>JARHVA010002666.1:877500-1220000 GCA_037957365.1 Torreya grandis
TTAAACATTTGGTAAACCCAATCTATGTGTATTTTCATGCAACTCTTAGTGTGCTCTAAGGTTTTTTTTTTTTTTTTTTAATTTCTATTTTCTTAAAATTTATTTCAAAAATAAAAAGAATATATTATCACAATGAATTATTCTCTAAGTTTTGTGACTTTCTTATCATTCCATCATTTCATTATTTATAACATTTCAAATGGATAAGGTGGAACCTCTTCTTCTTCCTAACCCTAAGGAGTGTGATAACTACCATCCCTTTAACTAAGTCCATGTTATCACTTTTGTAATGGGTAGGGTAGACCATCCTATGGTTTAAAATGAAGGTAATCAATATGCCCTTCCTAAAACACCCCAACCACCCACACCTACTCTTGATTATGGGGTTATTATTAGGTAATCCATGACACCTAAGGTTTATGTTGGTCAAACCATTCTAGATCAACTTAACATTACTAATTAAAAATTTTCATCACTAAAATATCATATTTTATACATGTAGAATTAAAAATTTGTTATTAAATCACATAACTTTGTATCTTATACCAATATCATGCCCAAGAAAGGATCATTTCAAAATCAAGAGTTTAAAGAAAATCCATTTATGATAATTGATTTACATAATATGTAAAAGGGAAATAGAATTCCAAGTGAGATTCTAAGGGTACTGATTAAACATAACTTGATCACATTACCTCCTTTACAACCTCTAAGAATAATAAAATATTATTACCAATATCATAAAATGCATGGACATCATACGAGTCATTCTTTGGCTCTAAAAAAGAGGATCCAATGCACAGTCAATAGTGGTGATCTTATAATCAATAAATATCAATTTTATCATAAACATTTCCAAATATTAAAAAAAAAACAAATATTCTAAAAAAAACATTGAAAAAATAAAAAATACCAAAAACAAATTTATCACATTCTTAGTTGTATTATTTATTATACATATGTTTTTTGCTCCATATTTTTAGATCACATATCATTATTTTACACACACACACACACACATGTTTCACATTTCATTTGAGTGTGATACATGCATACCCAGATACATGATATATCCATATATAGATATTGGGACTTCCCTATACTCATGGCATAAGTATGTTAGGGTATTTGATTCTTTGGTCATGATACACCCATGTTATATTATTCTATGATCACTTTCCATTATCATGTTTGAGCTTATATACTTACACATGCCTATTTCCATATTTATACCTTTCTTAGTGTACTTGATATGCTATGTACTTAACATTTTTTACAAACACATATGTTTAGAAACTAATATGATATGTTCGTGTTGGTTATCTATATTCCATGATTTCATATATGCACTTCCCTAACTATGTTCCTTGTTTGATATTGTATTGAATTATATTACTTGTTGAGAATTTAAATATGCTTATTTGATTGTGGCCCCTATGCCTTTGGTTGACTATTTGGACATTTGAATATGTCATTCTATGCTTTTTAAAATTTTGAATAAGTCATGTCCCTCCAATTGTGTGGAATTTTAACATGCCCATTGTATGAGGTCTCCTTGGACCATTCTATTATTTGTATTACTTTTGAGTGCTCTTATGTGTGTGCTTGACTATTTATTGATATTTTACTATTATTCTCTTGACATTTCCGTGATCTATATCATGCATCCTATAGCTTGATATGATCACATACTACATTATTAGATGATATATCTACCTAGACATGTTACCTATATATTTTACATGGTCCATACATAACTTATACAGTTATATTATCCTTTTGAGGTAAGGTAACTACCAAATTTTTCTTTCCATCACCTCAAAAGTGGGAAAATGTAATATATGGATGACTTCCACAATTTCAAAGTTTCATATTACAATAGGGGCATGTTAAAAATGCATGACCTCCACACTTATTCAGTACTCAGCATCCACATTTACATCATATCTCATATTCTCTAGATTTAATAGGGGCATGTCATATAAACATGTCCTCCACACTTGTACAAATTTAAAATTCACCAAATATTATATTTATATGATTCATATACACATTTTTGGTAGCATTATATACATTGGTACTACTATTATACCCAAAATTTATATTTAGACATGTACAAGGTGCATATTCCATGCAAAGGTCATCTAAAATTGTAAAATTAAATTATATTTCAGATTTCAAATACTATTATGGATTGTTATCATACTGAATATAGAATGTTATGGACTCTTATCAAGCTAATCTACTGTAGTAGTTATTTCACCTTTGAAAGGCTGATTTGATTAAATAATTCAATCTTACCAAACTTATAAGTTATATTTTATTAAATAATCTAAATTCACTAGAATTATAGATTAGATTTTATTAATTCATCTACACTTAACAGATATATAGTGTGAGTTGATTAAACCACTCACACTTAGCATAATATGGACATATTTGGGTTACATGATTGAGATGAAACAAGATCAATGACCATGTTATAACTCACCTTTTGTAGTCATATAAAATGTGAAAATTGGTAGCTCGAGTGTGGCTAATAACATCCAACACATAGGTCCCTCTTACTTTTATGACCCTCATAAGCATATTTTCATTGATTCCTAGTCATATGTATCCTTTTATACCTAATCCTAGGTCAACTAGACTTCTTTTTCTATGAAAAATCCATCCCCCATGCCCCATCAACTACGGATAATAGTTCCCAACTTGGACTACAGCACTAATGCCACTAGTGTCTTATTTTTATGTTCCTATCTAATTGCATTTTTAGCCTCGATGGTTAGTTCCTTCTAGTTATTAATCCTTCTCCTTATCAACCTAATGTGAGCAAATTCAACCCATAACTAATATATCCCTATAAAACCCCATTCAAATATCATTTGGAAAGGGTTGGCAAATATCACTTAGCAAGCAAGATTAACTAGATAATCCTCCTTATTCTTCATATACAGCCAACCACTACTATTATAACCTTATTCAAATCCTTACACCAATCCTTATCCACCTCAAGCACACCCATTTTTAGAATTTGCATCTTCATACACACTATTACAAAAATCACATCAAGTGAGAGAAATACATTTGGTTTGATCCCTCTTTAGAGTATTGGGAGTTCCACATATATCTGATAGTCAAAACTACATAGGTAGGGTCACATAGATAGTGAATAAAACCCAAATAGCTCAGGTCTCATGGATAATAGTGTCATAAGTGGACTATAGAATTAGTTTTACTAGTTTCCTATTTCATCACTCCTATCCAATCATAAAATGAAGGCCAAATCCTAAATTGTGATAGTGTCCCAGTCTTGCATAGTGAATTTTAGACTCTATCTTAGCTGTCTTAGATAGTTTCTAGCTAAGTCTTATTTTCTATCCCTTATTACTATTTTTAGAAAGGTTAAAATCATAATCAAATTTATAAAAATTAGTGGATTAATTATTTAATATTTATTTACTAATTTTATTACTCAGACCCTTTAACTAAATTAGGAATAATACACCAATATTCCCAAAATTTTAAAATTATTTGGTGAATCTAACTTACTTCATTTTCACATAAAACCCCTAAATACCCTAGGGTAAATTCCTTGATGATTTTTATAATATTTTTCTAATTTTTTACTTTCCTATCTAAATCAAAAATTTAATTTAATTTTTAAAATTCCATAGTAATTTTAAAAAATTGTTTTTTAAAACCCTAGTTGCACATATTAGGTCCCTTTAAATCAAGCATTTTTCCAATAATTTTTTGATTTTTTTACCTTCATATTTAAATTATAAATTCACATCAAATTTTAACATTCCATAGTAAATTTTTAAAAAATATCATTTTCAAAACCCTAGTTGCATATACTAGGTCCCTTTGTTTGCTTAAGGTTTCACCTTACATCTCAAATCAGATTCCACATAAAAAATAAAAATGCATCTCACTTATTTACACATATTTCTTGCATTTCTTACAAACAATAAGGAGACCATACTAGGTCCTATCATATACATGAACAATGAAGTTTACCATATGTTAGTACAAAGCTTCATTCTTTGCATTTCATGCTTACTCTTAATAATAAGGTATGATATTACAAAATTTATTACTAAACATTTACAATATTTAAATATTTATTTTGCATATTCTCTCTCTCTCGTGTAGAATAATTTTTAAGTCTATCTTGCTAAACATATCAGAAGTGTCATACCACAAGTCAAAAAAAATTATGCATTAGTGCACCATTCCATGTTCTCTACCCTTTGGTTTCTATCTCTTATATGAAAATTTTTCAAGTTCATCTTGTTAATCATATTAGATATATCATATCAAATATAAATTCCTTTTATGAATTAGTGTACCTTTCCATGCTCTCTATCCCTTTCTTTCTATCTCTCATTGGGAATGTTCTTTATAAATATATTGCTATATAACTTATAACTCTAATTTCATGAATTTAATTTCACATTCATGAGTTCTACCTAGATGCATATAAATCATTAGCTAATTTTGAGTATTTCCCTATCACTACTAAGTGAACACTAACATGTATATCTATCCCTCCTCCTTTCAAACTTGGTACATGTAGCTCTTATCCCACACCTACTACCATCTCTATGCCTATAATATATTATGTGATACATGCTATCACCTAGGTTTATGAGGATAGGTAGGTTGATTACACCCATGGCTATAGATTTACAACTCAGGTTAGCACCCCTTCAAATATATTTTTAGTTTTTGAGCTCCATTAGTGATTAGATGTTTACAAATATGTATTATGTGTAGCCCTTCACAATACTAAAATTCTTATTTCTACCAAACTAGCTTATGTTGCCTCTATCTTCAACATAATGCAATGTATTGAAGAGAATATTTCCTTTGAGAAAGAGGATTTACCCCCACAACACATCATTAAACAATATCTACCTCTGTATATTCATTTAAGAATTAATGATGTGGGATTAAAAAGAGTGTTAGTTGATAATGGTTTGAGTCTCAACATTTGTAACATTTCTTTTCTTAAATGTCTTAATATACAACCTCAAGATCTAGACCATTCTAACATGAACATCAAAGGTTTTGACAACATCCCATGAAAATTCATGGGTCAAATAACTCTCAATATTACCTTAGGTCCTAATACATTTCCAACTACTTACCAAGTCATGCCAAATGACCTCAATTATAATTTATTACTTGGTCATCCTTGGATTCATGATATGTATGTAGCTCATTCTACACTTCATGCTCGTTAAAAATTTAGTCACAAAGGCTACATATACACATTCTCAATATACAATGAAATTTTTAAATACTATAAGGTTATCAAATCTCCATAGAATTATATTCTACACTTTAATCTTGGTAATATACCTACATAACCCACTACTTATAATACACTTTTAGACCATGCAACACATCAAACAATTCCAACTTATGTAGTATAATCAACACCAAATCACTAGTTTACTTCCCCTTTTGCACTTAAATGTCTTAATAAGATGGGATATCATGACAAAGGTCTTGGAAAACATGAACAAGGAATCATCAATCCTATCAAGTCATCAACATGATATGGAAGGCAAGGAATAGGATATCAGTTTACCCTTCTTCATGATAAACCTTCTTCCATAGTTTCAAAGCATATAAAGTTTTGTCCACCCATTACATCAGAAGACCACACTATTAATCATACTGCAACATTATCATTTATCTATCTTGATCTCATTGATGATACAATTTCACTAGATATATACACATTAGATGAATTTTCTAATGATGAATCCCTCTTATAATTTCTTAGAGTATATGAGGACCTCCCATCTTGCTTTCATAAGAATATATTTCATCATCACATAAAAAACCATGCAAATGTTATATAACCTATAGATTCTCCCCAAGACATACCAATTGATTTTGATGATATTATTCCTACAACCCCATACACACTAGATCATTCCACATTGATTAATGAGGAAATAGTTGGTTTCAATTTTGGAATCAATCAAGATCCCTACAGTGTGTTTTTAACCACGACCCTATAACAGGAAGATGATACATATATTCATCAAATTTTAATAGATTTTCTATAACTCTTTGGTCTTACATACATATGTTAGGAATTGATACATCTATAGTAGTTCATTGGATTATTTTATACCTAGATGCTAAACCAATGAAACAAAAAAAATCACAAAATGCATCCTAAGGTGGCTCTCTTAGTCAAAGACAATATTTAACACATATTAGATGTCAGTTTCATCAACTAGTAGCACACCTTGAATGGGTTTCCAATATATTCCCCATGGTTAAACCCAATGGATAAATTTGGTTTTGTTCTAATTTTTTGAGATTTAAATAAAGCATGCCCAAAATATGATTTTCCTTTACCCAACATTGACATGATCGTCGATTTCATATTTGGATATGAAATTTTATCATTTATGGATGGATTTGTAGGATATAACCAAATCAAAATTACTGAAGTAGATCAAGATAAAACATCTTTTACAATACTTTGGGTACATTTTTTTACATTGTCATTCCTTTTAAATTAAAAAATGTTAGAGCCACATACCATTGTATCATGACACATATATCTCATGATTTGATTCACCATACTATCAAAGATTATGTTGATGATATATTATCTAAATCCAAATAATGATAACATCATGCTATTAATTTATGAAAGATCTTTCAAAGACTCAGACAATATAACATCTAATTGAACCCTAAGAAGTGTGTTTGGAGTTACATCAGGTAAGTTCTTAAGTTTCATTATTTCTTAGCATGCCATAGAGGTTGACCTTAAGAAATTCAAATAAATCATCGACATGCCACATCCTATGAAATTAAAACAACTTTGATCCCTATAGGGAAAGATCTAAACAATCTACCATTTGGTAGCTCAACTTACTAATAAAACTCAGTCATTCACTTGATTACTAAATAAATATAAAAAGTTTGTTTGGGACCAAGCTTGTCAAAAAATATTTGATATAATCAAGAAATATCTTCTTAATCCACCTCTCTTAGTACCACCTATCCTTGATAGGCCTTTCCAACTATATATCTCAACAACAGACCATGTATTAGGATCACACTTAGCACAACATGATGATCAACACATTGAATGAGTAGTTTATTAAATTACTCACACATTATTTGATTACAAAAAAATTAATTTGTAATAGAAAAATTATGTCTAGCATTAGTTTTTGCTACACAAAAATGTGGACACTACATAGTAAAGAATGAGACTCAAGTTATCACAAAAGTAGATCATTTGAAGTTTCTCATGGAAAAACACATCTCCCTAGTCGTATCATAAAATGGGTCATGTTATTAACATAATTTTACTTAAAAATAGTTCTCCAAAAACCAGTAAAGGGCTAAATCATTACAGGCCATTTGGAAACCACACCACTCCTAGACACTAATCCTATTAGTGACACATTTAGAGATGTTTTCACTACCTATTATATTCATTTTGATACCTGGACCATGTTCTTTGATGGTTCTCAATGCACACTGGTGTAGGGGTAGAAATTATATTTGTCGACCCTTTTGGTCACATAATTCATATTATATATCGATTAAGTTTCTCCTGCACCAAAAACACCGCATAATATGAAGCACTTATCTTAGGTCTATTTGTCACCCAATCCCTCCAAATTAGATCTATTCAAGTCTTTGGTGATTCCCAACTTATGGTCAACCAATTCAATGTTGTATATTAGACAAAAGAAGAACATCTTATCCCATACCAAAACATGGTATAATTTTTATCATCATAGTTTGACTACTTTTCTATAGAAAGTATACCAAAAACAGATAACCAACATGTAGATGCAATGGCAAGTGCCACATATTTGATTCCAATCAATATTAATGATGATCAATATATATTTATAATTAAATTATTACAATCACCATCAATGTCCAATGTGGATTTGATTTCACTATTCATTTTAACCATTACACACAGTTTCACACCTCCAAAATGGTTCTCTGATATCTATAAATTTCTAAATAAATCTATTACACTAGACACTTTTTCACAAAATGGAAAACACAAGTTACACAAATAAGCATTATGTTATGTAATCATTGGTGGAGATATTTTTAAATGATCCTTCAATGGATAATTGCTTCAATGTTTAACTTTAGTAGACACCAAAATTACTCTTACACATATACACGATAATGAGTGTGGTGGTCATTTAAGTGGAAAATCCATGTCACACAAATTGCTTCAACAAGGGTGCTACTGGCCCACCATAGAAGATGAATGTTTACAATATGAAAAACTATGTGATAAATGTTAATGACATAGTAACTTGTAGTATGCACCATCATAAGAATTGAAGCCTATTGTCTCTCCATGGCCATTCATGTTATAAAGATTTGATCTTATTAGAAAAAATAACCCTAAATCTATTGATAGACATGAGTTCATAATCCTAGACGCAAAATACTTTATCAAATGGGTAAAATCCATTCCACTTCAATCTACTACAGGTGAAGACATTTACAACTTTCTCATGACTCACATTATTTCATGCTTTAGCTTTCTCATATCCATCATTTCTGATAATGAAACATCATTTAGTAATAAAACTATCAAGAAATTTTTCACAAAATATAATATTAAACACACATTCTCTACCCCATATTACCCACAAGGAAATGATCAAATAGAGGCTACCAATAAACCTATCAACAACATTTTGAGAAAAATAGTGACAAAATTTGGAGATGATTGGCACAATCGACTAATCTTTGCATTATGGGTCTATCACTCAAGTATCCACACACCCACAGGGTCCACTCCTTATTCACTTGTTTATGGAACATAAGTAGTTTTACCATTGGAATTAGAAATACCATCTCTTCATGTCTCTCTTAAAGGTATTCTCACTGATGACCAGTATCATGAAAAGCATCTACACTAGCTCAATTAGTTAGACCATACATGCATTCAAGCAAAAGAACATCTCAAAATCTACCAAAAATTTATACAATGATCCTACAATAAATGAGTTCATACCAAATAATTTGAAGTTAATGATCTTGTTCTCAAAGAAAATCTTTACAATGTCAATGTCAAATAAGAAATCAAAGGAAAATTCAAACCAAATTGGCTAGGTCCATACATTATTACTAAAAATCTTAGCCCTAAAGTGTATCATCTATCCTCACTTTAAGGAAATAAACTCAAAAATATAATGAATATTATGCATCTACATAGATTTCATGTCTAGCATTTCATTTCATATATTATATTATACATAATTTTTCAAAATTACTTGTACGTAGTTTATTTTTGCTTACTTGTACATAGTTCCTTCTCAATCTCTTGTGTATAGTCTTCCTATGATTTATTTTACATAGCTCAAAATATTAAAAATTAAAAAAAAATTAAAAATATCAAAAATACAAAAACATTAAAATATTTCAAAATACAAAAACATGTAAATAATCCAAAAACACCAAAAACATTTTGATTATATGCATTATCCATGCTTTACATTTCTAATACAATGTTAGACTTACATTTTTTGTTCTATTCTATTGTTTTTTGATTTATATACATTACCATACTTCACTTGATCTTCTTTGAGTGTGTGTAGTGACATCCAGATCCTTGATTACTTCACTCTACCCATTGAGGGGGAATCTTACATCTACATTTGAGACACACATAGATATACATACACACTAAGGGTATCTTATAAATGACTACACCATATAGGTTATGTCATTCTTACATCACACACTCGAGTTATCATGTTGATGTAAATTACTTACTATGATTACATAGATTACTCTATTGACATTCCACTAGTATATAACACTTATGTATTTATTAGCATATACCTAGTCTTGTACTACATGTCTTACATACTTTCAAATTCTTGATTTGATTAGTTAGATATAATTGTATTTATATTTTTTACATGATTTTCTTTCTTGATTTGCATATCTATATGCGATTTCATTTCTCAATTCTATTTTTATCTCCTACAAGTGTCTTAGGACATTTGTCAAAGTCCTTTACTTGTACTCTTTTATGTGATTGTAGCTTTCACACCAACCTTGATTTTTATAATTATATGTGTATATGGCATTTGAACATGCCTTGTATGCTTACTTTTCAATTTGATTGATATGTGCCCATGTCCCTTATTTTCTTGGCCCATTGGCCACTCTTGTCTGCTTCTTACTTCTTACCTTATATAATTGTTTCTTGATCACTTTTCAATTATTTGTAATGTTATGATCCACATCATGCATTATCTTGCTCTATTGGATGCCATGATGGACATCATGCTCCATCCTTCTTTTATAACTAACAACTAACTAGATTTCTAGTTCCATTTTAGTACATTACACATGTTATTACATTATTATATGTATCTAGGCATACCCCTATTGATCTAACAATCTCTCATTCCAAACCATGCTATATCTTAAGATATATTATTGATTATCATTTCTATATCATGTATCTTCACATCATAACACACTTATAGGGCTCTTTCTTTTGAGGGTAGTCATTGTAGGGTCTTCATTCCTACCCTCAACAGAGGGTGAAATAAATAGGGATTTTATCATAGAGATCAAATCTCTTAACGATAAAAATTTAGATTTTAGATCACCCAATATGGTAACTATACATAAAACCAAATAGAATAGACCATGTAGATAGTGAAAATGTTAGAAAAGTCATCAAATTTAGCCCAAAATAATAGTGCAAAGATTGGACTATAGCATCAGACCCTCTAGTTTCCATTGTTGGTGCTCTTGTGTAAATAAAAATAAATAAACTTTCTAAAAGTAGTTTCAACTAAAGTTTTCCACAATCAAGCTTGTTTAGAATCAATAGTTTTCAATACACTTATGCTTATATAATCTAGATATAGGGGGCATCATGCATGACATAATGGATCTTTTAGTTTTAGATATAGCAATTGATATAACTTCCAAATCAGAATCCATGTTTTAGACATCAATGATTGGGAGAAATATATGTAGTACATTTTTGTTCTTTTTGAGTTTAATATTACCTAAGAATTCTCAGTAGTTGTGTGCCTTATTCCACTTGTAGGTGGTTGGCATCATTTTGGAGTGGATTTCATACAAGCCTAACTTCCATATTTTGTAGTGGCTTTTATATAAGCCTACTTCACCAATTTTGAAGTGGCTTTCATACAAGCCTAATCTTCATCTTTCAAAGTGGCTAAGAGTGGCCTAGTTTCTAGCATACATTCATCTATCCATGCCAAAATTTTCAAATCATAGTATATTCATGGGATTCAAGAGCCATCCCATATGACACATATCCATATTGGTATCAGTTCATAGTTTCACCTCATGGGGTAATGATGGAGCCAAAAGACTAACTAGTTTTTGTATTCTTGAGCCACCTATTCAGAGGGATTGGATATATAGTCTAAACATCTATCAACACATGTATGACCACCTAGATTCACTTAGTGGGAAAAGATGGAGATAAAGGGATAGATTTTGCATTATTGAGCCACTTATAGGAAATTGAGCACTCAACTCTGTTCATGATGTTACTCTTGGTTCAACACACATCTAGAATCACTCAATATCAAAATAGGTTTTGTATTGGTCTGCATACTTGGTGAGGTGTATTCATTCCTTTCTCTTACTCTCTCTCTCTCTTACCCAAATTTTTATGTTCTTATTTTAGATATAGTGTATCTAGTAAGAACTAATCTACTCTATGTTTTCTCTTACAGATTTACACTTCATAGCATGCTCTCTCTATGCACACCCAGCATCACATAGATTCATGATCTTCACCCTTGAAGGTAAGTTTAGGTATGCTTTCAATTTTTCCTTTATCCTAGTATTTCACTTTACTACATCACTAGAATAAAAGGGGGTAGGGGGGAGGGTAAGGAAATGTAGTCATATAAAATGTGAAAATTGGTAACTTGAGTGTGGATAATAACACCCAACCCATAAGTCCTTCCTTATTTATTTCATGACCCTCATAGGCATATTTTCACTGAATCCTAGTCATCCATAGCCTTCTAGACCTAATCCCAACTTAGCTAGACTACTCTTTTCATGACAAATCCATCCCCCCAACCCCATTAGCTAAGGACAATAATGCCTAATTTGGACTATAGTGTCAATGACACTAGTGTCCTATTTAGGCACTCTTATCCAAGTACATTTTTACCCCCAATGGTTAGTTTCTTTTGGTTCCTCATCCTCCTTGTTAGCCTAATGTGAGCACATTCAAACCATGACCAATAGATCTCTATAAAATCCCATTCAAAGATCATTTGGAAAGGGTTGGTAAATATCACTAAGTAAGCAAGAATACAAGTAAGACTACTCAATCTTCTCTATTATCCACATATAGATATCCAATACTATTATAAGCTTATTTAAATCTTTACACTAGTCCCTAACCACCTTAAGCACACCTAATTTTAGCATTTGCATCTTCATAACACTATTGTACAAAGAACATCAAGTGGGAGAACTACATATGGCTTGATCCCTTTTCAAATTGTTAAGAGTTTCGTAAACATCTAGTAGTTGAAACTTCATAAGCAGGGTCATACAAACACAATAAATAAAACCAAAAAAGCTCAAGTATCCAAGATAATAGTGGTATAAGTGGACTACAATGTTGGTTCCACTAGTGTTATATTTCATCACTCCTATCCAATCATAAAATGAAGGTTAGATCTTGAATTATGACAATGTCCCAGTCTTACATATTGAATTCCAGACTCTATCTTAGCCATCTCAGATAGTTTCCTACTAAGTCTTATTTTTATCCCTAAATACCCTAATTATATATTTTAACATGCTCTTGGTTATAGGTTAATCACCATTAAAACACTCAAGTTGGGCTATGCAAAGTCAAGGTGTGTTATACACACCCAAGTATGCAATTATTTTCTTTAAACTAATAATTTTATTACTAGATAAAGGGGGAAATATAGATACTAAAATATGATTTATATATTACCTTAATATTTTACTCTTAGAAAATGCCTATCATGGTTTTACCTTTCATTTATAGACCTTAACATTATCAAAATTCTCGCATTAACTATCTCTTTATGGCTAACTTATTATCTCTTATTCTTACCATTATTATTCTAATGATCAAACCTTCTATACTATGTAATAAGATCTAAACCTGATAATTATCCTTCATTGACAATTTTAGACCTATACATATTTTCTATCTCTTTGGAGACTTGTGTCCCATGTGGTCACATACATTGATGTAAGTGCCCATTTTATTACAAAGTGTCTAGTGCACAAAATTCATCCAATTTTCAAAAGAAACATATCCAAAAGGTTGGCTTAAGTGATTTGATGTGAGATATTTCCAAAAGGGATTATTAGATATATAAGATCAACCCTTATTCATTCCTAACCTTGAAATCACATATAAATCAAAAGTAAATATACCAAGAAGAACTCAATCAAACATTCAAGTGACCAAACCCACTTTATTTTCCCCTATTTCCATATCAGTCATAAGATTAGTATTTATATAGGTATGAAACATTAAAAGAGAAACCCATGAGCCATATTTTATCAGTTACAAGCTAGGTCATTGCATGTGTTTTATTATCATGAATTTTACCCTTGTGCACACATAAGCCAATACATAGATGATAACTACATCAATCTAAATCCCTCTTTGGAGTATTAGATATGTAGTCAATGTCCATTGGCAGATAGGTATTTGGGCTCAGTGTAACACTGTGAGCCCACTAACCCGTTTTTACCATATTAATTCCAAAGGTGAATATGTAGACTTTTATCATTTAAAAAGGAGTGACAACCTATGTGCATGATTTGAATACATCAAATTAAAGATGGAAAAAAACCTAGAATGATCTAATTGGTCACATATAGATACAATCATCATTTTTTTTCATAACACCTATAGTATATTTAGATACCTACATCGATTAACTATCCAAATTTGATGCAAGTGTCCAAGGCCTTAGAAAGTATAGTCCTAGAATTTGATGATTATTCTAGGATCATCTTTCATTCCACTTTTAGTTTGTTCCTTCCCAAACCTGTATCACATATTAAACTAGATAAGTATAATTTGTTTCCAATTTATTGTAATATGTATCAATAGTTGTACTTTACTTTTTTTTTAAATCTTAGTTGTATAAATTTATAATATTATTTTTCTGAGTTTTCTATTAATTGGCCTGATTATTATATTAGTTCACCACCATTATGTAAAAATTAATGTAATCTTATTAACCATAGATAACTCCACTTATGTAAATTTAGGGTTTAAAAAATGACTGCTATATTGTGATAAGGTAAAAATACCAAAAATTATAAAAAAGGGTCAACAAATTCTTACACCTTTGTGTTCATCTCATCAAGACAAATCCAACAAAAACTACCATAGAGACTTTCTAAAAATCCCAAATCAAATGTTTGACACCACTTGTAATGAAATTACTTAAATATATAAATCAAAGTCATATAAATGGATCAAAATCTAAATTTCAAAGGTATAACAATAATAGTAACCTAAAATAATAATAACATAATAGAACAAATCCACATAATATGATTGATAATAAAGTAGGATATTGTAAATACATGATTGAGTTACTTCAAGTGATAAACCTCCATAACCTTGTAATAAGAATAAAATGCATAATATTATACTCTAATACTAACCAATACCTACTATATTTACCCTACTTAGGCTATGGATACTCCATAGGCTAACACTACTACCTACATAAAAATATAGAAAGTATCATGATTAAGTAAAAGGTTGTGTTAACCACAATTCAACCACATATTTCCTAATACAAGGTAATGGCTAAGGGAGTAGCAACCACTTAAATAAAAAGTCATCTTAAATACATATTAATGTTTTTATTAGATTTTCCATATGGTTTTCCACTTTGATATTAAATACTTAGAGGTCAATGTACTCAAATATGGGATCAATTCCCCTACCTTTACTACTTCAAAATATCAAGTTATACCAACATTCAAATTTAAGGATAATTATACACCAAATTTGTAATCTAATAATGAGGCTAAAAATGTAAATTCAATCTCAAAACCACCTAATGTGACATTAATTCCACCATATCAAGAGCATGGGAAAATATATAATGCTGGTTGAGACTCTTCACCAAGTTTTTAAAATGCTTATTGAATGTAACATGATATATACATCCCACACATAAATTGGATACATCTATACCTTTGCCTAGAAAATATAATTTAAATTAATAGTATGAGTACTATAGATATTTGGACATATTACCAATAAATTTAATTCATTGAAACATAAGATAGAAGGCATCATTAATAGAAATGTTATCCAAGTGGAATTACATAATAAAAAATTTAATGAATTGATTGCTACACTAAGCTAACGATTGCAACTTTTTAACAAACCACTTCTAAAACATGATTCCCTAAAGTAATACAATGTTCACATGGAAATACCTACACATAAACCAGAAATTTTGACTGAGAATATCATAGATGTTGTTATAGGTATGATCACAAGTTCCTAAAATAAATCTCTGTCTATTACAATCAATGGCCATGCTAGTCTAAAATATGATATTAATTATGCTCCACTATTTATACATGTTTTTTTAATTCAAATCCTAAAATTACACATGGTATTATGGTATATAATTGTTTAAGTAAATATTTAATTCCAATGTCAATCCTATCTATTATAGGGTATAATAAATAATACTTACTTGAAACAACCATGGTTCTTAAGAGTTATGATAGTCTTACATGGAAACCCATTGATGGTATCCTATTACTAGTCACAATTGGTCCTAAGATCCTATTAGTATGGTTATATGTAGTAGTACATAATATTACATATGATCTACTACTTGGATTCCTATGGACAAATAAAATGAGATATATCCCTTCCATTATACACAATTTCATTAATTTTTTATGTGACAACAAAGTATTGACTATTATCAAAATACTTTATGAGATACACATGTAGACACCAAAGTTTTGTACATGGCTTATTATTGCCATTTATTAGCATGGTTTTATGCACATGGATCATTGGCTTCAATAAGGATATTATTGGCATTTTTTAATGATGTTTATAACTCTTCTTATTCTTTGTTGGTCCCTTATTGTTCTATCTCTTTTGTTTTACCTCTCATCTATATTTTACATGTGTATAAAAGCCTCCTTTATTCTATGTTTTCCATGTGTATATAATAATCCTTTCCTCTATTTTTTATATGCGTAGCTGATAATTGGTGTTCTAATTATTTTTTCCTAGATATAATCATCCAAATGTTGATTGTGTCCCTTTACATTTATGTGGCCCTTATACCCTTTTCTCTTTAATTTTTATGTGTGGACTTGTTATTGTCTAGTTTTTATCTTTTCCTTTCTTGGATTGTGTGCCAATAGGTTATTCATTAAAATTTGAGAAGTGTATATATAAAAATTATCCTAAATTATTTCAATAATGATTATTTACAAGTAAAATAAATTCTACAAATATTATGTTCACTATCAAAATTTTAATTATGCTCTTCAAGACTTAAAATGATTTAAAGATTTTTAAAAAAAATCATAGTTGTTCTAAAATAGCTTCTAAGTTAATGTTCATGTTGTTTCACTTAATTATATATGGAAAGAAACTAAATACTTACCTCTCACATTGGTTTGGATTACACTTATAAATCACTATAAGTACATTGTCTTTGATTCTAAGTGTATGAGGTATGTAGATGTAACTATTTAAGAGTTTACTGAGCCAATAAAATTTTAAAAAAATTATGTATTCTTGAGATATAATGGATAATTATGTTGAACTCAAATAAGGATAAAATTAAACAATTCTTCCCATCAATTCTATGAATCAAAACTAAGACCCTATATTTTTTACTTTATTAAAGTGATCTAGAAAGTTACAAAGACAACATTAAATGATATAATGGGCCACCTATCAAGTTTGAATAATACATAATTCATAATCATCAATTATGACCTTTTTTATGTATTTTCCAAATATCATATTTTCCCTTTGTGTCAATCTCAAAAGCCTGCTTCTAGTTTCAAAATTTAACTATAGTCACCCAAGAGTGTTTGTTCTAGTCTTATTTCTATCATTTTACATTTCCATTTATTTTTAATCATTTTTAGTAATTTTAGTCAATATTTCATACATATTTTAGATTAGAATTTTTTTATTTAATTATCATAGATCAACATTTTTCCTTCATTTTAGCTTATTATGTGTAGTGCAATTGACCATTAAACCATAAACAATTAAAACATTTTGGTATACCTAATATTTTAATCATCCAACGTAGGGTTTAAAACCATTATCCTTATGATATGTATTTTTTATTTGTAATTTTATATCTTGGATCTAATTTTTTAGACCTTGAATGTTCAAATTGGTTCTACCTTATCCATTTATGTTTGTCTCCATTCACCTCACAAATTTGATCATCATTTTTTTATCTCGATATTATTACATCTAACATAGGGTTTGATGCCATTGTTTCACTTAGGGTGGTTTATTTTTATTGTTTTAGTTATGATATTTTGGACTTGTGATCCTTGTTTCCTAGTTTGGGCTTACTCTTCTTTATATCATAGCTTGTGCCTTTGTTTAGTTCACTTCATGGTTAAAATGTACTCTTGTAATATTAATGAAAAATATATCTTGAAATAAAATGTGAATCTTTTGAATGATGTGAATCTTGAAATTGCATGTGATAAAATCCATAATAATGATATAATTAAAACTTGGATAACATATTTCAAAAAATATTTTTGTTCCTAATATTATAAAAATATTGTTGATGCATGTTTTTTACACCAACATATGGTACATTTTCCCTCTCATTTAGGACTATCCTAAGTATTCTAGGGCATGATTTATGGGTATTTGGATTTATATATATCCACATGGTGGAATAATGGTCATATCAATATAGACTATTTCAATTTTTTTATATGTAGGCATTAAGTACTAGCATCAACCAACTATTCCACAAGGTAAGGATGAAGTATACACAATAAAAATGATACTAAAGTGGAAAATTGGAACAATAAGTGTAAAAGGAGATAGATAAGGTATGGCAAGAAATAAGTGCATCATACACCCTTAGAAAATAAGTCATTCAATCCAACCTAGTCAGATAAAATATGTTAAACCAATATCCATCATAATTTAGTTATTACTCATATTAGAGTAAATACAATGAAGAATCTAAGGAAAATAAACTTAGAAAATATCTCATGGCATGGATCTATAAAGTATTAACTCCTGATAAATACTTAAATTATAAATTTAATAAGGATTAATATGATATCAATATCGAAGATAAGTGAAGAATTAGAATGGCATGAGAGAAGGAGAAATCACACTTTCATGAGTGGGGGAGAGAAATAGAGTCAAAAGTAGGGAAAGAGTGCCAAAAAAATGGTAATTTAGCTATGTAAAGTGTAAAATGTTGGGATAATCATGTTTAAAATGAGTTAAATAGACTTATCTTAGAATAAATTAATGAGGAAAAGGAATGGTGGAGTGAAGAAGAGATGTCAGGCAAGTTAGGAGATTGGTGGAAAAGAAAGATTAATGAAAGTAAGCCTAAATTAAATGATAATTATTTAGGGGAGGTGGTAGGAGGTGAGATATTGAGAACTAGGGTTAATGCTATTTATATTAGATGAAACCATAATTTTAGGGTTTTTATTTCTTGTGCTAGTGAAGAGCAAACCCTTAAATTTTTTTAAATGGATTTCTTGATGGAGTGAAGATTGGAAAAGTAGTGGTCTTGGATTAGAAATAGGACCTTTTTGTGGACAAGGTTAAGCTTTTAATGGAATGTGCCCTAATTTTCAAATGTGCAAGAAAATGTTTAGTAATTAGGGTAATAAAATTATGGGTGCAAGCTAAGTAGGGCTCTAGATTAAAGTTAAGTTTTTTACCCAAGAGTTTATTTTTGGTTTTGTTTAATTATTTAGATTAAAAGTAAAATACCTTGAGAAAAACTTTATAGTCTCTTAATGTAGTAGGTTTTTGGTTGCAAAAATGGATCCCTAATTTTGATCCTTTAGTGGATCAGAAAGGAAGTTATCTAGTTTTGGTTCACTTCTATGGTTTACCCCTAGAGTATTGGAGAAAGGAATGCTTGGTGACATTAGGAGGTTTGGTATGAAATATGATTGAAGTAGATGAGAGGTCAATGGGAGGATGGGTATCATATGTGAAGGTTAGATTTTCTTTGGATCTAGATAAATAAATCTTGAAAATCATCATGACTAAATCTGAAGGATGGGAGTGGAAACAAAAAATTGATGTGGAAAAACCCCATTCATATGTTACAAATGCCATCACTTTGGGAATATTCAATTTTTTCGTAAAAGGGGTAAGATCTTCCCTCAAACCAAACCCCTAATAGTTCAACTTAGGTGGAGACTAAAAGATAAATAGGGGGTTTTTAGAAAGTAGTATCAGAAAGGGATAGCCTTTTAGAGATAATAGATGGGAAAGAGGAAATTTTTAAGTCTAATTTTTTGAAGATTGGATAAATAGAGGCACTACTTGAAAAGATCAAATCTAGAGAGGCAATCTCTCTAGCTTCAATGTTTAAGAGCTATGAGTTTATTGTACAAGAATCTCAATCTATAAGGTCTTTACTAAATCAAGCTCACCAACATTCAAAAAGTAAGACTTGAATGGTTGAGGATGGAGTGGTGGATGTATAAAGAGGATTGATGGTATAGTTTCAATTAGAATAATAAGGAGAAGAAGATTCAAAAAGGGAACTAAATTCTATAGAAGTATTGACAATATTTACAACTCAATGTTCTCTAAATAAATTGATTTAGGGACCATAGAATAAATAGGGTCTACAATCTAAAAATGATAAAGTGTTAAGATAAATATTTGGAGGTAAATAAGGTACTTTGGATTTAATTGTTGATGTTGTAAGCTTGGGGGTGTAAATCCCCTCTTTATGATTATGAAGGTCATCTTGTGGAATGTTAGGGTTTGAATACCCCTAACAAGAGGTACTTGGTTAAGTATATCATTAATGTGGAGAAGTTGGACATTATACTTTTTTAAGATACTAAATTGAGTTAAATAGAAGCTTAAGCATTAATGAGATCTAGTTGTTATTGTTGACATGGTTATTTTATGGAGGTATTAGGGGTTTTTTGGGGGAATGGCAGTATTATAGTCCTCTTTCTCAACCAAGTAATAAGTTTTGGATGGTGGGAGTAATTGGTAGTCATGTAAAATATCAAGTTTTGGTTCAAATATTCATTTTTTGTTGATTAATGTCTATGGACCACATGGGGTGATTTTGTAATCTTAGGTTTGGCTGGCTTTATCTAATGTTTTGAGTAGGTTTTCTATTGATAAAGTTATTTTGGAGGGATGTTTTAATGTAGTTTTGAATTCCAAAGAGAAAATGGGTGGAGCATAGTTTATTTAGCAAACTATGTAGGGTTTTGATGAGTTTTTCCTTAATAATGATCTTAAGGATGTGGAACTGAAAATAGGTTGATTTACCTAGAATAATAGGAGAATAGGTATTGATAATATTACTAATATTTTGGATAGATTTTTGATGTCTTTAAATGAGATTTAGATTAAATGGAAGGTGGATAGTTGGGTGCTTTCATATTATAGATCAGATCACCTATGGATAGCTTTTATAGTAGAATGTGATAAACCCCTTGAGAGGTGTCCTTTCAAGTTTGAATTAATTTAGTTGATAGATTCATCCATTTTTCCATTAATTTATAAATGGTTTCAAAAGTGTTGTTTCCCCTAGGATCCCTTATGTATCAAAAGTGTAAGAGGATTCAATATATTAAGGGCAGGCTTAAAAAGTGGAATGAAGAGCATTTCAAGAACATTTTTAAGGAAAAGGCGAGGGTTGAATCAGAGTTACACAATTTCGATGATCATGTTTCTTTGGTTGTAATGGATGATAAATCATGTGCTAAGGAAAAAATGTTGATGATAGATTATGAAGAGTTTCTTCAATGTGAAGAGATTCATTAAAAACAAAAATCTAGAGATAATTATCTAAAATATGGAGAAATGAATTTGGGTTTTTTTCATCTCTCAGTTCAAGCCAAAAGGAAGTTGATGCATATATCTTGTGTTAGGTTAGGGAAGGGGTATTTTTTGTATTCCCTAAGGGGGATAATGGAAGAGGCTATATCTTTTTTTATGAGTTAATAAATGGTGAAGATAGGTCTAATTTGGAGGCTCAAAGATCTCTTTTGGATTTGGTGCCTCCTTTGAATTTAGAGGTAATGAACACTAAACTTATGGCTCCATTTTCATTGGAATAAATTATAATGGTATAATTTTCAATGGAAAAGGATAAATATACTAGTATATATGGATTTCATATGATGTTTTTCCAATTATTTTGCAAGGTGTTGGGAGAGGATGCATGGAACATGATGGAAGAATCTAGGGTGAGAAGGAAGGTATCCCTAGATTTGA
The DNA here is from genome assembly GCA_037957365.1 of Torreya grandis. Taxonomy (NCBI): domain Eukaryota; kingdom Viridiplantae; phylum Streptophyta; class Pinopsida; order Cupressales; family Taxaceae; genus Torreya; species Torreya grandis. The sequence continues at coordinate 899,051 of JARHVA010002666.1, forward strand.
ATGTGACTTTATTTTAAATTTTTCCTAAATAGGATTCTCAGGTCTCTTTTTGGTGATTATTGGTTGGTTTCATTATGTAATAAATTTTATAAATCATATCAAAATCTATGGATAATAGGCTCAATCCTCTACATGATATGTTGATTTCTAAAGCACAAGCAGGTTTTGCCCCAAGTAGAAACATCCAATAAGGTAGTATTGTGACTCATGAGATTATTCATTCTCTATCTCATAATTTCCATAAAGGGACGTTGGTTAAAATATATATTAGTAATGCCTATGATCAGGGGAATTGGTGATTATTTATGAGTATTCTAAGTAAATTTAGTTTCAAAAAAGATTGATGTGATTGGGGTTTTAGTTATATTGTTGGGCCTAAATATTCAAATTTGATCAATGGTAGTCCAATAGGTTTATTCAAATATTTTCAGGATTTGAAATAGGAATATCTCATTTCCACTTTTCTTTTCATTTTGATGGCAAAGGTGTTGGGCAGAGCAGATAGTTAGGCTAAATCAGATGGGAGGTTATAAGGTCTTAAAGTGGTGGATATTGTAAAATGTCTCTCTCATCATCAATTTATAGATGATGCCTTCTTATTTGGGTAGGTGACATTTGAGGAAGCTAAGGAATAAAATTCCATCTAAAATTGATATAAATAAGCCTTTAGGTAGTTGGTAAATCAAGGTAAATCAAAACTTTAATTTGTTAATTGTGATTAGTTGGTTCAAAAAAAACTAAGATTTTGGGTTTTAGGATTGGTAAGCTCCATAATAAATATTTAGTGGTTCCCTATTTGTTAGTGTAGGAAAATCAAGTTTTTGGAAGGTTTTGGTTCACAAATTAAAATTTTGGTTATCTTCTTAGAAAGGAAAATGGCTTTCCTTAGCGCATTGCATCACTTCGATTAAGGTTATTTCAAGTGCTTTCCCAACATATTGCTTCTTTATTTTGTGCCCTCCTTTCCAAGTGATCAAGTATCTAAATAATATAATGAAGGAATTTTTGTGGAAAGGGAAAAGACAAGCTAAAAGTATTTCATTGATAAAATGGGAGAATGTGTGTAATAGGAAACAAAAGGGTGAAGCAGGAATTAAGGAACCTCTACTTCATAATTTAACTTGGGATCTAAATTAGTCTAGTTGATATTTTATAATTTTGATAGTCTTTGATGTACACTATTTTGAGGTAAGTATCTATGATCTAAATATCTAGAGAGTGTGGTTTTAGTGGTTAATCCACCTAGTGGTTCTCATGTGTGGAATTTTTTACTCAAATGTAAGTCAATTATTTCTCAACATGTTTTTTGGATGGTAAATAATTGTCATAAAGTGGAATTTTGGAAATATTCTTGGAATGGATATAGAACCCTAGTAGAAATATTTGAAGGATTATAAATGATAAAATTCCTAAAATTACTCTAAGGAAATAAAGTGGTGGATTATTTGAAAAATCAATCAGAAATGGTTAGGCCTGACAACACTTGGAAAAGGTTGGTCAATCTTCCTTTCCCATAGGAATAGGGAAGGGCTCTGGAGGCTTGTCTTTCAAAGAGATAAATTTTACTTAATGAAAAGGAGGATTAGCTTCATTAGATTTGAGCAAAAATAAGAATTTATTCAGTAAAACTTAGATATCAAATGGCAAAGGTTTCAGATGAATCTTTGGCTTGGGAATGTTTATTATGTTGGAGAAAAGAAGGTCTATAAAAAGTTGGGGATTTTACTTGGCTAGTATTTCAAAATTGCCTTATAACTTAGGATAGGTTGAATAAAATGGGAGTAATATGTCCTTTAAGGTGGTGTATGTGCAAATCAGAAGAGGAATCAACAAATCATCTATTATTTGCCCATCCCTTTGTAGTATGGTGTTAGTCTTGGTTTTGTGATAAGTTTAATTGGTCTTGGGACTAACCCTCTTCACTAAGGATGGATTTTTCATCCTATCCAACTAGTGATGTGAAACATTCTTTTTATAGTATGTGGAGATGCAGTCTAGCTATTTTGATTTGGATAATTTGGAAAGAGCATAATGCCCATATTTTTTGGGATAAAGAGAGGCCCTTACATATGGTATGACATGAAATGGAACTTTCTATTTTAGAAGTGGCTTCTTCCTAGCTAAATAAAAAATAAGGTAATTTATCCTAATGGGATATGAAAATATGTGTTAAATGGAAATTTATAGTTCCCCCTCCCATTAAAATGCCAATAGTAGTTAAGTATGAAAACAGTAATAAATCTATGGTAATCTAGAAGCCCATGAAATAGGGTTAGTTTAAGTAAATTGTGATGGATCCTATCATGGAATTCTAGGGGCTTTAAGAGTAAGTTGTGTGATTAAATATTGTAGTGGCTATTCAATATAACCAACTTCTTTTAAGATCCTTGATAGGACTAGTAATGAAGAATAAGCACAATCAATGGTGGTGGGGATTGAGATAGATATTGAGTGTGGAGTGGAGTGTTTATAAATGGAGGGTGACTCTCAAGTAGTAATTCAGGCTCTTTCTATTCAAAAGGATAAAGCTTAGAACTTGGGTGATATTTTATCATAGGTTTAGGTAAAGTTGGGTCAATTTCATATCTAGTCTTGTCCCCATTACTTTCATAAAATCAATAAGGTGGAAAAATTAGCAAATGTAGGGATTGACCAAAAGGAGGATGAATGATTAGATAATTTCAAAAAGAGATGGTATGATTACAATGGGATAAAAGAAGTGGATTTGTGATTCTTAGTCTTTTTGGGACTCATGGGAGAGGGTGGTGGAATTCTCAATAATGGTGGATTTAATTTGATGACAATTGAAATAATATGAAATCTAGATTGGGAGTGGAAAATCTTTAGGAAGATGGCTTTATCAATATTTATTAACATTTACAAAGGTGTCATGCAATTAAGTTTTTGATTTTTTTGAAATATTAAAAATAGATTTAGAGCTTCTAGAAACCTTGGTATGGCTACTTTGTTTTGGAGATGATGAGTCTAGGGAAATGGGCTTCATTAGAAAAGTGTTGAGGACACGTCTATAAAATGTTATTTGGACTCTAATAGTGGAAATAACAAAGGCCATAAAAAATATTTGGGGGGTAGAATTTTTGGAAGATAGTAGAAGGGTAAAGGTGAATTCAGACCTAGATATTCTATTTGATGGTAGTCTAATAATGGTAATTATAGATAAAGACTAGGTAAAAGATTTGGTTGATTTGTTTGTTTGGCTAGATAATAAAGTAAATTTATGATCAAAGTTAGATAAAGTGCAATAAGGACCTTATTCTGAGATCACCTTTTTAAGTAAGGATGGTTTATCATTTGTCTTGATGTCTATATTTAGTTCCTTAGAAGAGAAGTTTATTTCTATTTTAAATTTTGTAGAAGTGGATTCTATATGTTCAAGTGAAGAGACAAAGGGGTAAATAAAATGGAGTGGTCATTTATAATTTGAAATAATTGATATCCCCTCTTCCTCTCATTATAAAATGGAAAGCAATGTGTAGGTCACCAAAGAGGCTACAAGCAGTAAAAATGTTGATTAAGGGCTTTGTTCATGGAAGTTTCTAGGCACCTCCTTAGTGCGAGGAGAAGGGGGTAAGGTTGATTGAAGCATTGGGGGATCATAGTTAGTGGAAGAAAATGGGTAGGTCTTCATAATTTAGGGTGTTAAGTAGAGCATTTTTATTTGGTAGGGTTTAAGTCATAGGTGCCTCTTATCCATAACTAGTGGAAATTTAAGGTCCAAAGAATCCATAGAAAGAATTATCTCAGTATGTTAATGAAGTTCAAGGTGATAACTAGGGTGGTGACTAGGTCATTTTGATATAGTAAAAGTTGGTTTTTTTATATGCTTAGTTGTTGGGTCTAAGGCAGATTATAAAATATAGTTTCAATACTTTTTTAAACATTATCATTTGATGTAAATTTTAAATATTTTTAAATACTTAAAGGTAGTATGTTTTGTATGGACTATGGTGGTTAAATGCCTTGGAAATTTGGCCATTAATTCAAACCTATATAGTTTTCTTTAAGATATTTTCTTAATGAGAAGGGGCCCCAAAAACCCTTAAACCTATTTTTTTTAAATGATATCAAGATCGATATGCACATGGTAGATAAACTATCCATATACTCAATCTAGCTACTATTAAAATAAAAAAAACACATTCACTAACTCAATCAACATAACTTAATAAATTTATGAATAATATAAATCTAGGAAAAGGAAGTGAAATAACATAGTACATAGGTCTATTGAATTCCCTTAGATTATATTATTATTTTATGATTTCCCTCTAGGAAACTTACAGACAAATCAAACCGACTAACAAAGTAATGTAGGTGAGATACCCAGTGGGTCAACACTTACAAAGGATTAAAAATGGAATATATATATATATATATATATATACACATATATATGTATGTATGTATGTATTTATGTATATACATATATAGATACACACACACACACACACACACACACACACACACACACACACACACACACACACACACACACACACACACACACACACACACACACACACACACACACACACACACACACACACACACACACACACACACACACACACACACACACACACACATACACACACACATTTATACACACACACACACAAAGGCCCTACTAACTCATTAACAACATGGAAAAGTTTGTTATAATTATAATTATGCATCGAAAAGGATATAAGCAATAATGGGTAAATGAGATTAGGATCAAATATCCCTCCTTATTAGAACCACATAGACATATGATGATTTGGTTAGAATTTATTATGGGGACCATCATAGACCATTTGAATCCTTTATAACCTTATTCCTTTGTCATTTTACATCCATTAGTGTCATGATTGTGTTCCTACTAGAGCTATGATATGCCATGAATACTAGTGGGGTGGCATGTTTATCAGTTGTATGTAATGCATCAGCATGAAGGTTATGGCTAAGGTGATTGTTGTCAATGCTTGGGATGCCAAAAATGTGGTGAAGTGACTCAAATAATATTAAAATTTTCATATTAAATCCATATAGGAGTCCAAGATGCCATGAAGGCCTGAACACATTATGTATTATCTTACTTTTTCACACTTAGAAGATTGTTAGTCATCATGACAAAGCATGCATATATGATATTTCAAAATACTTTAAAAGATATTATCATATGAAATATTCCTTAATGACTTGACTCATAAACCTTTCTAAGCTAAATAAATTCAAATTCTTAAGTTTCATAAATATGAAATCAACTTCTTCCTCGAGGATGCATTCATGAAAATTAAGGTTGGTCTCCATTTTGAGGGAAATGGGAGCATGTTGATAAAAAGAAATTATGACTTTTGTGGGGAAATATTTAAATGTATTATAACTTATAACTCCTAGTTAGGGTCTAAATATAAACCCAAACTACTCATAAATATCTCATATAACCATTAAAATATAGACTTTCAAGATAACAGGCAATTACAGAATGAGGAAATTTGAAAAAATCAATGCAAGAATTATACCCATGTGTGAAATGGATTAATTAATACCTAACATATGTTTAGGTAGAGTAACTATGGGATTATCCATTTTAAACTAGAACTTTTGATGGGCATTTTATCACTTTATTTTCTTTAAGGTTTGTAAGGGATGTTTTAGGCATTGCTTTGCTGCTAAAAAAGCATCTATAGCCTTGATAGGTATACATTTTTCTCTATTTTAGGCCTTAATCCACTACTAGTCAATAAGTAAAGCATGTGGTAGAGGTTACCTGGATCACCCTTTCCCAAGAGAAACCTTATGTTTCTATTTTGGTATTCAACTTCTCCTTTTGTTTCTTTTTTTCTTTTATTTTCACTAAGGGGGTTGGGAACCCATTTCATTAGGTCAAGGGGTTTATCATAAAGTTATATCATAGTATCCTTCTTGATCTTTTTGCCTCTACCCAAGTAGTTCTTTAGATTTTTGAAAGTGTGGGTAAGACCTTTTATGATGCATTAGTGATGCTAAAAGCATTAATATATTGTTATAAGGAAGTTAAAAATTGAGACAGAACAAAGATACCAATGAACCATCTTGGTGTAAACTCATATTTATCCTAGATTTTTAAAATTTGAACACATGATAGTAAAATGACACATGTATTTCATTGATTGTGCTTTAGTAGGCACATGGTGACAAGGATACAAGATTTAATAATGCCATGCAAAAGATGTTTCCAAAAGGACTTATTGTGTAAATACAATTAATGAAAGTGAAACTATTCTATAAAGCAATAAATAACAACTAACTAAGAGAAAAATCAAATAACCAACAAATCAAAAAAGAAATAAAATAAAAATACCTACCTATTTCAGGATTAGACTCACAACCTACTATTATTTGAAAACCACCTATAATGATGCAATAAAGGAGTAATGCTTTAGATACTACCCATTCAAAAAATATGTCAGGTTATAGCCTTGAAGATATTTCATTCTAAATGCAATATTTCACAACATCTCTACAATTTTGAAAGGTCATATCCATAGTTTTGATAACTTATCATGCTTCCCCTTTTTATTATGCTTTGTGTCCTATATCAGGACCAAATATGATATCTTTAATATCTTTATGCAAGATCTATTTTAAAACCATATCTTGAAAGTGACTTGTTATTTGATAAATCTTTGAATAGCTTCATCATGTGTGTTCTCCATCTAGACAATGTTCTATAATCTAGACTAAATTCTATCATTATCCTCCATATATTCTAACCTGAACTAGTAATGATGAAACTTAAATGTAATGGGGAATACTTGTGTTTGACTATATATGAGTGGAAAATGAGATATCTTGAGGGCCTAATTGACATGGATTGTATCTACCCATATTGTGTACTTAAATAAAGAATGAAATTTTTTAGGCCTCTTGTCAGGTGATTTATTGATTACATTATTTAAATTCTCTGATTAGTTGACTTAGAAATGTTGTTTCCTTATGGGTATTAGTTAAAATATAATTTTATCATGATTGAATTTTCATAGGCCCATTCAGTGAATTATGCCTATTATAAATTAGGACCATTATCATAGACTAATGAGAATGGTGTACAAAACCTTATGATAATGTATTCTTTGAGGAACTTGATGACATTAATCACTCTGCATTTATTCATAACATCAACCTTGGTTAATATTTTGTAATTGTTGGTCATGGTTAACATAAAATTATGTCCTAAGGATGAATTAGGATTTATTACACTAAAAAATTCCATTCTCCATTAGGAAAATGAATGACTTTTAATTATTAGTTGGAGTGACATAGCTCGATGTGTCTCTTTGTTGGATGATACTTAACACTAACAACATGTATGCATATGGTTGTCTGCATCTTTAAAAATTTGTAGGGAATTAGGAGCTAGCTCTCATAATTTTATGGAAATTTTATTTCCCAGAGTATGTTCGCTACTTAGCCTATCATAAAAATGGAAATATGTCTCAGGCTTCTTCTTGTGATACGCATTTTAAGTAGATTCATTCATATTTTTGGTGGTAGATAACTCTATTATTTATAATTTAATTAGATTTAAACTTGATGTGTCTCTTTTATTATTTTTTAACTTAGTGGGGTAGTTTTGTTTTATAAAATAGTACACGACATGATCATCCTAGTCATCACCTAAAATATGGGTTTGATTGACTTGTACAATGTCAATTATGGGATATACTCATGAGACCAACTAAATGAGGCCTTAGACTCACACAATTCTAGAATATTTTATATAAAATTCCAACTCTTATAGTTTATCCATTCATTTTCATCAAAATTCTCCTAACTCGTTTGTACCCAACATGAGCTTGACTGTGAAATTAGGGATAATAGTATAGACCTTGTTGTATAGTACATAATGGCTGAATTTATTGATAGCCTCGACTATATTTTTATTGATAAAAAATTATTTGAGCTCTACATATTTTAGGTTGGTGGTCATGAACATTTTGGGTTGTTCTTGTTCATATACCTTTGTATGAGTACCATGGCAATGATATGATCTAACAATAATGAATACTAAAAAAATCATGTAATTTGAATTAATCGGGACCAAAGAGTGGGTAATGGATTCAAATGGGTTATTTGATGTCCTAGAATGTCACTTTAGCTTTATGTGTCTATCCAACTTGTGTATCATGTTTCAACATCACATTTAGTGATATAATGATTTTAATGAATCCAAAAATAAACATACACACAAATTTAATTTTCCCAAAAAAGACTAATTACTTTTTTGTTGTTGGGAAAGTGATTTTTGAAATGGCATTGACCCTATTTGGATCAATGGAATTTATTTCCACTGAGATTATGTGGACAATTAGTTTAGTTTATTTGATTCTAAATATACTTTTCCTAGGGTTTAAGGAAATTCTATACTTGCATCATATTCGAGGACTTTATTTAAATGGTCAACATGAAGTGACCTATTTTTTAAAAAGATGATTAATTTATCCATATATAAGGATGCATTTACTGATTAATTCATGGAATTAAAAATCCATGTTGTGTTATAAGGTTGAACCTACAATTATCAAACCAAAGGGCATCATTTTATATGCAAAAAATCCCCATTTAGTAGTAAAATCAGTTTCCATTCTATCCTTATACTAAAACATGATTATAACTAGAAAATTTATCCAAAAAAGACACCATTTTTAAAAATTAAAAATATTAATCACCTCATCAAGTGAGGGTAATGGGTAATTGTCCTTTTTGGATGTTTTTTTTAGGTTTTAAAAATCAACACATAGTTTGATTTTACTACTCTATTTATGCATTAGGACAATTTTATGATCTAGGTTGAATGCCTAATGGGAATACTATTCCTATAGTAAGTAATTTATGGACTTATCTATAGATAAAGGGTTATAAGACTAATTTTAATGGTCCCTATTTCTACATAAAGGGATTCTTAACATATTTAAGTGGTATCTTGTGTGTGACGATCTATGGATAATTTTTTTTCAACTCATCGTAGGATCATGAAATCACATATTTTTATTGTTGAAACAAAGTTTATAGATTATCCCTTCTAGGATTAAAATAATAAAGTCAAATATTAACATGTTTAGGGTGTTCCTTGGTTCCTAAATTGACTACTGCAAATTCCTTTTCACTATTTTTTTGCCATCTTTGGTTCACGATGTATCTTGGTCAAAGTTATCTCCAAAGACAACATCCCATTTGTGATTTATTTTTCTCTAGGATGGATGACATCATCATCATATATTATAGTACCATTAGTTAATATTTATATTTTCCTCATCAATGCTATGGGATTAAAAAAACCCCATGTTATATATGAACTGGATGACATGTTGATCATCATCAAATGCCTAAAAATTTTCCATGTTATCCAAGACTGAAGGACATGGGAATATTTCTATCAAAAACTTCCATATGTTTAGCTCTTGAAGTGGAGCTATGTTTATCATGGAAGACACTAAGGAATTAGTGGATTTGTTTTGTTCTCTAGGGATAGGTGTCATATTAAATGTATAAAAATATTATATCAAATCCCATGTATTTAATTATGAAATATTTCATTAGAACTTACTTCTTACTTGGTTTATTATCAACTCAGAATCACCATAGACTAGGATTTTTATAATGGTGTGTTTAAGGGTAAGCTACAAAACTAACACCAAAACCTTGTATTTTGTGATATTTTTTATGCATGGTAATTGAAATATGTAAGCCACCAAGTATTACTTGTCATAAAGATTGGTCAAAAAAATATCTATACCTTAAAATTATTTTAATCATGCTCCATCAAAGTATAAGGTCAAAATTCCTAATGAGGTGGCAACTTCTCCTTTTTGGAGTGTTTTTTAATTCCAAAGTATTGAGGTTAAGTTGGAAAAAACTTCAACTTTTTATTCTTGGAGTTATACTCTATAATTGTGTACTCCATTTTAGATTCCCTCTTGATTCTAGTGTGGTTTGGTATCCCTTTGATCCATGCACAACTATTTCACATCTAAATACACTCCTTATTTATTCTACTATGTAGAGATTGCACCTCTCATATAATCATGTGTAATATGTTGGTTCCCAATTGTATACCTCATATGCTTAGCCTTGCATGCTTGAGATAACATAGCAAGTAATGAAAAAAAATGTACTGATATGTCATTATAAATGGGGATGGGTTTGTTATAAAGACTAAACCAAAAATAAAAAATAGCTAAGAGGCACCTACAAATGGTATGGTCATCTCCTTACTACTTTTGGCTCTACCTAAACTAAGGTGAGAGGACCTATGGGGTAGCTCACTCACATGGAAATATTATACAATTTAACCTCCATGGGGATTATTGACATAAATAACAATAAATATGATCATAACACAACCAAACTCATTCACTCCACCTGGGAAAGGTTTTCACACAAAGTAAACAAATGCTCTAGGTCATATACAAGCTACTAAAGATAGATAGGCAAGTGAATAAAATATTCATTTTAAAATAAATTTTCAAAAAAAAAGGGTTGAATGAATGACTACAATGATATTATTGTAGGCATAAACAAAAAATACATTTCAAATATACAAGATATTATGCATTTGTAAGGCAAATAACACTTATAGTATGCAAAGGGTTTATTATTTTTAGGGTAGGACAAGTTGGATAATTATAAAAAAGGAGGGTGGCATATTGGTGGCCTTCAAATATTAGGGTATCTTACAAGATTCATGACATCATTCCTTAGCATAGATGTATAAAAATCAAATGCAAACTAGTGGGAAATACCAAATGATCCTTGAAAGGATAGAACATACACTGAATCTAAAATTTCAAAAAACTCTTTCCTATCAAATTCATAAACCTAGGGTACCCTAAAAAATTATTCAACATGTTCTAAAATAATTTAGAAAGGTTTTTATAACCTAGATCCATGCTCAAAATGATAACCAATGATAAACATAAAACTAGATATCCAATCAACAATATTTGCAAAATAAATTATTTCACTTCATCAATAGGAAATAGCAAAGACCACAATAATTTTCATTAACTTGAAAATAAATATAAAAAACATCATTATTTTTAAAAAAATCATGGGGACATGCATGGCGAGATTGATTTTTTGACAAGGGAGACATAAATATGCTCTCAAAGCTCACTAATGGTTATATAGCTACAACCACCGTAGTAAGGGAGACAAGATCTACAAACATCAATTGATCTCATAAGTTCTTATAAAACCTAAACTTAGAGAAAATTAACACCCAAAATAATGACCAACAACAACATTAAATAGAGGATAAACCCTCTATTTATACACTTTTAAATCTGGGACTATGGGTTGTAATTTTCAAAATTACGAAACAAACTTTCAAGTCTTCTAATATGCTTCCATCTAGAAAATATCCCCTTGCCCTGCTTGAAATATTCATCCATTTTTAATAAAAATATAAATCTAACTACCTCTATGAGGAATGATGAAGATTTGGAGCACATCTTTTGATTTCATGATGATAAATGCCTTTCACATGAGTTGGAAGGAGAATATTCATGGTAGAGGGTCAAACAAACTTTGTCATTAGTTAAAACTGCCTAGGGATGCTCTTGACCACTTGTTTGTATAGTTATAAACTCTTGAATAGATGCCTTCCCTCTCATACATTCCATGGAACAACCTAATTTTTCCATGATTCCTTAAAAATATTATAGATCCATGGTTGTTTGAATGTTCTTCTTTGGAGTGGCCCACCTTAGACTTGTAAACCTATAATATATTTCCATGGTAGATCTTAGGCAAACATAATAATGATAAATGCAAAAGACTTATGTCATCTTCAACCTTTTAATTTTTTTCTCCAACTTATATTTTCACATTTTATCACTTTTGCTTCTTTCATTTTTTAATGCATAAATGCATTATTTTCAACTTTTGACCTAATTGAGGAAATTTTGTACCCTCTCACTAATTTTAAAATTTCAAATTTATAGGTTAAAATTATTCAAATGAGCACATAAGGTATTAATAAATCTAGAATAAACTATAATGTATTGAGTATTGATTGTTCCATTTTTTTAAAAGTAATTTGCTCTTCTTATGTAGGCTTTATTCGAGGTTAGCACCAGATCATTAATTATGTGACCATAAACCCCTTCATATTAACATGTCAAAATTATAGTAGTAACATAAAAAAGTTGAAATTACTTTTTCATATTTAGATTTACTATAGGCTCACCATGCCTCATTTGCTATTTAGCCTAGTCAATCTACTGCCATTGGTGAAATCTCCATGAACTGGTTTACATAGGGTCCTATTATTTATATGATGTGTATTCCAATGTGGCATCACCATGTCACTTTTTTCATTAACTTGAAATGTGACCATTACACCTAGGACATATTTCAATTCATTATTCGGTATTGATCATTGAATAGTCCACCTAAGACTAGCAATGTCAGGTCCTTATCTATGTGATGAATGTAAGTGTGCCACATGGTATCCCTATAGGTTCTCGATGTACCCTTGTCATTAGATTTTTATTATGAGCTATTATATCCTTATCAATACCCCTATGATCATATAAATTTGATAATTCATGACTTTTTGCATTATGCAAAGTCAATATTTACCATGTTAGCACTCTTCTACCAGTGGTAGCTCTTTATTCAACCTGAGTCCTTTTACAAGTTAGATTTCATTCACACCATCAATATTGAAGCCAAATTCCACTAGTTATCTACTATTGATTAAATTTGATGTTCATGTGCTCATCATTTAATGTCCACATGAATGTTTTTGATGGGCACATGACCATCAAATTTAAGCCCCAATAAATAATTAATGAGCTTAATTTTGATGTTCATGTACCTATTATTTGATGTTTGTGTGAAATTATTTAACAAGTGAATTAACATTACATTTAAGCCCCTATAGATAGTTATCATGGCCTAAATTTGACATTCACATGCCCATCATTTAATGTTTACATGATCATCAATGACATCTGCATGATCATCTAATTTTTGACCTAGTTTATAATGACTGAGCTTAATTTTGACATCCATTTGACCTTCAAATACATCCATGTATCTATTACACTACTTGATCAACTTATTTTGAAAGCTATCATCTTGAGTCATAAATAACATGAAGGCACTAAACTTGTAGGAGATGTTCATGGTGTCTAAAATACTTATGTTATGTGATCTTTTGACCATGAGATGTTTTTTATGTAAACTTGAAAAAATACATAATTACACTGACATTATATGCCCTATGATCTTGATATTTATTCAATTCAAAATTTTCATTTGGGACTTTGCTCATCAGGCTTTCTATCTTTGGCATTTTTATCTTGGAAGCAATTGTTGTGGGATTTTTAATTCTTGGCACTTCTAGTCCTAAGCCCTTTATTTATGAGGATAATTGTTTTGGACATTTTGTTCAAGACAATTTTCTCATAATATTGAACTCTCTCGATCACTTCTCCTATAGCAATTTAGTTTTCAACATTTTTATATTCATCAGGATAATTATTTTAGACATTTTTTCTGAAACAATTTACCTAAAGAAACTGAGCTTTGCATTTTTCTTGAATAAATTAAACTTTACACTTTCATTGAAATAATTGACTTTTGTCTACATTTTTACATGGGTAAAATGCCTAAAAGAAAAGTACCCTTCATGCTTTTTATCGTAGACAATTTTTTTCAAATAAATGTACCTATGGATGTTTTACCATAAACAAAAATTTTGAAATAAATAAGCCTTTAGAATATTTGCACTAATATTTTTCCCAAAACAAATAAGGCTATTTCACATTATGTAAAGACTAAATTACACTTAGCTGATTTAAAATGAACTTGACCTTTGAGTGAACATTTAAAGATAAAAATTGAGCTAAGGAATTAGTCATCTATACTCAACTCAGGCTAGTCTTAGGCATTTTCACTTGACAAGGGCTCAATTGCTTTAATTTAATTTTGGGAACTAAAATTGGCTCTCAGCCAAGGATGCATACCCCCTATAGGTGTGAAAAAAAGCCCAAGATGTAAGATCAAGTGCCAATCCATTGGGTCCTAGAGTTAAGACTTAGTAATTTTCATCAAACATTTATGAAGGCTCAACAAAACAATGACAAACTTGACAAAAATAGATCAGGAAGATCTAAAAACAAACACATGATAGATTCATGAAAGTAAATTATACAAACAAGGCCCAAAGTAGAGGGTAAATAAAGTAACATAAGGACAAATCCAAAAAAACACTATACAATATATACACAATTATAGGTTATGGACTCAATCAAGGAAGTGTTTTAAATGTATACCATTAACTGGTAGCTCCAATATTTCACCATCTAGGTCTCTCAAGAAGAAAGTGTGCTCCCTAATATGATATTTAATGAAATAGGGACCCATCCTCAAGGCATCAAATTTTCCATGCTTTCCTTTCTCCTCATGCCTATTGTCCAAAAGTAAAACTAGATCACCTACTTGGAAAGTCCTTGGAGTAACCTTCCTATCAAATATCTTATTTAGCTTTTCCTTGAACCTAAGGTATCTTTCATGAGATTGTCTTTGAATTTCATCAAGATCAATAATTTGGTTCATCCTACTCTCATAGTGGTTGATTTTTTTATCATGTTCTAGTTATTTCATGAGTTGATAGGTTGGAAACTATAAATTCATAGGCAAAAATGTTTGAGCTCCATAAATAAGCTCAAAAGGAATTTTGCCTATATCTCTCTTAGGTGTAATCCTATCAGGTGACAAAGCAAACTTTATTTGTTCACCCCTCTTCTTATTATTTGCTTCCAATGTTTGCCTAATGATTTTGAGCAAGTTCTTATTACTAGATTCTGCTTGCCCATTCCCTTGAGGGTTGTAATTGGAAGCATAGGTCAATTCAATCCCATACTCTTTTCAAAATGCCACTAAAGGTTTAGCTTTGAAACTCATGGAATTAACTACAGTAATCCTAATAGGCACACCAAATTTACAAATAATATAATTTAGCAAAAAATAACTAACTACCTAAAGTTTTACTTTCTTTGTAGGGATCATTTCAACCCATTTTTTGAAGTAGTCAGTTGTAACTAATATCTACCTATGTCCAGCACTTGGTGAATCAACAATTTATCAAATGAAATCCATTCCACATTATCTGAATGGGATTTCAATCATCATAGTTTGTAAGGGAAGATAACTTAAAGCTTTCATCCTCCCAGTAAAGCATTGACATTTCTCAAACTTTCTAGCTATTTGAGAAACATCCTTAAATAATGATGGCCACCAATAACTAGCTCTTAGAATTTTATGAGTTGTAACCTTAGGTGTAAAATGGCCACCACATACTCCACTATGGAAGTATTCAATCAGATTAGAGTATGTTCTTCTAGAACACATCTTAGGAGAACCCCATCTGGATTATTCCATGCTAGTCCATTCTCAATGAAGAGGTATTTTTGGGAGACAAGTTTAAGAGTTCTTTGATTTTTGTCTAATTTAGGGGGACAACTTATATTTTGCAATTAATAGACAATGTCTCTATACCACAAAGAAATGTTAAACTGACTCAAAAAATCATCAACATTGAAACCAACAATGTTTACATCAACATCTTACAAATGGGTCTCAGACATAAGCTTGGCTAGGCCTGTCCCTTGTACTAACTTGGTGGTATAAATATCCATGTCATACTCTTGAAACTTGTTGACCCAGCTGCATCTCTTACTAGATATTTTAGTCTAAGTCAATATGTCCTTCACCATGGTATGTAGGACATAAGAAACAACTCTTAAACTCAAAATATAAGGTCTGAACATCTTGACAGATTTCAAAAGAGTGAAAGCTAATTTTTCCATGATGGTATAGTTTAGTTTAGGACATTGCATAGCTTTGATAAAGAAAGATATGGGCTGATCATGACCATATTCATTATTTTGAAATAGGATAGTAGAAACAATATTATATGATTCAAAATAGAATATCTGAAATGGCTTAGTGTAATTAAAGCTGGCCAAAATAGGGGCAAACTTTAAAAATCCATTGATATCATTGAATGCTTGCATGGACTTCTGCTCCCACTTCATGGTTTAGTCCTTCAACATGAAATTTAATAGGTAGAGTAATCTCTACAAAATTGGACACAAACCTCCTCATAAAATTAATTTTCCCAAAAATGTATTGAATTCCTTTCTTGGACTATGGGATAAGGACTTTGGCAATGGCTTCCACCCTCTTAGGGTCAATCATGACACGATCCTTAGACACTATATGTCCCAAAAACTTTTCCTTTTATAATCTAAATTAGAATTTCTTTGGATTATGTGAAATTCCAAACTCCTTTCATCTAATCGACACTTTTTCTAGATGCTCCAAATGTTCTTCTCTAGTCTTAGAGTACATAATAACTTCATCCTAATACACAACAATGAACTAGTTAATTATCCCTACAAAAGGGATATCCATAACTCACTAGAATATTTCACTAGCATTCATCAACCAAAAGGCATCCTTATATATACATGTGAGCCCCAAGGAATTATGAACATAGTCTTGGATCTCTCAGATTCCTTCATCACAACTTGGTTGTACCCTAAGAAGCCATCTAATGTGAAAAACATCTCTGATCCAATAACACTCTATAGTAGGTTCTCCATATTGGGTAGGGGATAATTATCTTTTAAATAAGCCTTGTTCAAATTTTTAAAATCCACACACAAGTGGATGTCACCATTCATTTTATGTACAGGGACTAAATTTACAACCCATGATGAGTACCTAGTGGGCTTAATGATACCACCATCCCTCAGCTTTTTTAATTTATCCCTTATCTTGGGGGATAATATGGGGTTAAAATGGGCCTCTATTTTTGCTTGAAAGGCTTGATATCAAGTTATAATTAGACAACATGCTAGAACAAATATTATATAAATTATTTTATCTTAGAATAAGACCATGCTAGACAATCTTGGTACCTCCTTAATAGTTGCATGTAAGATTATTTCTCAACTACCCCTAGGTGATTACCTAGCCAAACATTTATTAGATTCTCATGAGAACCCAAATTATACTCAGTCACATCTTTTGAAATAAATGAGTCTCATGATTTTATTTTATTAGCTCCATCAAAACATGCTTCTAAACTTACCAATCCCCTTGGGATCATGTTTGTCTTCAACTGAATGATGTCCTTCCCAAACAAGGTTTCCTTGCCATCATAAACTTGAACCATAGATTCCAAGTCTATGATATGATCATGGAACTCTGATTCACAATTGAGAATCCTTTTAATCTAATAATCATCATCAAACACCTTCTAATGATGAAAATTTTCTAGGATTGAAGTTTGAATAAGCACCTCCACTTGGTACTGATAATGAGGGCTTGTATCTACAATATCAAATTAAGCACCTAACCCTATAATTATGTTAGCCTCTTAATTGAATATTCTATCATGATAAAAAATGTTGAATGCATAAAAAAAAATCAAATCCCAAACAACATTTGGATATTATTTCAACATTTTATTCTTGATGGCATAAGCATTACAAATCTTCTTAGCCACTAACACAGAATCACCCTTGACAATCAAAATTTTAATTCCATATTCACAGGTAATCCTTAAACCAAACAAGAGTGCCTCATATTTAGAATTATTATTCATGAACTCAAAGGATAGATAAAAAGAGAACATGAAACACTTACCATTAGGGGCATAAAAGACAACCCCAGGTCCATTTACAAGATTGGAGCAAGCCCCATCAAAACACATCTTCTAAAATACACTTTCTTTGTTAGGCTCAACATTAATAATAGTATGTTGTTCACTAGTATCAACATTCCCAACAAAGTTTCCCAATTCAACATCTATGTAAAATATCTCATTTAAAACATGTTTTGGATCTTCAATTACATGTAACATCTTTGGG
Source organism: Torreya grandis (assembly GCA_037957365.1). Classification (NCBI taxonomy): domain Eukaryota; kingdom Viridiplantae; phylum Streptophyta; class Pinopsida; order Cupressales; family Taxaceae; genus Torreya; species Torreya grandis. The sequence goes on from JARHVA010002666.1 coordinate 916,987, forward strand.
TCTCTATAAAGCTTAACCATATTACCCTCCAATGGAATGGTGGCATATGATAAGTCTATTTGTACACTTCCACCCATGTTATCAACCCATTTATGTGATATTAGTATCCCCCACTTAGGTGGGTAGTCCAAAACTACCACATCCATAGTCAAACACTTTCTTGGATACGCTACCAACTATACCACCAACCCCTTGACTTGTCCAACAACTAGAACCTCTCGTGAGTCCATGTCATAGCACTTTCTAAAGGCTGACATAATATTAATTCCAATTTTATTTAGGACACCTAAGGGCATCACATTACAAGAAGCTATGAAGTCAAACATATAATTGTGAACAATTAGACCATTGATCAATAGAGTTGTGTAAAAAAGATCCACATTTAACTAAATTTCTACCAATGTTGTTCCCATATAGACCTCCATGGTGGATTCAACAACCTCTTCTAATTTTTCATCACTTTTTGGGGGTGTTTAAGGTAACTCAATTTTATTTAAAACTGACCTCTCACTAAATTCTAAGTATTCAAATGCCCTCTTCTTATGTTCAAGTATTCTTATTAATTCAAAAATTGGCATAGTGATTTCTAGTTGACTCAGCACTTGGGTCATATCACATATGCTATATGAAGGAAGAGGAGTATTAGGTGGAAGGGTAACAACACCTTCAACTAGAATACAGTCACTTAAGGTATGAAGTGGAGTAGGCTATGATGGATTTGAATCTTTAACAACAACCTTCAAAGGTGGAGTTTGTTTAAGCTCATTAGTACCCATAGGGATACTAGACAATATGGGTACCCTATTCTTGGATGGAGCATCTCTAGGCTTAGAAAATTTGGAAATGGGTACTAGCTTGTAAGATCTAGGGACTACCATAGTTTTTTTAGCCTCCTTATTATCATCCCCTACCTTTGTATTTACAAGGGTAGTGTCTTAAGGAACAACTGCCTGATATTTACTTCTTAAGAGATACTCCTCTTAGGTGATTATTGCATTAATTATCAGTTGTCTATCCTTAACTGAAAAAACCCCCATCATATTTATTCACCATCATGGACTGTAAGAAATTGAAATCATGAATGAGTAATTCATATGTTTATGCCATATTAATGTCACAAGCAAATTTAGGAATTAGGATACTTAATTTTTCAATTTCACTCCAAAATTGATCAATAGTAATATCACTCAACAAATTCATGGAGGTAGTTAATTTGTTTCAAGTGATTTGAAAATTAAACATCAAGATCTCATCATTAGGTGATGTAGACTCAAGTTCATTTGCATCTTCATCAATTAGTTATACTATATCACATGGGGGATGTGGAAAGAAGTACTTTTCACACCAATTAATATTAATGTCAAAAATTATTACATTTAATTTAGCACTCAGACACTTCTTTTCCATCCCCTCTATTCTTGTTTATATCTACTCTTTCTTCACATGTAAGCCTCTTCCTTCTATCATTATCTCGATGGTGAAAAGTAAACCTTCTTAGTTCTTGATTCAAATTTAGAGCCCTTAATTGATTGGTAGACACATGAGAGATCCCTTTATCAGCTCTAGCCAACTTGTATGATATTTCTTTGACAATAGAGGCCAAAGTTTTAATGGTATCCTCAAGATTGGTATTTTTTCTGGACTACATGTTTTTTGGATTAACCAATTTTACATCAACCTGCTTATTCATGGGATTTCCCACAACCTTTATGTTATTCTCAATTTAGATGGCCATATTGAATGCCAGCTCAAGGTTAATGGGAGATTTTTCCCTCAATTAGTATATAACCTTCTTATCAAGGACATCATCATATTTTATCAAGAACATTTTATCATTGGGCCTAATGTTTTTGGGAAGATGAATCATAATCTTGTTTAACCATGTATTGAAGTCCCAAACACACTCATTGGGGTTCTTTATTTTTTTAAATTTAGCTAAAAAGAACCTTAGATTAGTTTTATCATCATATTAAATTCTAAGAACATTCCTCATTTCTTCCCATGAATCAATGCATCTACTAGGAAGAGAATTTATCCATTTGTAAGAATCTTCCTCTAGCATGTGCTTAAAAAACTTGATGAACACATATTCATTCTCAACCTCATAATCTTCAATGATATTTTGAAAATCCCTCAAGTGCTAATCACCACTCATCGTATTGTTCCCTTGGAACTTTGTAAGGCATTTCCTTACTTTGTTTAGGAATTCATTAGGAAAGCCTACCATTTCATCAAAATTGATAGCCCTAAATTTGGGAACATATAATGTAGGATGATCATTCTCATATCCATCATTATGCCTCATGATTGATTCAATGGTGGGTTCACAAATAACTAACAAAAGAATATGAGGGGGTAAATGATATGGACTTGGTGGGTTAGACTTGGGAGGGGATTCATCTCATTGAGAAGGAGTTGAATAGCAAATAGGACTATAAGTTTAAAAATTAGTAAAAGATATATGATAGTCCTAAATAATATGAGGGTTAACAAAGATTTTAATTTTATCAAAATCTTGACAACCCTTAATAGCTAAACTTTGCCCTTCAATAGGCTTCCAAACGTGTCTCCTTCATCTTTGATATAAACTTAATGGTGAGACAAGTTTCTTAGATGGGTCACCTTTGAAAGATGATCTCAATACTTCTAGCTTTGCAAACAAGAAGATACTCAAAGATGAAACTTAATAGAATATTTAGATAGGCATTGATCTTAGGTGATAAAAATTAGATTCATCACTAAAATCATAATTCTAGAATATAATAGTTAACGAACTACCTATGCTACATGTTTTTAACACACTTTGTTAAAGTTAGTGATGAGATAAAAATCAAAAGCACTAAAATTTTCATAATAATGTTCAAAAAGGAAAAATCACCTTTGATCAATTATTAAATCCTAGCACATCCCAAGTGGAGTGATGCGGTGTTGATGGCCAATATAGTCTAAATGTATTAAATGACAATAGAGAACTTCATAACATTAAAATACTATCATATCTCTACAATAGTCCTCAACAAAATGGGTGACAAAAATAATCCCCAGCAATGGCCCTAGTAAATGTTGGTTCCCAGTTGTACACCTTATACACTCGACCTTGCACACTTGAGAGAAAATGGCAATTAATGATGAAAAACCCAATGATATGTCATTATAATTGGGTATGGGTTTAGCATCAAGACTAGATTGAATGCAAAAAATGATTGAGAGGCACCTATAAAGGGTATGGTTAGCTCCTTGCTACTTTTGGGTCTATGTAAGCCAAGGTGAGAGTTACAGTGTATGGGGATGAGTTAGCTAGGGATGAATTGGATAGGGATGAGTTGTATAGGGATGAGTTGTGTACTAATTGGACATATATATAATGAAATGAGACATAAATGAGAAATTATACAAAATTCTCCATTAATAGTGGGGAGGTAGGGGCACCTATGATGGGGACGAGTTGTGCACTGACTGAGATGAGACATAAATGAGACATGATACAAAATTATCTATTAGCATCAGTTGTGGGGAGGTAGGGGCACCTATCATGGGGATGATTTATGTACTTATTAAGATGAGACATAAATGAGACATGATACAAAATTCTCTATTAGCTATGCAAAGGTAGGGACAGGGATGAGTTGTGGACTAACTAAGATGAGATATAAATGAGACATGATACAAATGGGGTATCTCATTCACATGGAAATATTTTAAAATTTAACCTCCATCAATATTATTGGTATAAAGAATAATAAATATGATCATAACACAACCAAACTCATTCACTCCACATGGGAAAGGTTGTCACACAAAGTACACAAATTCTCTAGGTCATATACAAGATACTAAATATGGATAGGCAAGTGACTGCAATCTTCATTTCAAAAGAAATTTTCAACAAGGGGTTGAATGGAAGACTAAAATGTTATTATTTGAAGCACAAACTACAAATGCATTTTTTTTTTAAAAAAAATAAAAGGGGTAAAAACTTTATTAATAAATGGAGAGAAAAAATTACAACAATGGGCCAGAGCCCCAGCAAGCCACGAAAAACAAAGAAAAAAGGCACAAGGCACCAACACTAACCAATAACATCACCGTCCTCCCTAAGAATTATATTAAAGTCCCTACTCACCTCTTTCGGCAATAAAGCCCTATCATCCACCAAACGTCCACCTATATTTGCTGAAGCCCACTTGGCCAAAAAGTCAGCAACACCGTTCCACTCCCTCAAAACATGAGAAAAAGAAACAGAATCCATAAGCATACTAACCTAAAGAATTTGTTGCACCACCAAAGATAGATGTCAGCTAACATCATCAATTTTCCTTTCCTAGATCAAATTTATCAAAATTTGTGAGTCAGCTTCGTACTCCACCTTCCACTAGCCAAGCTCATACACCCTCCTTAGAGTATGCAGAATAGCAATTCCCTCCATCATATTCACCGTCTGGTCTCCCATATGGGCAGAAACAATAAAAATCACATCCCTCGAGTGATCCCTGCTGATCCCTCCAATCCCCACTAGGCCTGGACATCCTCTGGCTGAACCATCCATGTTGATTTTTAAATATCCTTTAAGGGGAGGGAACCATTTCCCAGTCCTCTAGACTTTGTTCATCCTCCCATGACCACACCTAACACTAGCAACAACTAGTGAAATAGCTAGCACACTAATCCTTTTCACCACATCATCATCTCTCTATGCCAGAGGAAGAGCGATCTCACTCTTGGCTTCCACGGTCTCTTGGATCATACCAATAGTCCTTTGCCACACCTGGTGGAGCACCAATCTTTCCCCAAAGAAAATCTTGTGGTTGCACTCCAACCAAACCTACCACAACAAAAAATCAGGACCATCATACCACCCCTCTTGGAGAAAAGGAGCAACTTGAGACGGCTTGCCCAATCTATCCTAGAACTTGACTAAGGTAGAGACCTATAGGCATTGACATCTCTAGGCATCCCACCAAGCATGCCACAATCGAAGAGTGAAGGGACATCTGAAAAATAGGTGAGAAGAGTCCTCCTCCGCTCCCTGGCACAGGACACACCTAGAAGGGCTAGCAAATCCCCATCTTCTTAAATTATCCCATGTCAAGCAGCGATTCCAAGTCAAGGTCCAAATAAAAAACTTACACTTCAGCCAAGAAATGTTGTTCCACACTTTTTTCCACCACGGGACCTCCCTACCATCACCCCATCTAAGTGCAATCATCTCCTGGTATCCAACAGCAATAGTATATTTACCTATGGGATGAGGTAACCAAGCCAGCAAATTTTTTCCCCTCAGAGCACAACAAAACTGGCCAACCAAGATCTCCTGAAGCATATCACACTCCTCCTTCATATCCACAATAGGCCAATCTGCCTTCTCCTTCCAGCTCACTATCATCAAATGATCCTGAACTCAGAAGGATTTGTAGTCACTCACCGTGACCCACCCAGCCTCAACAAAGTGCCAAGCCAGTCCCTCAAGATGTGGATACTAAACCACTAGGGGGGAAACTATCCCATGAATCATACCAAAATTGAGCTTCATTACCACCCTTAAAAATCTAGAACAGGCCTCTCTTAATCAGTGAAGCACCTTTCTTGAGAGTGCTCCAGATAACTGATCTGCTACCTGTCAAGCTAACTCTGGGGATATCATCCACCAAAGTCCTAGCATAGTACTTGAAAGTCACAATCCTAGCCCAAATTCTATCCTATTCCATGCACCACCTCTAATATAACTTGGCAGCCAAAGCTGAGCCAACCATAATAGATTTCTCAACCCCAAACCACCCAACCTCTTAGGACTGCAAACAACCTCCCAGCTAATCAGGCTCCACTTCATCGAGGATAAGTTGCCAGACCATAAGAATTGTTTAGCCAAGGAGTCAAGATCTTGAACAAAGCCCACCAGTGCCACCTGGAGCATACACATGTAGATGGGTAGCACCTGAACCATCGACTGAATTAGCTGGACATGCTTGGCAAAGGATAGCTAGCAGCTTGTCCAATGGTTCACTTTGGTCCTAAAGTTGTCAATGATTCCTTGCCATGAGTCCTTAGATTGTCCCCCCACTGATATCAAAATGCCTAGATAGAGAACTAGAAGTCTACCAATTTGAAAATGAAGAGTGTCAGCCACCCTTCTCTAAATAGGTGGTAGAGTGTTGAAAAATTAAATTGAAGATTTATCTTCATTAATCACCTGCCCCATGGTAGCAAATAGGCATCTAGACTACTGCGAATGTTGGATACCTCCCTCATGTTAGCCACTCCCATCAAAACCACATCATCCACAAATTAGAGGTGAGAAAGAGCCAGAAGGTTGCCACCCCACCTCCATCCCTGAATATCCCCTTCTCTAATCTTACTTTTAGTCAACCTTCCAAGGCCTTCAGCCAGAAGAAGGAACAAATATGGAGATAATGGATCCCCTTGCTACATCCCCTGCAAAGTGCCAAAGAGTTGTGAATGCTCTCCATTCACCAAAACTAAGAAAGATATCAAATTCACACAACTCATGACCCATCTGATCCACTCCTCTCCAAAGCCAAAGGCAGCCAAAACCTTCTGTAGAAAGGACCATCGGACCCTATCATAAGCCTTGGACATGTCTAGCTTCATAAACATTGCCTTCTCCTTGGAATGGGACATGGAATGAATAGCCTCAGTAGCTACCACAATTCTGTCAAGAATCTGATGCCCCTCCACAAATTTGCTTTGCTCCTCTAAGATCAGCACCCCCAGCCATTTTTTCAATCTTTTAGCTATTAGCTTAGAAATAATCTTATAAATAACATTACAGAGTGAGATCAGCCTGAATTGACTCAGATTATCAGCCCCTTCCCTCTTAGGAATAAGTGCCAAAAATGTCACGTTTAAGGCCTGAAGCATTTGTTTACTTATTTGTGACTCTTGAGCCATAGCCAAAAGATCATATTTGATGATTTCCCAAAACTCCTGATAAAATTCAATCAAAAAACCATCTGGGCTTAGAGCCTTACCAGTTTTCATCATAAAGACAACCTTTTTTAGCTCTTCAAGGTTGATAGGGTGCATCAGTTGATCCATCATCTCTCCAAAAACTAGGTTGGGAATACAAGATAAAATTTGCTCTCCAGCAACATTACCCCCCAGACCATCTTCGTAGAACATGGAAGTAAAATACTAGACAGCTTCATCACACATGGCTCTTGTGGATGAAAGAGCCTCTCCACTACCTAAAACCAAAGTCAATATCCTATTATTATTCTGTCTGGCTTTAACCGAGTTGAAAAAGAAGGTCGTGTTTCTATCACCCTCCTGTAACCACTCAATACGAGCCTTCTATTTCCAAAATACCTCTTCCCTCTACTCCCATTCTTCCACCCTCTTGATAGCCCTTGCTTCATCCTTAGCAAGGATTCTGATAGCCAATTCTCTCTAATTAATCTGGTAATCAAATTTAACTCTTCCTGTGCTTCTTTCTTTTCCCAAAAAATATTTCTGAAGCACAAAACATTCCACTTTTTAGGCTGATATTTCACATGCTAGAGGAGCTTAGCAAAGGTGTACATAGCTATCCCAGTCACTGGTCTCTCCATCTTCCACCAATGAGCCACTCGATCATATAAAGATTGATCCTTGAGCCACATTAGTTAAAACTTGAAAGTCAGTTTCCTCTGCCAATAGAAAGAGGAGATGTGAAGTTTAATCGGCCAATGGTCAGAGCATCTCCAATCCAAGATTTCAAAATTCAAAGACCAAGAGCCGCCCATCCAATAGCAAGAAGTCAAGAATCTATCAATACGCTCTGTAATGAATTGTTCCCCCACTCTCCTATTATTCCAGGTGTACCACCCATTACATGGTTTGATATCAACCAGGTTATGCTCTAAAACCTTATCCCAAAGCAAATAGGTTGATGGTTCCAATCTTGTATTACCTCCCATTTTTTTAGAAAGGTCCATTATAGCATTGAAATCACCTACTAAGATCCATGGCAAAAAAGGAAAGCTCCTTCTGACTAAATGAATATTGTTCAAACCTACTGCTTACCTTGGAAGTCAATGGGCGCATAAACATTGGTTAGAAGAATGTATTCTCCTGATTTGCTACATTGATTCACCAAAGAAAAAGAGGACCTAAAGGAAATCCATGATATCAGCTAGACCTTGTGTGGATTCCAAAGACAAGCCATGCCTCTCGCTGTACCTTGAGCCCCACACACTGACAGGATCCCTACTTTCATAGCCATGGGGCCAGGCTCATCATGAATCCATTGACACCTTAGTTTCTTGCAAAAAGAGAACATCTAGACACTGAACCTTAATCAAATCATGAACAACTTTTTATCTAGGACCACTATTCAAGCCCCTCACATTCCAAGAAATAACAATCATTTTGGAGGAGGCAAGAAATGGGAGTCTAAGGTCTTGACCACACCTGACTCAACTAGATTTTCCCCAACCATCTTTATCCTTTCAGTATCTGTTCTCCTTCCCAATTTACTATTTTTCTCCAGAGCTGGTTTTTTCCCTTCCTTCTACAAAATTCCTAAGTGAGAAGTAGCCTTACCTTTCTTCTCCAACTCAAGTGCCTCCACTTGTGTTTGAGGGGGCAAAACTTCAAGCTCCGTATCCATACTTGTATCCAGTTTAATATTCTGCTTCTCTCCCTCTTGTTCTTCCAAAATCATAGGGAGGGCCTCCTCCTCAGGGGGCATTTCCTTATCCATGGCTATGTCATTTGTAACTCCAGAACTGCCCCTTACTTGTCCCCCATTAAACAAATCCATATTTTCCCCTGCTGTCCCAACTCTCCCAAAACCCCAAATCTATTAATTGAGTCCTCCTCTGTTTGATCCATAAAGGATCTCTTTAAACCTCTATTTCATCTTCTCGATTTGACCTAAGTAAAGCCTTCAGAATCCTTACCAGCATCAGACCCAATCTTCTTTCCCTTGTCCATACCAGATGTGTGACTCGATGGAGCTTGGGGCAAAGTCTGTTGTTCCTTCCCTTTTGCCTTTAGGCATCACCTAACCAAATGTCCTTACTCATGACATAAACGGCATCTAAATGGGAGTGTCTCATAGTCCAGCTGTTGAACCCATGAGTATGAACCTGCACTAAGCTCAAGAGCATCCAGCAATGGCCTACTTAAATCAATTTCAACATAGATTTAGGTGAAGGTCATGATTTTCCTACCTAGAGTTTATGTGGAAGAGCCCACAGGTTTTCCCAGCATTGAAGCAATCATCTGGAGAACATCTTCCTGGCAACATTTAATCGGCATTTTGGGTAGTCACACCCAAACTGGAACCTTGTTTGGCAATTCCTCAGTGGGATTGAATCTAGCATGCCAAGGCTTAACAAAGAGACCCACCTAATTATAGAAGTAAGGACCTCCCTCAAATACCCTGTTCCTATCAGCCAAGCACACAAAAGTGACCATGAATAAATTATTTGCCAACAATGTTACTTCCATCTCTCCCTCTGGTTCCCACACCCTTCTAGCCCAATTCTCCAAGAATGGAAGGGAAACTCTCAACCCCAAGAATTTATAGTACAATGAGTGATTGGAGAAGTACTCCACATCCTCAGTAATTAATTCAAATGGGATAATCAATTTTGGTCTTTCCTGACTATGTTCCAAATAGCCATTAACCTTAGTAATTCTCATTCCTCCCATTGTACTGGTGGCAAAAGTTTCTAGATTCTTATGGATTTCCAAATTTTTCTCAGCTCTCTAACTCTCCCCCTAGCATCCCTTTCCTGCAACCTCCCTATAACTCATGGATAGCCTACCCTGGGTTGGCCCCTACATAGCCATGTTTTGCCTAGCCAACACGGTTCTCTTCTACCCTCCACTCCCATCGCACCACACGTTCCCCTTCACAGCAGCAGAAAACCCTCCTTTGCAGCACCTAAAATAGTAGTTACAAGCTAGGGCACGACTGCCCTAGCTTCCTGGCGAGTTGTAGAGCTCATCTCTCTCCTTCTCTCCAAACCCACATCTTCTATCAACTACAAATGCATTTCAAATATACAATATCTTATACATTTTCAAGACAAATAAAACTTATAGTATGCAAAGGGTGTATTATTTTTAGGGTAGGACAAGTTGGATAATTATTAAAAAATAAGGTGGTGTGATGGTGGCCTTCAAACAACAAGGTATATTAGAAAATTCATGACATCATTCCTTAGCACAAATTTATAAAAACTCAAATACAAGTTAAGGGGAAATACAAAATGATCCTTGAAAGAATATATCATACACTGAAACTCAACTTTCAAAAAACTCTTTATTATCAAATCCATAAACTTAGGGTGCCCTAACAAGTTATTCAGCAACATGTTCTAAAATAATACAAAAAGGGTTTTATAACCTAGATCTATGCTCAAAATGATAACCAATGATGAACATAAAACTAGATATCTAGTCAACAATATTTATAAAATAGATTACTGCACTTCATTAGTAGGATATAACAAAGAACCATAAGCATTTTTATTAACTTGTAAATAAATATTACAAACATCATTATTTTAAAAATTTTCCATGGGGACAAGCATGGTGATATTGCTCTTTTGATAAGGGAGACATAAAGATGATCTCAAAGCTCACTAATGGTTGTACAACTACAACCACCTTAGCAAGGGAGACAAGATCTACACACAACAATTGATCCCATAAATTCATGTATAATAATTAATGTGATTTGAGAGCATCTTTATGTCTCCCTTATCGACCACCTTAGCAAGGGAGACAAGATCTACACACAACAATTAATCCCATAAATTCTTGTAGAACTTAGACTTAGAGAAAATGAACACCCAAAACAATGAACAACAATAATATTGAATAGAGGAGAATCCCTTTATTTATACACTTTCAAATCTAGGACTATGGGTCACAATTTTCAAAATTGTAAAATAAACTTTCAAGTCCAGCAAGATGCTTCTAGCTAGAAAATATTCCCTTGACGTGCCTAAAATCTTCATCCATTTGTAATAAAAATAATAACTCTAACTACCTCTATGAGGAGTGATGAAGATTTGGATCACATCTTTTGATTTCATGATAGGAGATGCCTTTCACATGATTTTAAAGGATAATATTCATGGTAGAGGGCCAAAAAAACTTTGTCATTATTTGTAACTACTTGGGGATGCTCTCAACCAATTGCATGCACAACTAGTAAATCCTAGAAAAATGCCTTCCCTCTCATGCACACCATGAAACAACCTAAGTTTTCCATGAATCCCTAGTAATATTGTGGATCCATGGTTGTTTTAATGATCTTATTTGCAATTGGAGGAGCTTAGGCAAACACAATAATGAATTATGAAAAAGACTTAGGTCATCTTTGACCTTTTACTTTTTGGCTCCAACTTGTATTTTCACATTTTATCACTTTTGATTTTTTCATTTTTTAATGCATAAATGCATTATTTTCAAATTTTGACCTAATTGATCAAATTTTAGACCTTCTCACTAATTTATAAATTGCAAATTTATAGGTTGGAAATATTCAAATGAGCATATAAGGGATTAATAAATCCAAATTAAACTATAATTCATTGAGCATTAACTGTTCCTTTTTTTTAAAGTAATTTGCTCTTCTTATGTAGGCTTTATCCATGGTTAGCACCACATCATCAATTATGTAATCATAAACCCCTTCATACTATCATGTCATAATTATATAATTAACTTTAATAAGTTGTAAGTGATTTATCATCTTTATATTTCCTATAGAGTCACCATGCCTCATTTTCTATTTAGCCTAGTCAACCTATTGCCATTGGTAAAAGCTTTGCCAACTAGTTTGCATAGGGTCATGTTCTTTATATGACATGCATGCCAATGTGGCATTTTTATGTCACTTTGTTTATTAAATTAAAACATGAGCATTTCCCCTAAGACATGTGTCAACATGTCATTAGGTTTGTGCCATTGAATAGTCCACCTAATACTAGCATTACCAGGTCCTTGTCTACATGTTTAATGTGAGTGTGCCACATGGAAACCCTGTAGGTTCTTGGTGTCCCCTTGTCATTAGATTTTTATTACAAGATATTGAATCCTTATAAATACCCCTAAGATCATGCCACTTGGATAAACTATGGCTTTCTACATCTTGTACAATTAATCTCTATTAAGATATCACCCTTCTACCACATTGTAGCTCCTTATTTGCCTTGAGTCCTTTGACAAGTAAGCTTTCATTCATGCCATCAATCTTGAATCCCAATGGAACATAGACCATCTATCCCATTTTCCATGGATTAAATTCCACTAGCTATCTGTTATGGATTAAGTTTTACATCTATGTACCTGTCATTTGACATCTACATGAACATATTTTATGACAACATGACCATCAAATTTAAGACACAATAAATAATCACCAATATTAATTTTTACATTTTTGCACCCATCATTTGATGTCTGCATGAACATCTTTGTTGGGTAAGTAACCATCAAATTTAAACCCCAATATATAGTTACCATGGCTTAAATTTAACATTTGTGTGCCCCTCATTTGATGTTCACATGACTATCAATGATGTTTAAGTGACCATAAAATTTAAGCCCAAATGTATAATGACTAAGCTTAATTTTGACATATGTGCGACCATTAAAGACATCCACGTAGCCATCACATTGCTTTTTCAACTTTTACTTTGAAAGCTTGCACTTTGGGTTAGAAAAAAGTTGAAGGCACCAAACTTGTAGGAGATGTTCATGGTGTCTAAAATACTTATGCTATGTGATCCTTTGTCCATGAGACACTTTTTATGAAAATTTGAAAAAATACACAAGTATATTGACCTTCTACACCCCATGAAATCAATATTTATGGAATTTAGAAATTTCATTTGGGACTTTGCTCATTGTGCTTTCTGTCTTTGGCATTCTTGTCTCGGTAACAATTATTATGGGCTTTTTTATTCTCAAAACCTATGCTCCTGGGCCCTTTTTTTATCAAGATAATTTTTTTAGACACTTTATCTAGGAAAATTTTCCCACAATATTGAACTCTCTCAATCACTTCTCCCACAATAATTTAGTATTCAACATTATTTGTCTTTATGAGGATAGTTGTTTTAAACATTTTATCCAAAATAGTTTCCCCAAAGAAATTGAGCTTTGCATTTTTCCCAAAGAAATTGAACTTTACACTTTTGTCAAAATAATTGACTTTTATCAAGCTTTTTGCATGGTCAAAATTCTCAAAGGAAAATTACCCTTCAAACTTTTTGCCATGAATAAAAAGTCTGAAATAAATGGACCTATAGAATTTTTTACCATGGATAAAAGTTTGAAAGAAATAAGCCTTTAGAATATTTATGTGAAATTTTTTCCTAAGATAAATAAGGATATTTCACACTAAGTAAAGACCAAATTACACTTAGTCAATTTAACATGAACTTGACATTTGAGTGAACATTAGAAGATAGAAATTAGGATAAGAACTTAGTCATCTATACTCAACTCAGGATGGACTTGGGAATTTTCACTTGACAAAAGGATCAATTTATTTAATGAAATTTTGGTAACTAACACACTCCTTTTCCCAAAGTTTATCGACAAACTTACACACAAGTCTTGCTCTTTCTCGTAGACTTTCATGCATTGATATTTTCATATCACATCATGCACACCTCATTATGCACCTCACAACTAGCAATCCTACTCATATCACTAACACTCATTCATAGACTTGCTTTCTCTTTTGGGCCCAGAAAAATCATGTGTTAACAATCCCTAACTTTATGGCTAATTAAAATATCCCAAATAGTAATTTCCACCAAAATATGATCTGAGGATTGAAATTAGTTAGAGATAACCTAGACATTAATTTTTATGTGTGTTACCAACTAACACATATAATAGGACTAATGCACCACCAACTAACTCATTAATAAACAAACAATATTTATCAATGCTCTTGTCTTATACACATTAAATATGTAACATACACATCTAACAAAATAAAAATAATCTTCAGGAGTCTGGTCAATGCAATACATAGTCATAACACAAATAGCTTACTTAACACATCTACTATATATACATTCACAGTATCACATTGTAATCTATTTCCCTATTATTTCATTTATGAATAGAAGTTGTATTTCCTAAAAGTAAGACTTATACTCTATTAAATGTGTGTTTGATTGTTCCATCCAAATACTCTCTATGCATGCGCTCTACACAACCAAACTCAATTGTCCCCCACACACTTGATCTTAGGCCCCATGGTGTAGATTAATTTGGTATCATATCTTGTAGAAGCCTAGTCAATACAATTGGTATCAACAAATTTTCTCTCTTATACTTAATATGCTTGTAACCATATGAGCATAATGAGATAAGGTTTATTTGTTAGTTCTGGTTTAAAAACCCCAACAAAATGTCATAGCAAAAGTAAGATGGTTGACATCTAGAATCAACCTGAGGTAGCCCCATAAATTACAAGGCTTATCATTGATGCACTAAAATCATATCACAACAATATTTTTTGCCAGTTTTATGAGTTTATGATGCATCTCAACTTGACACCTTCCTCTTCATCTTAATAACACACTCCAAATGGTTTCAGCAATAAACCCCCTTTAAAGTACAAGTCAATATTAGCATCCCTTTGTTCAAAGGCAAGATTGATGCCAAACCATTAGATTCCTAGATATGACAAATCAAGGTATACTTCTTAGACAATTATTTCATTGATGCTAAGAATATCACATTCATAGTACTAAATATGTACATTCCAATTGTTCATTCATGGGAGACCTTTAGTGTGTAACATGCATAGGAGTGAATTCCAATTGAATCATGGAATATCTTTTTGATGCACTAAATAATGAATAATACCATATCCATCACATTAACTATGAATTCATAAAGTTTAAACAACTAAATCAGTGTAATAATCAGTCCATGGAATCCTAAACCAACATATTCCATAACTACTCTATGCACTTTCAAGAGAACTTAAGTGAACAACATAGATTTTTGAAGTACATCAATGAATCTCACCTTATATCCATGTGAATATGGAGTTTTTGACTTCTAACACCTTGGTACAAGCATATCACAACATTGAAAAAATCAAATCCAAGGAAAATATGAAGCATCCTACCACCTCTTCATCTAACATAGTGCACTAGGCTCAACCCTCACACAACTCCTTGTCATAGCCCATTGCATAGAATCACTACCCTTATTGTAAAATTGAGCATCCTCAAAATATTATGCAACACTCAAAGGCTCCTACGCTTTATGATTTAGATAAAGGAAATAATAAGTTTGGTGATGAGTGGTGTCATTTCTACCACTCATCCACCTATGACAACTATGAATGTTATGTGTAGTAGTATTTACTCGTATAGTTTATTGTCAAATTGATATTTCACCCTTGAGAAATTTATATAAGATTCATCACCCAATTGACACATTGGGATCACTTCAAGGTTATGGGTGACCTATAATGGAAGAAAACCTCCATAGAGGGCTAGTTCCCTTGATGAATCACCTTGATCCTCACCTATACTACTTATTGATAATGAAAGGAGAGAGAGAGAGAGAGAGAGAGAGAGAGAGAGAGAGAGAGAGAGAGAGAGAGAGAGAGAGAGAGAGAGAGAGAGAGAGAGAGAGAGAGAGAGAGAGCTACTTCTTATTCTTTTAAGACTAACTACGATGTGATGCACCAAAATTGAATACCTCAACTTTCTTGGACACACATAAAATGAACTCAAAGAAAAATCATACATACACAACTCATAATTTGCCAATGAATTTTGGGCATAAGTGTTTTTTAGAAATTATTAAACTTATAATAGTGCCTATAAGGATGACCAATTATCTTAGGAAGCTCAAATAACATTCATCATGACTATGAATTTCATAAACTCTCAAAGACACAAACTATAACTTGCACAAGATTAAGTTTTTTGCATAAACGTGCATAGAATTGGACATAAATCAGGGATAGGTTGTAATTATGATAAGTTTACATAAAAAATTAATTAATTTCACACAATAACTAGCATATGAGAAGATTAAATTAGTTTATTTATTACTCAATAAGGTGTTTATAAATCCAAATTTTGGCAAGGTTGAGCCACAACCCACTAGAGTTTTATGAAGTAGTGTCTCTCTTTTTTTTCATTGTCAATAAGTAGTTTAGGTGAGTATCAAGATGATTCATTAATGTAACTAGATCTCTCTAGAGGTTTACTTTCATTATAGGTCACCCATAACCTAAAAGTGATATTATTATGTCAATTGGGTGAAAAATCTTAAAGACCTTTCTCAAAGGTGCAAGCTCAATTTGATAATAATTTTTGACTTGCTTAATGGGATGAGAATTCAAATTATTCATCTATTGATGAATATTTTGTGTTTTTCTTCAACATATCAGCCTTTGTATGCATTTTTATAAGTATCAATGGAAATTCCAAGTTATGTACAATAGGTTTAAGTAGACCAAGTGCCTAAAGAACATCAATTATTATGTCTATTTTATGAAAATGCATTTTTTATACCTTCATATCCTTCATATCAAGCTAAAAATATTTATGGATTCACCTCAAGTAGCCCTAAATTAGAAAGATATCAATTTTCTCATGACACTTATTACAGACCAAATTTGACTTTTATGTCAAATTGGGGCACCCCTATGTAAAAAATTTATTTTTAGGTGTTTTAGGGGTATAATATAGATGTCACAAGGTGTTTTATAGGTTAATTAATGTCACTTAATGTTTTATTAGCCTTGGTCATTAGTTATTTCAGTCCCTTTAGTCATTTTGAGTTATTTTGAGGTCAAAAAGGGGCATTTAATGACATACAGATTTATTAGGAAGTGTGAAGGATATAAAATATGATGTCACATCAAATGTGTCATAATATGTCTTAAATAACCAAAACCAACTAAAAAGTGGTAGGTTCTTTAAAAAACTGTAGTTTCCTTGAGGAACAAAAAAATTTGGCACTTGTGTGGCTCCTTGGGAAGTGTGCCATGTGAGAAAGTATTATGGTATGACTCTTAAACTTACCCAATATTGTTTCCATGTTTTAATTTCTTTTAAAGTGCAATTTTTGGCCCAATACCATTCTACTCATTTTTCAATCTTCTTGGTAAGCAGAAGTGACCTTTAGGTTTCTACTTAGTATGAAAAACTCAAGAGGTTTCAGCTCAATTGAATTGGGGAGGTTAAATTAAACTAAGATACCTTCATTTACATATAATGATTTTTAATAATAGTGGCTTGTAGTTCATGAACCTTCCTCATGAAGTTGACTATGTTTTTATGCCTATTATTTCATACACCCTATAAGTTTTGTTCCATTTTGGGCAAACCCGTACGAAAAAATTGTTGAGGTGGACTCAAAAGGATGTTTTATCTCTTATAATATTCCCTCCATGATTATTTTCAAGTTTTAAGTTCATTTTATGATCAAATCATCTTGGGTTTCTAGACTAGTCTTATGTGGGATGATAGGCATGTTTTCATCATTTCTATATCTTCATGCTTTGAAAATGTCTTCAAAGGATTATGATATGTCTATTTTAATTTTTTAAATGTGATATTTTTCCATTTATCCTTTAAAAATTAATTCTCTAATAAATCCTCATATTTTTAGTCATATGAAAGGAAAAACAACTAACCCTTTACTCAATCCCACTTGCATCCATGTTGATCTCGTGTGTATAACATGTTTAGTTTGTTATTGGAACTATAATAAAGGTATAAATAAGTCAATATGTGTTTATAAATAGTAAAAAATAGTATTGGTTCTCCAAGGAGTGAAAAATGAAGTTGTGATGGTCAAATGCAATGTAAACATAGTCTGTCATTGAAGGGTGCACTTACAGGTGCCCTCACAAAAACTTTCCAACATTGAAAAAAGGTGTAAATCCACCTTAATATTTTAACATAATACTTTATAATTTTATCCATTTAAAATATAATATATTTTTCTCACAATAGGTCTAAATCATTCCTAGTTTTTACCTTTCCCCTTTACTACCTGCATACAATGAATGGTCACCTATAGGTAGTCTAATAGAGAGTTGATTATCCATTTCAAGTTTGAAACATGTTAGTGGAAATATTTTGAAATAATAATGATTAAAATTGTGATAAAATTAATTACAATAACTTTTACCTCCATAATCCCTTAACATTATGAAATAGACCTATACAACGCCCTTATGCCCCTATGAACACCTACAACCATTATAGATGGCTATGGAAAATAATGAGTAGGGAAGGCAGTGTTTTTGGAGTGAATATGGAATGAAAATGGGATAAAATATATATATTTAATTTATAAAATGTATTAAGAACTTCAAAGGAGCTTGGGTCATCATATCAAGGTCCAAATAATGCAAAATGACCTACAGTCTATACAGATAGCCTGAGTAAATTCGTTTACAACCAGGGTTTCCTTTTTGAATCTATGAGTGTTAAGGGTGTGTTTTATGTATTAAAAAGTTATTTAAATCCTCATAAAAGGTTTAAAGTGATTTATTAATAAATAATGATGATCTTCCAAACTTGTAAACACCTAAAATGACCCTAAACAGTCAGTTGTAGGTGGTTGTAGGTAAATAGGCAGCTAGGATAATGTGTCATAAGGATGGTTTGGGATGAGCTCAAGGTGAATGGTGAGTCCAATATTTTATAAAACACTATCTAAATTTAAAATAATTATTTTATACATGATTTAAAGGCCTAAAACCTACATGTATACTAAATAAGCAAAATACAGTGATAGTCAAGGTTTGGTATCTGGCCTTGACTAGGCAAAGTATATGAAATGATATGTGAGAGTTTTAAGTTTTTGTTAGATATGAATCACATTAATAATGGTAAATATAATATCATAATACTATAATAATTGTAAATATAATAGGGATATGTTTCTAATAATGTATCATATAGTTCATTTAATGAAACCCTACACAGTCCAGTTTCCCTAACAATTATGTCTCAGACTTTCATGCTTTTGGAGGGTCTATACATAAGAAAGAGATAAAAATTTTATTTTATAATATATAAATTTTTTATAATATTTTAAAACCTTCAATTATTCTAGGTAAATATGGGAAGTACCCCTATTTTATCTCAGATAGGGGGTACTTCCCCTCATGCATAAACTGGTAGATTTGGGGAGAAAGTAATAATAATGAGACCAAGAGTTGAATAAACATTTAAATAAGGATTATTAAGATAAAATAGATAAAATTAAACATGGAATAACAATAATATAGTAAGTAAACTAAATTGAGAGGTCTAAAGTGCTAAGGTTGTAGTCAGAACTAGTAGGCATAGTTATGCTTACAATCCAAATCAGAGGTCACTTTCACTGTTAGACCTAAGTGGGATTTTAAAATAATGGTATAATGTTTTTATGATCATATAATATATTTATACTCATATTTAATTCAAGGAAATCGAATAGGAAGGTCTCAAACACCAAAATTTGTAGACATGTTATAAGACCAACATCAGGCCTATGTCCAAATGGGGTGTCTTTCACACTTATAGCATGATATGAAATTTTTAACCTATTTTAAAATGTTTATGGGGTTAAATAAGATGTTTTTAAACTGATAATATGAAAAAGAAACCCTGAGGAAGCCATTTTTGGTGTAAAGACAACATCAAGTATGCAGGAAAGGAGAAAAAGAGCTTGATAGGTCAAGTTTTGATACTCATATCTTCATGGAGGCTGTGCATGGATGAAAAATTATTTTATGGATGATATTATGTGTATTGAATATAATTTTATTGTAATTTTTTAGTAACATAAATGACAAGTTTTAATGAATGAAGTTTAAGAGGTCAAATAGGCCTAAAACCCTTGCCAGTGACCTGATGATGGAAATGGAGATATAAATATGATATAATGACATAGTGTGACCATGAAACATATTTTAAATTACATAGGACTCCATAAATATTCTCCCCATATTTTTTATTTGTACAAACATGTATGTATAGGGTACAAAACAAGTTTTTATTGATAATTTTATGCATTAAGTAGGCTACAAGAGGAGTTTAAAGATGAAATCAAGTTTGGATCAAAGATTATGAATTTTTATAACTCCTTATTTTAATTTAATTACTTGAATAAACTTATAAGGGTTATAATAATGGATCTCATTTTAGCCAGTCAAAACTGGCATAGTGGACAATCTAGTGAGAAGGGTGGAAAACTTCATGTGAGCTGATTTTAAGGTGTCCCTAATGATTCTAAAGCCATGGAGGGTCTTTAAAATTTTAATACACTCCCTCACATGGATTTTAATGATAAAATAATTCCAATTTTGAGGCCAAGTGTGTAAGGTGCATGAAAGAGGAGTTTTATTGATAATAAATGATGATATCTCATTTTGGGTTGATTCTAGAGGATAAAAGTGACAACCAATGCATGGAGAGGCATGTTAAAAGTATAAATATTTATTCCAATCATTATACATTTCCATAATCAGTTTTTGGATGTTCAAACAATTCCAAATCATGAAGGTAGTTTTTTTAACCCTGAATGAGGAGTTTTATGCCACTTTGTAAAAGTTTGATGACTTGAATGGAATTTAGAATTATTGACCTTGCATGGTTCATCCCATATCCTCTTATCATGTACAAGTAACTAATTATATTATGTTTATATTTTTCCTTGTGACCCTTGGAATTTTATCCTCTCTCTCTCTCTCTCTCTCTCTCTCTCTCTCTCTCTCTCTCTCTCTCTCTCTCTCTCTCTCTCTCTCTCTCTCTCTCTCTCTCTCTCTCTCTCTCTCTCTCTCTCTCTCTCTCTCTCTCTCTCTCTCTCTCTCTCTCTCTCTCTCTCTCTAAAGTTATATAAGAACTAGCCATTTTGGCCATTATAATTTATGACCCTCCTGAGTATGGTGAATCCCTACTCATTTGCATACCATTTGATTAATAAGACTACTAATTTTTACCTCTTCCATTACTATTGATAGTTTTTTAAATTGGATGATGAATCTTGCTTAGTGAAAACTATAGATTCCTTAGTATGTTGTTTCATTCTTTCACCTATTTGTAGCCACTTCTTGCAGGGCTTATGAAGTGTTATAAGAGATGTACAAGTTTGAGTGAGTTATTATATTCAATAGTGCCATTCAAGGTATCTTGTATATTCCTCCTCGCATAAGGCATTCATCCATAACCTCTTAATGTAACATTGATGTGAGAAGACATAGATTGGAGAAGTGTATGTCTTAGTTTGTCCCTTGATTTCATGTGTAGCATGTATCTAGTTAGAATTCATCATATTATTTTTTGTATCACCCCCCTTAGGATAGTTTTATTTAAATTATATCTCTCCCTTTTCAACCCTAAATTTTAGTTTTATTTTCAATCCAAAGTGGCACATCAAGGGAGCTAGCCCTATCTAGAGATTCACCTCATCTTTAAGCTACCCACAAGCCTAGAAGTGTTTCAATTGTGCCACTTGGATGAAGAGAGCTTATGCATATCCTAAAAGGGTGAAAGTATAAGTGAAAATATTTTTTGGCATGCTAGGTGGGACCCTTGGTCTAAGAGGTTGAGATATTTTTTGTGTTGTCTCTCAAAAATTATCCTTTAAAGGCATCTATCAAAGCATCAATGGCAACTCTAAAGATATATCAGTTGGTCAAGTAGCCTAGGTTATTATTTGAATATTATTGGAAACATTTTCCTTTGTGTTCTTTATTTCAATGAATTTTCATGGCTAATTTTGGTTTTGAGTAGTGTTTTACACAAGTTGGTGAGATTTTTCAAGCTCGTGCCATTCCCTATAAATATGAACAAGTTCTTAATTAACCTTGTCATGAAGTGTACTAGCCTTGTCATGAAGTGTACCAGCCTTGTCATGAAGTGTATCATCCCATTAATAAATTTTATCAACCTTATATCAATCCTTCTCAATGTCATGATCCTCTTAGTCAACCTAGTCACTTCCTAAGTAAATCCATTTCCACCTTCAAGAAAGCTCTTTTGGACTATGATAAGTACATATTAGATCTCGATACACAAAGAGGATATAGTATATAGGTTCTTATTCATGTCGTTAATAAGGTGAGAGAAGCATTATAATTGGTCAAAATATAGTGGGTACCTATTGAGAGATCCAATTAGCAAAGTCTCACAAGTGAAATGCTTGATGTGAGTGGTCTAGTTTCTTCTTTAGAGGATAGGTTAAGAGTTCATGAAAGGTAGCCTCACCAAACCTATCAGCCTTCATATTCACTTTCCCAAATTTATTATCATCCATAATTGATCTCTAATCATGATGCAAATCAAGGATATCAAATTCATCCTTTTCCCAATCAATTAGAAGAGAGAGTTGAAAACTGAAACCTTATTTTTAAAGCAAACCTTGATAGGTAAATTGAATTGGCCAATATGTAGATGCAACAATCCATGTTAGTAGAAAATGAATTGGAGTTAAATACCTCATTTCCCTCTCATATTACATCTCCACCACCTCAAAAAGAGACTTCTAATCCTAACATCCTAAGATGGAGTAAGATAGTTGAATCATGGGGAAAGAAAGAAGATAGAAGCATTGTTAAAGAGTGTGAAGTTGAGGATGAAGTTGATCCTTTGTAAGTCCCTCTCACCCTTATAAAAGAAGATTCTTGTGTTACATGTCATTACTCATGCATTTTTAATCCTCATTAGGACTATTATGAACTTCAAGAAATATTTTTCCAAGAGAGCCTAGCCAAGCAAATTGAAGAGTTAGAGGCAAAGATGAAATTGCTAAGTCAAGGTGTGATGGAAGGTTTAGACCTAAAAGAAGATCCTATGCCTAAAAACACCCAATACACCCCTCCTTAAGAGATTCATCAAGACAAATCAGATGTGAATGAAGTGGTTGTAAAGTGGAAGGAAGAAAATAAAGTTGTTTTAGCCCAAGTTCTACCTCTTGTTCCTCAAAAGCTTCCAAAAGAATCCCCTACATTCCATTCACAACCTGATTTTGAGTTGTATGTGCTTAGTTCATCACGTACTCACCCCATAACCATTTACCTCGATGGACCTATGGTATGGGAAACTAAAGAGGATTAGTTGGTTTAAAAATAATTAGAACTCTTTCTTGAAGAAAGTCTAGCTCCTTGGTAGCCTCATTGGACTAAGTCACATGGCTTCAAAATGCCTAGTCTTGGCATCACCATGAAAGAAAAAGAGATGGAAGATCTTGAAACCCTTAAATATGACTCTAAATCTGATTAAAATTTTGTGGATGATCAACTCCAACATTAAGATGAAAGTGTTATTATGGATGGAGGATAATTTCAAGTCTTTCCCAAAGAGGTGGCAGTCTTAGAAGAATCTCTTGAGACCAAGGTGGAAGTTGTTGCTCATGAATATGATCCAATACCTTAGCCTAATCTTAAAATACCATACAATTAATTGGATCTTGAAGAACACCATATTTATTACATCATACATCAAGAAGAGAATATTGAAGAGGTAGTGGTTTAAGATGATAAAGAGGACAAGAATGATTGGAAGCTACAAATGGAGTTCTTTCAAGGGTTTGAAGAGTTTTGCCAAGTTGAGAATCGAGTACATGGAAAGGTGAAGAAGGAGGATTATATGGAATAAAATGACAAATATTGGTAATAATATGCAAATATCCTTGATGAGCTAGAAGAACTTGTAATTGAGAGGAAGCCCAATCTTATTGAAAGCACTATAGAATTCAAGAAGGAGGAAACCTCCATTGGTTCTTCCATCACCTTGAAAGATGACATGGATGGTCAAGGAAAATTTATTAATCAGCCTTTGGATGACTTATTTGAAATCATTGGATCATGTCATACTCTTCTTCAAGGAGGTTATGATCTGGTCAAAGATGGAGAAGGCAACCTTGATACTCAAGTAAGTATGTAAAGGAAAAGTAATCTTTCAAATATACCCTTTCAAGAAGCATATACATTTCATGATGACATGTTTGAAGTAATCAAGATGGGTTATCATCCTCTCAATCAATTGGGATAAACACATCAGTTATTAAAGGATGGAACAAACTCCTATTGACCTCAATATTTTAAGTAACAATAAACCAATCCTCTTGAAGCCATTCCTATAAAGAAGATGCAAGTTGATCATGAGATGAAGAGTGGGAAATAGTATGAAGTATGTGAACATGTTCAAGAGGAATATATCTATATTGGAGACCTATTTAAAAATGATCTACTTGAGAGCAGATCAAGTGAAGTGTTAATGAATAGGTCTGATCTACAAAGAACCTAATCCAAGGAGAAACATGCTTAGCACTATGATCCATCTCATCATGAAGATGATTCAATAAGTTTTCCTTTTGATCCTATAAAGGAAGTATGTTTAGTCACTAGTTGTGCATAAGAGTTGTTCTCTTATTTCCCTAAGTGCCTTGAGCACATGTGTATGTGTGTTTTGTTAGTTTTGTTGCCTTCTTTTGTGTGTGTCATTTACTTTGTGTGGTTGAGGTAGTCATTGGTCTTGTCTTGATCAAAGATTATATTCAATGGTAAAATAATTATTGTTTTTATTAGACTTCAATTGACTACTAAACCCAATGGACTAATAAGGATACTAGTCTAGTTATTATAGTAGGTATACTACCCCTATGAGTCACCAATTTGTTGAATAAATTTCACTTTTAGGTCAAATTGGGGCACCCCTATGTAAAAAATTTAATTTTAAGTTTTTTATGGGTCTAATATAAATGTCAAAAGGTTTTTTATAGGTTAATTAATGTCACTTAATTTTTTACTAGCCTTGGTGATTAGTTATTAGTCCCTTTAGTCATTTTGATGTCAAAAAGGGGTATTTAATGACTTATACAAGATTATTGGGAAGTTTGAAGGTTATAAAATATGATTTAATGTCCCATGTATCCTAATAGGTCTTAATTAACTAAAACAAACTAAAAAGTGGTAAGTTCCTCAGAAAAAGGGTAGTTTCCTTGAGGAAAAGAAGAAGTTTGGCACTTGTACAATACTTTTTAAAGTGTGCCACATGGGAAAGGATCATGGTATGTCTCTTAATCTTTCCAAATCTTAGTTACACATTTTAATTTCTCTTTAAGTGCCATTATTATCCCAAAACCATTCTACTCCTTTTTCAATCTTCTTTGCAAGCAAAAGTGACATTCAAGTTTCTGCTTAGTATGGACAACTGAAGAGGTTTCAGCATAAAATACTTGTGGTGGATAAATTGAACTTATATAAATTCATTTTATTATAATTATTTTTAATAATGGTGTCTTGTGCTTCATTAACCATCCTCATGAAGTTGACTATGTTTTTCTACCTGTTATTTCATGTACCCTATAGGTTTTTATACATTTTGGGAAAATTTATATGAACCAATTGATAAGGTGAAATCCAAATGATTTTTTTATCTATTATTATATTCCATAAATTATTAGTTTCAAGTTTCAAGTTGATTTGATGAACAAATCACCTTGGGTTTGCAGACTGGTCTTATGTGGGATGACAGGCCTATTTTCACCATTTATAGATCTTCATGATTTTAAAATGTCTTCAAAGGGTTGTGATAGGTCTATTTTCATTTTTTCAATGTGATATTGGTATATTCCTCCTTTAAACATTCATTCTCTAATAAATCTTCATATTTGTAGTCTTATGCAAGGAAAAATAGCCAACCCTTTACTCAATCCCACTTGCATCCATGTGTGTATAACATGTTTAATGTGTTCATAGAACTATATTAGAGGTCTCAAGAAGTTAATATGTGTTTATAAATATTAAAAAATTATCTAGGTTCTCTAAGGAGTGAAAAAGGAAGCTGTGACAGTTAAATGCAATGTAAACATAGTCTTTCATTGAAAGGTGCACCTATAGGTGCTCTCACAAAAAAATTTCAACATTGAAACAAGGTGTAAATATGCCTTAAAATTTTGAAATCATCCTTTATCTTTTGATCCATTTAAAATAGCATGAATTTTTTTCACAAGAGGTCTAAATCATGCCTATTATTCACCTTTCCCCTTTCCTACTTACATATAATGAGTAGTCACCTACAAGCAGTCTAATAGAGAGTTGAATATCCATTTCAAGTGTGAAACATGTTATTGTAAATCTTTTTGAAATAATAATATGTTTAAATTATCATAATAGACTTGTATATAATGTTGGATTACTAAAAAAAATTAAGGTTACCCTCAAACATAAACTGACTATGTTTAGGATTGTCTACCTTAAAAATGCAAAATAGAGGACCTGGGCCTTTTTTAAAGATCATAAAATAGGGATATGGAAAAAATTTATATATAAAAATGGTTTTGTATTGACTAATATGGTTGTTAAAATACTTATATAAATTTTTAATGGTAGAAATCAAGTGGAGATTGGTTTTTTGGAGACCCAAACTTGCCAATTTATGATTGTGAACAAGCATTGACTTCTACAATCTTGATCCTAAGGCAACCCTCCGTCCAAGAATTAAAAATATTAACATGAAATAAAAGTAAAATAGTAATAAATAGTAAAAATTTAATGCATGATCAAAGGAGACTATCAGTATAGGATTGATGCATGATTTTCAAGTTTCATAAGTGCCTATAGGTGTCCCTTGTATGGAAAATACACACCCATAACAAGGTAGGTTGATAGTGGGATGATAAGTGGAGTATAAGTGGTGTTTCAAGACATTAAAGTTGAATTAAAGTATTAATGTATAATTTTTGACATATATGAATCATTAAGGATTCTAAACACCATAACCAATGTTCAATTGAAGCTCAAACACACCTAACATAGTCGTTAAGGTAGTGTTTATAGTTAATTAAGGGAAATCTTAGTTTAGTAAGTTCAAAGTGTAGGTCAGGGTATAGAAAAGTTTGAATGATGAGAAAAAAAAATTAATAACCTTAAATAAAATCATGATGACCTCCATAATCCCTTAACATGATGAAGTAGACCTATACACCCCCTTATGACCCTATAAGCACTTACAACCATTGTAGATGGATGTGGCAAACAATGAGTAGGGAAGGCAATGTTTTTGGTGTGAAGATGGTATGAATATGGGATTATATATATATATATATATATATATATATATATATATATATCAATCATTGATAAAATGTATTTATAACTTCAAAGGATTTTTTATCATCATATAAAGGTCCAAATATTACAAAATGACCTACAATCTATACAGATACCCTGAGCAAATTCATCTACAACTAGGGTTTCCTTATTTGCATATATGAGTGTTAAGGGTATGTTTGATATCTTTAAAATTGATTAAAATAATCATAAAAGGTTTCAATTTATTTATTAAGTAATCATAATGATCTCTCATATTTTTAAATTCCTACAATGACCCTAAACAGTCAGTTGTAGGTGGCTGTAGGTAAACAGTTAGCTAAGACAATGTGTCATAAGAATGGTTTGGGTTGAGCTCAGGGTTAATGGTGATTCCAATATTTTCTAAACCACTATGTAAACTTAAAAAATGATTATATACATTATTTAAAGGCCTTACACCTATAGTCTCTACCCACATGTATACTAAACAAGCAAAACATAGTCACAATCAAGGTTTGGTATTCAACCTTGACTAGGCAAAGTATATGAAATGATATGTGAGAGTTTTAAGTGTTTTTAAGATATTAATCATATTAATAATGTTAAATATAACCTCATAATAATCTAAAAATTATAAATATAATAGGAAGAGGTTTATAACAATGCATCATATAGTTTATTTAATGAAACCCTGCATAGTCCAGTTTCCCTAACAATTTTGTCTTAGACTTTCATGATTTTGGATGGTCTATGCATATTACCAAGAGATAATTTAGTTGATAATATATACAAATTTTATAATATTTTCAAAAATTCAATTAATCTAGTAAAATAGGGTAATTACCCCTTGTTTTATCTCAAATAAGGGGTACTTCCCCTCATGCATAAACTGGCAGATTTGGGGAGAAAGTAATGAAAGTGAGACCAAGAATTAAATAAACATTTAAAGAAGGTTTAGGAAGCTGAAATAAATATAATAAAACATGGGATACCAATTATATATGAAGGAAACTAAATTAAGAGGTCTAAAGTGCTAAGGTTGTAGTCAGACCTAGTAGGCATGGTTATGCCTAGAATCCAAACAAGAGGTCACTTTCAATTTTAGAAATAAGTGAGATTTAAAAATAATGGGATAAGTTTTTTAGGATCATATAATATATGTATAATATTATGAAATTCAAGTGAATCAAATAGGAAGGTCTCAAACACCAAAAGTTATAGACAGGCTACAAGACCAACATTAGGCATATGTCCAAATGGGGGCTCTTTCACACTTATATCATAAGATGATCTTTGTAACCTATTTAAACATGTTTATTATGTCAAATAAGATGTTTTAAAACTATTAATATGAAAATAAAACCCTATGGAAGCCATTTTTGGCCCAAAAGCAACATCAAGCATGCAGAAAAGGAGAAAAAGAGTTTGATAGGTCATGTTTTGGTACTCATATCTTCTTGGAGGATATGAATGGATTACAAAGGATTTTTTTAATTTTATTATGGGTATTAAATACCATTTTATTTTAATTTTTATACAACCTTAATGTCATGTTTTTATGATCGAAGCTTAAGAGGTAAAAAAGGCCTAAAACCCTTGAAAACCCTTGCCAGTGACCTAATGATGGAAATGGAACTATAAATATGATATTATTCCATATTTTGACCATAAAACCTAATTTAAATTATATAGGAATCCATAAATATTATCCCAATAATTTTTAGCTATACAGACTTGTATGGATAGTGTACAAAACAAGATTTTATTGATAGTTTTATGCATTTTGCAAGCTACAGGATGAGTCTAAACATGAAATAAAGTTTTAAGTGTAGACACCGCAAATGTGTCTGCACCTTGGTCCTCCCCCTTGGCCTTAAACCCCTATCCTAACACTTGACCTTGGCCCCCTTTCCACCCTACCCTTGCCACCTTGGATCCTCCCTTGAATCCCTCCACCTTCCCCCTAGCATTTATTAGGCCAAATCTCTTCTTTATTTTCCCCCCACACCCATTTTGGCATCCGCGTGACCGTTCTTCCCATCCCCCCTCGCTCGGTGGCGTGCAAGAATGGGCAGAGGCTATTTTTAGCCTCTGTCCCCATTCTGCGACTGCCGACGTCGGCGACCCTTCGGCCGACGTCGGCGAAACTGCCGGCGTCAGCATCCTTCATTACCCCTTTTTGCATCTGTTGCAGCCCCTGGACCCTTGAGCTCGAAAATAGACTTCTCTTGGCACTTTAGCTTTCGTCTCTCCTCTGTCTTGACCTCGTGCAACAGCAGCAACAGGTGAAAAGGCTCTGGATCAGGGATTTTCTTCTTGACAAGTCTTCCGTGGCTCCAACAACAGCTTCTTCAACTCTTCAGTCAGCAAGCCAAAGGTAAGCACAATCTGGTGTTTCATTTTATTTCATTCCTTTAGTTTTCAGTTATCTACCCTATCTATTGTCTTCTACTCCCTCTATTCTTCCCCCTGAGAGGCTGCAAAGCCTTCTCAGGTCCTGTCCTCTGTGTATCTTCCTCTTCCCTGTCCCTCTTTTACTCCAATCCCCGACAACTTCCTCATCCCCCTGTCAACAAAAACCTTGCACAAGGCACCCAACCAGAGCAAGACTACTCCTTAGTCCATTCAGACCCGTCCCCAAACTCTGTCTCGACCCTCTTAGCATCCCAGACCCATCCACAGTCCAGAAAGCAACTCAGACCTGACTACAGGCCATAACCCCGACCGACGCCGGTCACTACCCCAACTGACGTCGGCAGGATAGCCGACGCCGACAGATCAGATAACCGACGCCGGCAACATTTCCGACCTCGGCAACTGTCTTCAGCCCAACAGCTCCTTCAGGTAATCATTTTGGTCTTTTCTTTCCTTCCTAATTTCTTTGTCACTTCTGTATTCTGGCATTCTGTCTTTTTATTAGTCACTTATCTTATCAAAACAGTGGGTTGACCTCCCTCAAGGAAGTTTTTACACTTTCGGGAACAAGCTTTTGCTTGGCAACCCACTGCCTATCTATCTAACATTTTCTTGTCCAAGTTTCCTTTTTTCTTGCAGGTGTCATTCCTCCACAGCCAAAGAGGAGTGCTCACAAGCGTCTGGATTTACGGTGCGCAATCTTTAGTCCAGGTACTTCCCAAGCCTCGTCCATTACCTTTTTTAGTTTCTTCTTTCTCTTAGATCTAAAAGCAAATTTTGAGTGGAAACATTCTGGCACGCCCGGTGGGACCCTAGGTTCCTCCTGGGTTCCTTTTCCTTTTCATTCATATAGGTGCATTTAGGCTCCTTCTCTCTTATCTCTTTTTTCTATTCCGAATGACACTATAAGTAGGACTAAAACGAGTCTTTCTTCCTTGCATTCTAGACTAGTCTAAACATCATACTCTTGACCCTTTCTCAAAACTTGTCTTCATCACAACATCACATTTCGACTTGGGCATTAAAACGTATTGCACTTTCATTTCTGCTTGTGCTTGCATTAGTCCACATCTAGTAACTTAGACGCATATTGAATCAACCGTAGACACTTGATGTTACACTACCGGACCACATGCAATAAACAAACATAAAACATACCTGAGACAAGGCCCGACTGGGATTTCATCCCCCAGTGGATACCTTACCCATCCCGGTGACCCTACTTGGATTTCATCACCAAGGGGGAAGCCCACTCCGTTCTCTGGCGGAGTCTAAACTCTAGGCGAGGTATATCTTGGCTAAGCGAGACCAGCTAACCACTGGAATCGTGAAGTGAGGGGAGCTTGCTCCTTAGCACCAGGCCACGTACCAGACCCTAACACAGATCTTTGAGCACCTAAAACAACACCTGAAACCATCTTTAGACTGCCTTCTTCTAGGACCCATTTTTTCAGCCAATCTCCCCAAACATTCATCTAAGGCATAAGCCACAATTTCTAAGGTTAATTCCTAGGATTTATTGCTTAGGCTTGTCTGTCTTTCTTTGTTTTCCTCTTCTCATCTGTTTGTTTGAGTGTGTGAGGTCACTTTCTTCATTGTTTTCCAAGAACCTTTTGGTTCTCTGGAAGACACAGTCACCGACATCGGTTCTACCACCGATGTCGGCCTTCCCCTGTCACTGGCATCGGTTCTAATACCGACGTCGGCTTCATCTGTTACCAGCATCGGTTATCCGACTGACGTCGGTCTCTATCACTGTCCTTTTTTTTTCAAAAACTAGCAGCCTAAAACCTGTCCTTTCTCTGCCAAAGACTCCATCCTGGTTTTTTGGAACTGAGCAACACAGTTCTTGAGACCTGAACCTTCTTTGCCTTGCATGGTTTTGACTTGTAGCCAAGCTAAAGCTCTTGTCAACCACGCTAGCTGTCAACCACTTCCATCCACCCCGTCCGTGACCAAGCCTATAATGGAGTTCAACTCGGAGACCGAAAGAACTCCCATTCGTCCAACCCCGCTGCAGACTCCCATTGTCCAAGAAGGGGACCAAGACTTCGAGCAATTCTTGGACCTCAACGTCAAGGCCTTGCAACATTATCTCGCGCATAGCCAAACGCGAGACTCCTTGGGCAATCCAATCTATGGAATGCCAACCTCCCTTGTCATGACTATGGCTATATCGACAACATCCATAGTTCAACCTTTAGACACCCAGGCCATCGTTTCGACCACTGACCAGACTCAGACTTTGACCAATCCTCCAGGTGTGGCCTCTCCCTCTATCATTGGGCCCACTTCCACCAGGGTTCTAGCCCCCTGTCAACTTCAGCCCTCTCAACCGCTATCCACTCCTTTTCAAAACCTTATCATCTCTATTTTGCCTACCCTGGCCCCTATCAACACCAGGGTGGCTTCTTACTCCTCGGCCCCCGTTACCACAATTCAACCTCTCGTGGCAACATTGGGCCCAGCTATGTCTTCCACCCAACCATCTTTAGCCTCCACCTTTGCCCCTGCGATTAGTCATCCGTACATTGTACAACCGACTATGTCGCATACCTCCCCTAGCCTCTTCCAAGCGCCCTACAACTTAGGGGGCGCACAACCCGTCAATCCGTTGGCAGACATCATCAAAATGCTGATGGACAAGATGACCAGTCTTGAGACCTCTGTTTCCGGCTCGCACGACACTCTTTCATACGAGCAGATCTATAACGAGCCCATTCATCCTTCTGTCCCAATCAGACCATATCCTAGCCAGTGGGAGCTTCCGAAGTTTTCTCTCTTTCAAAATAAGGAAGACCCCCAACAACACTTGCGGGCATTCAGACATGCCTGCTACCTCATTGGCCATGACGATGCGTTACTCTTACGCACGTTTCCTATGTCTCTCTTAGGTGCTGCACTTGACTGGTACAGCTCCCTTCCTAGCCATTCTCTCTTCTCATTCACACAATTGGCTCAGCTCTTCCTCGATCACTTTTCCATCAACATAACCAAGAAGGTCTCAATCACAGACCTCTATTCTATCCGGCAATTCGAGGATGAGTCCATAGCTGACTTCGTTGCTCGATGGAGAGGCCTTATCAATCAACTCTCCTTTTCCTTACCCCAGGCCGAGCTTATCAAACTCTTTTCCCAAGCCTGCGCCAGACATATCTCTTCCACCCTGAGGGTTCAAACCTTCCGCACTTTTGACGAAGCCTTCACGATGGCTCGCAAACTTGAGTTGCGTGCCATCGAGGAGAATAAAGTCAAGTTGTGGAACAAGAATCCTAGCTCTAAGACCAATGACTCTTCCTCTGCCAAGCCATCATCATCCAATTCTAAATCCAAGGCTTCAGCTAATGCCGTGGTTGTCAAACCTTCATCCTCTTCGACCAATCAGCCTGAGCCATCTACATCTCAGAGCGCTACTCGCTAGTTCCAGCAAAGATACGTGCAGCGGCGATATACTCCTCTCGGAGAATCATATGCGTCTGTGTTGGACAAGCTTCTCAAACAGGGGGTCCTCAATCTCCCTCAAGCCTGACCTCCTCCACAATTTGATCCCTCTCACGCCATCCCTGCGTGGTATAGGGAGCATGACTTCTGCAGCTTCCACCGTGTTAAGGGCCATGACATGAAAAACTGCAAAACCTTTAAGAACATAATCCAAGACATGCTCGAAAAGGGGGATCTCATCTTAGACAATCCAAATGCACCCCCTAATTAGGCCATTGACATCTTCAAGCAACCTTTCCCCAATCATCCACCAACTCAAAACAACGTCTAGACCTTAATTGACGACAATCATGAACACAACGTCCGAACAGTCAATACGGTCTCTCCCTTCGTCCCCAATCAACCTCAAAAGGTTAGTCCATCAATCAGTCCGTCACATGTGGATGAACCTCTCTCCCCGGCTAGTTCTCCACCGACCTCTCTCATCTTGGAGGACACCTCAGCTTTACCTGCACCACTGGTCTCACCATCCTCTGTTCTACTACCTATGAAGGACCCGACCCTTCCTACTCCTCAGCCTCAAGTGGAGGGCACTGTCATCCTTGCCCTTTACCCGCTCGGGGAGCCTCACTTTTCAGATTCTTCTCCACCCAGGGAAGAACCTGTCTCCCCTTCGCCTTCATCTAAATCTGTCATGACTTCACCACACCATGCGTCTAAGACCACTACACCCATCTCGTCTTCAACCTCGCAACCATCAACATATTCTTCTCAGCCATTTTCCCAGTTAGTGGAGAAAATCGCGCTTCTCCCTCCAAGGAAAGTGACGCCTTAGGTGTTGTGGGAGCGTCTTAAAGCCCTTCAACATACCCGTGCCCTCTCATCACATGCCGCTAATCCTCCTAAGGCAAAATCTCGTCAGACTCTTGACAAAGACTAGACTCTCAAACCTCAACCAAACCCATCCAAACCGAAACCTGCATCTACCTCGTCTAAACCCATCAAGTCATTTGGCGTTCATCCTGTCTCCACCCTCACTCACCCACAAGTGAAGGTGGACCTAGGCTAGACCTTGACCATCAGTACTCTTCCAACCAAGTCAAAGAGGGCTGCCAGACCATAGAAACAGACGCCTCCTTCTCCGTCACCATTGCCATCAATTTTGGGCCCTCATCCTTCGACCTTGACCAACATTCTTCCCACTCTGGCCTTCAAACAAAACTCGTTGCCTCCTCTGCTTCCTCTGCCTATCTCCAGTCGTCCCTCTCCTAAAAAGGCATTCTCAATCACTAGGCTAGAGCCATCTCCATCTGTCACCGCGCCATCAACCCATAAGGTGGTACGGAAATCTCCTCTAGCCTCGCCTAAGCAAAAGTCACCAACCTCACGCATATCAAATAACACGGACCCTCTATTGGGCTCATACTCGTTGATATTGTGCTGACTTCTCCAGACTTCTGACATAACCCTTCCGCCCATCAAGCCTTTCCAACCTCTCGGGTCTAAGCCCTCCTGGTTTGACGATACGAAAATTTGCTTATATCATCGTACACCAGGACATGAAACCGAGACTTGCTGTGCCCTCAAGTCCGTCATCCGCTGCCATATGGAGAAAGACACTCTTCTCCTTGAGGACACTCTCGACCAGACCCTGACTCCTTCCTCTTCAAACACGTCAACATCTCACCAGCAAGACATGACCCCTTCTTCACCTCCCATTTTTGAAATCAATGCCGTCCGTATAACCACTAGGTCACAACAGGACAAGGCCAAAGCAAAAGCTACCATTCCTTGGACCTATCCC
This sequence comes from Torreya grandis, assembly GCA_037957365.1. NCBI lineage: Eukaryota > Viridiplantae > Streptophyta > Pinopsida > Cupressales > Taxaceae > Torreya > Torreya grandis. Next base: position 951,696 of record JARHVA010002666.1, read on the forward strand.
TTCGTCAAGCCACCTCTTGCGCCCAAGCCTAAAATTTCTATCCTTGGCGCATCCCAACCTTCTTCGTCTTCCTCTTCTGGGCCAATTCACGACTCCACGCTGAAGCAGCTTCATCAGACACCGATGAAGATGTCTCTTTATGACCTTATCCAAACCTCACCTCAGCACCGTCAAGCCCTTATCCAAGCCTTGCAGGCAGTGGAGGTCCAACCTGAGGACCCCCAACCACTCGCTGCCCTCATCCATTCTTTATCTCCTATCAACTCCATCACATTTAGCGATTCTGAGATTCCCACATCTAACACGGAAGATCAGGACGCCGCCCTCTTCATCACTGCCTATGTTGATTGGACACGCATCAAACGCGTTATGATCGATGGGGGCGCTAGCATCAACATAATCTCTACTCACGCCTTTGATCAGCTGTCTCTTCCCAAGAATTGCGTCTCCAAAACTGACGCGATCTTACGCTCTTTCAATGACACCACTGCCATGACCTTTGGCACAGTCATCCTTCACATCCGTGTTGGCCCACGCACAGTCCCGGAGCTCTTCTATATCATCGAAGGAGAGTTTCAATACAACCTTCTACTAGGCCAACCTTGGATCCATGCCATGGCCTGTATTCCTTCCACCCTGCACCGTTGTGTGAAGTTTGAGCATGACGGGCAAGTCCATACCATTCCCGCTGACCCTTCACCCTTCAAGACTTGCAACACCACCTACCATCCCAACGATGTCCTCATTCCCATCAAACCGTCAACTTCGGCACCGCCTCCATCTGCGGAAGCTACGACCAGTTCGCAATCGGTGGTTGCCCTCACCCCTCCTCTTCAAGCGCTGACCAAAGACCCCATGGAAGACATCTTCCAACGACTATCACTTGGGGAATATCGCTTGTTGACCCTCGACATGTTCCAAACTCCGCAAGAGTATGGACGCCTTCACCTCAGTCCCAATTACGACCATCAGATCGGGACGGTCATACCTTATGGTCCTCCTCACTTCCAAACCAACTTTGTTTATGGGGGGCTTAATCAAGCTCCTACCAATGGCAATTCCTTCTCTTCACCCCAACCTTTCACATCTGATTTCTCATTTCTTGGCAACCCCGCCTTTGCACACACTTACCTTCACAGGTGTGCATGGAAGGGTTTTGGTTTCAGACGTTATGAGCAGGGGTCCCATCAACCCATCGAGCCGCTCAATGATCACGATGTCAAGAAACGGTATGGCCTGGGATATCATGACCCCACTCAGGCTCCTTTCGACCTCTGTCCTGAGCCAACCATCGACCAATCTCCTTCAGACTCGCCCATTTCTCCTTCGTCACCTACGGAGTCGGTGGTTTCCATCCCTCCTAGTTTTTTTTTTCCATAAACACCATCTGCCTGGAACCCCTGACCTATCAGCTCAATGGGGTGTCTAGGTCTCTCCCTCTCATTTTTCCTAACATGGTAGAGGATGAGTCGGCAACCATTCACACTGTCCACTGCGTTGACGATGACGCCATCCTTTCCTACATGGGTGCCGACGACTCTTTCATCCAACGTTTCCTCCCTTTTGAGACCCAGGTTATGTTAAATGAATCCACCATTGACATCAACCTCCCCTCTTCTTCTTCCGATGTTCCTCACGTCTTAAAGATTGGCCAATCTTTAGACACTCAGGAGCAGCTTGACTATGCCCAGTTCCTTTCCAACCATAGCAAGGCCTTTGCCTGGACTTACAGGGACATGCCTGGCATCGACCCCACCATTGCTACCCATAACATTGTCACCAAACCAGAGGCTAAGCCTGTTAGGCAGAAGCTTCGAAAGATGCATCCTCACATTGCGCTCCTTGTCAAAGAGGAGCTTCAACGCCTTCTTTCTGTCTCCTTCATCCAACCCATCGATTATCCATAGTGGGTCTCTAACATCGTCCCAGTTACTAAAGCAACTGGGGGGATTCGGATCTGCGCAAACTATCGCGACCTTAACCTAGCCTGTCCCAAAGATGACTTTCCTCTTCCTAACATTGACCAGCTTGTTGATCTCACGGCCGGCCACGAGATGCTATCTCTCATGGACGGGTTTTCAGGATACAATCAAATCCTGATCGCACCGGAAGATCAGCACAAGACTACCTTTATCACCCCATGGGGGACTTTTTGCTATCGAGTCATGCCTTTTGGCTTGAAAAATGCTGGTGCCACCTATCAGCGCGCCATGACCTACATTTTCCATGATCTCCTCCACAAAATCATGGAGGACTATGTGGATGACCTTCTCGACAAGTCCAAACTCCGCCGCGACCACTTGACCATTCTCACAATCATCTTCTCTCGCCTTCTTCAATACAATGTCTACCTCAACCCCAAGAAGTGTGTCTTTGGGGTCCTCTCAGGCAAACTTCTCGGCTTCATCGTTTCCTTCCGTGGTATCGAGATAGATCCCACCAAGATCCGTGCTATCCTTGAAATGCCACCCCTGACCAATCTCAAGCAGCTTCGCAGTCTCCAGGGGAAGCTCCAGTCCATTCGCCGTTTCATCTCACAACTTTCAGACCGCTGCCGACCTTTTCATCACCTCCTTAAGAAAGACGTCTCCTTTAAATGGGATGAGAACTGTCAAGAGGCTTTTGAGGCCCTCAAAAGCTATCTGGTCTCCCCACCAGTCCTCATTCCACCTAAGGATGACCAACCCTTCTACCTTTATATCTCTGCCACCAACCATTCGTTAGGTGCCATGATCACGCACCGAGATGAGCATCATCGTGAGCAAGCGGTTTACTACATCAGCCGAACACTGGTCGACTATGAAACTCGGTATACTCATACCGAGAAACTCTGTTTGGCATTAGTCTTTTCCGCTACCAAGCTCCGCCACTATCTTCTCAACCACAAAACCTTTGTCGTCACTCACACCGACCCTCTCAAGTACATGCACTCCAAGCCATATCAGAATCAACGTATGGCTTGGTGGCTCATGCTGCTTGCGGAGTTTGACCTCGAATTCATCCAGCAGAAATCTATCAAGGGGCAAACCATCGCTGACCAACTGGTAGATGCCCCTCTTCCTGACAACCAACCTTCCCACTGCGAGTTCCCTGACGAGTCTATCGCTACCCTTTCCACCGATGACACCGTCTACCAAATGACCATGTTCTTTGACGGCTCCAAATGTCAACTCGGCGGGGGTGCGGGGGTCATCCTCATCCCACTCAAAGGGGAGCCCATGCCTCTATCTTTCAAGCTTGACTTCGATTGTACCAATAATATGGCCGAATACGAGGCCTTAATTTTGGGACTTCAGACTGCTCTTTCTCTCCACATCAAGTCTATCAACATCTTCAGCGACTCGCAACTCGTCGTTAATCAAGTTAACGATTCATATCTCTATAAAAATGAAGTTTTACAGAGGTATAAGAATCGTGTTGACCTTCTTTTAGCATCTTTCGACCATTACCTCTTGCAGACTGTTCCACGCTCTACGAACAAGTTTGCCGACACCATGGCTTCTCTTGCTTCGCATATCCCATCTTCATCATCATCATCATCTCGCCTTTTTGTCACAGTGCATCGTGTACCTTTGCCTTCATACATCTCTCCTCACATCGACCATATCAACACTATCAATTTTAGCCCACGAGATGACTGGTATAAGCAACTTGTGGACTACTTGTCTCTTTCTGTCACTCCTCCCAATCTCTCTAACAATGCACGGCAAGCTTTCATCAAGCACAAAGCTCGCTATACCATGCTAGGGGGTCTTCTCTATAAACGAGGCTTCGACGGCCTCCTTCTTCACTGTCTAACCTCCACTGAAGCTCCTCAAGCCATAAAGCAAGTCCACGACGAGATTTGTGGTGGACACTTCAGTGGAAACTCGGTTGCCAAGCGCATCCTTCGCCTGGGTTATTATTGGCCCACCCTTCATCAAGACTGTAGCGACTATGTTCGATGTTGCATCAAGTGCTAGCAGCACTCTAACCTGCTTCATCTCCCCAGCCACGCCTTACAAGTCGCTCAGGATTTTTGGCCTTTCTCTCAGTGGGGCTTGGATCTCATCGGTGAGATCAATCCTCACTCGTCTCTTCGTCATCAGTCCATCATCACTGCCACTGAGTATTTCACCAAGTGGGTGGAAGCCATTCCTCTTGTCTCCACAAAAGCTGACAAAATTGCTGACTTCATCAACAGCCACATCATCTATCGTTTCGGTGTCCCTCACAAAATCATCACCGACAACGGCAAGTCCTTCAAAAACAAGACTGTCCAAAAACTATGCGACTCATTTGGCATCAAACTCAGCTTTTCTTCGCCTTACTACCCACAAGCAAATGGGCAGGCAGAGGCTTCCAACAAAATTCTCACTAAAATTCTCATGAAGGTGGTTGATGATACAGGTAGGGATTGGCACATTCATATTCCCTTCGCTTTGTGGGCCTACCGCACTAGCATCTGAACCTCTACGGGTGCTACTCCCTTCTCTCTCGTGTATAGAACAGAGGCTATCTTACCTCTCGAAGTACAAATCCCGTCTCTCCGCATCTCCCTGCATGACATTCTCTCCAACGATGACTTTCGTCAAGATCACCTAGCTCAACTTGAGTTACTCGACGAGCGCCGTCTTGCTGCCCTTAATCATTTCCATGTCTACCAAAGTCGCATAAAGCGGGCCTACGACAAAAATCTGCGAGAACGAGATTTCAACATCGGAGACCTCATCCTCAAAGAGAATCAGCACGTGACCAATATGGATCGAAGTAAACAAGGCAAGTTCGCCCCCAATTGGCTTGGACCTTTTATCATCACGCACAAGTATGGGTCAGGGACTTATCGTCTGTCTTCCCTCGACGGACGGCTAGAACCTGAGCCTCTTAATGCGTTGCATCTTCGACCCTTCTTCTGCTAGTCGAGTACTCGTCTACTTGACATGTAACTTGAGCTCATCCCTTGAGCAATCCTCGTCCTCTTAATCCTCATCCCTTTCAACCCTATTTCCCTTTAACAAGTCCTCTACGACCCTTTTATGATGCATGGATGCTTTGTCCTAATAAAAGGGGCGTCCTTGAACTTCTACAGCCTTGTCCATGACTAACAATCAAATAAATATATATCAAGATGTCAAAACATATCCATGGTCACAAAATCAAGTCAATTCAAAAAGATAGACTGCTCCCTCGAAAGACAGCTGTACTATCATTGCTGTATTACTAGACTGATCCCTCGAAGGACAGCTAGGCCAAATTATCAAACATTATAAAGCAAAAATATAGACCACTCCCTCGAAGGATGGCTATGACTAAATCTTGCTATCAAACAACACTTTTCTTAGAAGCTTCCCGCATTGATCAGCTTCACAACATGACCACTACATCAAATGACATCTCTATGTAGGCTTCCCGCATCGATCAGCCTGCGCAAAAAAAAAAAAAAAAAAAAAACGAGTCATGGACTTGGCTTGTAGTTGTCTCAGGGTCTCCTATAAAAAGGGGCAAGATTATTCCTGCTCTTAAACTAGGTTACCCTATCCTCTTCCTCTCACCTACTCAAGGGAATTCGAGCTCACTTTAATGTCAAAGTGATTCGATTACCGTTCTAACTCAACACTGGTCAACGACGTAATGCATGAACGGGGCTTTTGTTCTCATAACCCCTATCTATGCTTCCTTTCTGGTCCTTGTCAATGAAAGAGAGATTTGCCTTTCATCTTTTCTCTTCGCTTTGGTCACATTTAACCACATCAATCAGCGACTCATCTCAAACCCAGCCATTTTCATCATTTTCAGCTGACATCATCCTAGACCATTTCACATAGTTTCTATGGACACCAGTACACATGGAAACTACCGACTAGACCCAATTTATGTTAAGCATAAACCAATACTTGTTGAAGCATAAATAGACTTCTATTCATTTTTAGCATATATCCATCGCGACTATGGAAACTTGCTAGAGATGAAAGACTCTCGACTAATTCTATAGAGTACACCATCTGTAGCATCATTTTATCCTCATCTTACCCTCATCATTTCAACACATGACCAATCTCATCATCGACCAATCTTCTCAATTTGTCTGAACTACATTGGTCTGAGGCCCTATGACCAGGGCTATGTAGGCAGCACTCAGATAACACATCCTCTGAGGTTAGCTCGACCACCCCCGTTTGTTCATCTCTTTGATGAACAAACCTTCTCTTCTGCGACCTTGACCTTAACCAAGACCAATCATTTTCCTTGACCAAGACCAATCATTCTCTTTGACCAAGACTAATCATTCTCTTTGACCAAGACCAATCATTCTCTTTGACCAAGACCAATCATTTTCTTTGTCCAAGACCAATCATCGACTTTGACCAAGACCAATCAATCCCTCTGACCCTCCCTCCCTTTTAGGGAGAACTACATCGGCCTGAGGCCCCTACGACAGGGGCTATGTAGGCAGCACTCAGTTGACATGGGGTCTTCTGAGGTTAGCTCGGCCGCATCCTTTCGTCCATCCATCCCCTTGACCAATGACCATCTTTCGACCTTTGACCACTTCCAAGACAATGTTGCCTTGGTTATTTTTACGTGTGTGCTACCTCACGGCTGGTTAGCAGAATTGTCCGTAGACTATTTTTGACCCTTCGCAAGTATAGGATCGCGAGCCAGTTGATCCCTACTACTTGTGGCTTTTTCGTGTTTCTGGGAGCACTTCCTGAGCCCTGGATACCTAGAACATGATGACCATTTGGAGCTTCAGCTTAAATTGAGTGACCCAATCAGCAGACGACTAAATGCTGGGGCCTAGTTACTTCAATTTTGGCACTCCTTGACCCTCGACATGCGACAATTTGACCCGACCATCCCGTGATGTGGTATACGCGCAATCACGACTTTTGCAGCGTTTTCACTCACTTTTCATCTTTCTCATCCATTTCTCTGTCAAATCGACACTCGATCTTCGGTTCCCTTCTCTCGACTATCGCTTTGAGGGGGGAACACCTCATCCCTTTTCTGGGGCAACCAACTCCTGTTTTTGTCTTGCAATTCGTCTAGAACAACCAACAAGACAAAAAGGGGCAAATGTAGACACCGCAAACGTGTCTACACCTTGGTCCTCCCCCTTGGCCTTAAACCCCTATCCTAACACTTGACCTTGGCCCCCTTTCCACCCTACCCTTGCCACCTTGGATCCTCCCTTGAATCCCTCCACCTTCCCCCTAGCATTTATTAGGCCAAATCTCTTCTTTATTTTCCCCCCACGCCCATTTTGGCATCCGCGTGACCGTTCTTCCCATCCCCCCTCACTCGGCGGCATGCAAGAATGGGTAGAGGCTATTTTTAGCCTCTGTCCCCATTCTGCGACTGTCGACGTCAGCGACCCTTCGGCCGACGTCGGCAAAACTGTCGGCGTCAGCATCCTTCATTACCCCTTTCTGCATCCGTTGCAGCCCTTGGACCCTTGAGCTCAAAAATAGACTTCTCTTGGCGCTTTAGCTTTCGTCTCTCCTCTGTCTTGACCTCGTGCAATAGCAGCAATAGGTGAAAAGGCTCTGGATAGGGATTTTCTTCTTGACAAGTCTTCCGTGGCTCCAACAACAGCTTCTTCAACTCTTCAGTCAGCAAGCCAAAGGTAAGCACAATCTGGTGTTTCATTTTATTTCATTCCTTTAGTTTTCAGTTATCTACCCTATCTATTGTCTTCTACTCCCTCTGTTCTTCCCCCTGAGAGGCTGCAAAGCCTTCTCAGGTCCTATCCTCTATGTATCTTCCTCTTCCCTGTCCCTCTTTTACTCCAATCCCCGACAACTTCCTCATCCCCCTGTCAACAAAAACCTTGCACAAGGCACCCAACCAGAGCAAGACTACTCCTCAGTCCATTCAGACTAGTCCCCAAACTCTGTCTCGACCCTCTTAGCATCTCGGACCCATCCACAGTCTAGAAAGCAACTCAGACCTGACTACAGGCCATAACCCCGACCGACGTCGGTCACTACCCCAACCGACGTCGGCAGGATAGCCGACGCCGGCAGATCAGATAACCGACACCGGCAACATTTCTGACCTCGGCGACTGTCTTCAGCCCAACAGCTCCTTCAGGTAATCATTTTGGTCTTTTCTTTCCTTCCTAATTTCTTTGTCACTTCTGTATTCTGGCATTTTGTCTTTTTATTAGTCACTTATCTTATCAAAACAGTGGGTTGACCTCCCTCAAGGAAGTTTTTACACTTCCGGGAATAAGCTTTTGCTTGGCAACCCACTGCCTATCTATCTAACATTTTCTTGTCCAAGTTTCCTTTTTTCTTGCAGGTGTCATTCCTCCACAGCCAAAGAGGAGTGCTCACAAGCGTCTGGATTTACGGTGCGCAATCTTTAGTCCAGGTACTTCCCAAGCCTCGTCCATTACCTTTTTTAGTTTCTTCTTTCTCTTAGATCTAAAAGAAAATTTTGAGTGGAAACATTAAGGAAATAATATTAATTTTTATAACTATATATTTTAATTTAATTCCTTGAATAAAATTATAATTTTTAAAACAATAGTTCTCATTTCAGCCAGTCAAAACTAGCATAGTGGACAAGCTAGTGAGAAGGGTGGAAAACTTCATGTGAGTTAATTTCAAGGTGTCCCTAATGATTATAGAGACATTTAGGTTATTATAAATTATCATTCACTCCATTAAATGTATTTTCATGAGAAAATAATGCCAATTTTGAGGCCAAATGTGTAGGGTACATGAAAGAGGAGTTTTCTTGATAGTAGATGATGATATCTCATTTTGGGATGATTATAGAGGATAAAAAATATAAAAAATACATGGATAGGAATGTATAAAATATTTAACCTTAATTAAAATAATCATACCTATCACTAATTAGTTTTTGGATGTTCTAACAGGTCTAAATCATGAAGGTAATTTTTTTAGCCTGAATGAGGAGTTTTATGCCACTTTTCAAGAGTTTGATGACTTAGATGGACTCTTTTACTTATTTAAATTGAATGGTTCATTACATATACTATTCTCATGCACAAGTAACTTATTCTCTCAGCTTTAAAAGTGTCCTTGTGACCTTTAGACTTCTCTCTTCTCCTCTCTCTCTCAATTTTTATAAGAACTAGCCATTTTGGCTATTGTAATCTATGCTCCTCCTAAGTATGGCAAAGCCTTGATAATTTGCATAATATTTGATAAATAATAATACTGATTTTTATCTCTTCCATGATTTTTCATAGTGTTTTCAATTGGATGATGAATCTTTCTTAGTGAAAACTATGGATTCCTTAGCATGTTATTTCATTCTTTCACCTATTTGGAACCTCTTCTTGTAGAGCATATGAAGTATTCTAGGAGATGTCCAAGTTTGAGTGAGTTATTATATTCAATAGTTCCATTAAAGGCCTCTTTTATAGTCTTCTTATCTTAAGGCATTCATCTATAACCTTATAATGTAACATTGATGTCAGAAGACATAGATTGGAGAAGTGTATGTTTCAATTTATCCATTGATTTCATGTTTATCATACATTTGGTTGGAAGTCATCATATTTTTTGTTTTATCAACCCCTTAGGATAGTTTGATTTCATTTATATCTATCCCTTTTCACCCCCAAAGTTTAAGTGTAGTTTTAATCTAAAGTGTTACATCAAGGGAGCTAGCCCTATCTAGAGATTCACCTCATCCTTAAGCTACCCAAAAGCCTATAGGTGTTTCCATTGTGCCACTTGGATTATGAGAGCTTAGGCATATCCTCAAATGGTGAAATTATAAGTGAAAACACCTACCTCCCTTCCACCCCTACTCATATTTCCAATCAAACTAAAAAAATTATGTAATAAACTAGACTTGACTTTGAGAGACAATGTATGGAGAATGACATGAAAAGAGAGTAAAATAAGCATCAATAATATCCTAAATATTATGCCTATATACATTAGCAAGAGGTAGAATAATTGAAGATATATAATAAGGTTATATGAGAGAAAATTAAATCTCTACTAATAAGATTAAAAATAATTAAACCCAAAATCCCAAGATGAAAATGAGAATAAACCCTTAAACCTTCAAGAGATTTTAATTGTTTCAATATTCCAAGTTTTAGGACTCCCAATACTATGAAAGATCCTATGTTTATGAAAAATTCTACCATTATTCCTCAAGTCCCTCAAAATCATTAATCAATTAAGTTTCCAAGTTTATCATCTACTCCTCCTATGCCAATCTAAAATCAAGAAAGGTATAAGGTTGTAGAAGCCAAACCAATAAATATTCCAGGTTTCTTGAGCCCTCCAGCCATCCCTCAATCTACAATTATTCATGAAGGTCAAAGAATACCAAATTTTGATAGGTTTATTTCTAATTATAAGGAAAAATAAAAGCATATAGGTTAAGAGGAGAATTTTTTAAGAGTGAATGATGAAGATTTCACCATATGGCATCCTTCTTGGACCAAGTACCCTGGCTACAAAATGCTAAATTTTTATGCCACTAAAATGGATGAATCAGAATTGAACAAGAGGAGAAATAACATATTGATGAAGAGGTTTCAACTCTCTCTAATCAATAATGCATTTAGGGGCATGATCAAGAGTTTTTTTTATAAAATGAGCTTTAATTTGTCAAATAAAAATATCATGTTGCATTCCTTAAGGAGATAAATAAATTTTCAAGTGATGGCAATAAGAGTTACTTCATAAGATGAAACCTCCCAAAATGAAAAAAATGAAATATTGAAAGCAGTTGAAGTATTTATTTATGAGAAAGATAAACTTGATGACTCATGGCATCAACTTTACCATGATTTCATTTAAGAACTTAAAGTGTTTAGCATATTTGAAGTCAATGAAGGGTAGAATGAGAATGTTCTTGAGGAATGTGAGGCTCTTAGAAATTTAATGATTCTTATAGGTCACATTTAAGAGGTCCAATATTAGGTTGTAATAAAATTTGAGGAAAGTAATATTCCCCAGAGATAGTCAAATAAGGATATAGACAAAGTTCAAAACATTAAGGATATTTGTAGGCTTATATCTCCTAGTGAAGACATTGATAAATTGATTTCTAAGAATAGAGAGCATGTTCAAGAAGATGATGATCAAATTATATCTAAATTAGATCTTGATGAAGTTATATAATATAATTTATATCCCCTTGAATAGATTTAACAACTTGAAGTAGTTGAAAATCAAGATGACATATCTCAAGATGTCATAGAAAGCAAAGAACATTGTTGTAGTGATACATTAGAGGCTGAATTTATAGATGTTCTTATGAATCAGAATGTGGTTACATTGGAAATATTTATTAGTTTTTAAGATCAACATGAGGTTATAATTTAAACATAAGAGGAGTTTTTCTGTATTAAATATATGTTTAATTCAGTTGATCCATTTGAAAGAAAAATAAGGAGGTTGGTAATCATAAAAAGAGTTGATCCAATAAGGACAAAATCTAAGCAATAGTTTGTTGAGTATGATCATTAATTTATTAGGTTATCATTGATGTCAAAGAGAGAATATGGTACTATTGCATGAATTACAAATAAGTTGTGTTTGATATCTTAAAGAGATATAACATATTTACAAATCTGTAAGGACAAAAAAGAAGTTATGAGGCATTCATAGATGTCTCGATAAAATTCTAGTTTGTCACTTGATCATTTGGAAAGAGAAACATGCATATTATATCTTAAAATAATCCAAATCATCATTTTACATCATTAAAATATGAATGAACTATCAAGTTTGTGCATTTAATGTAGGTACTCAAAAAGTCAACTAAGGTCAGGTTTTCATGGAGATGTTATTTATAGTTTCAAGAAGGTACCCTAAAGATTTGGACTCTTGAAGTGTTTTCTATCTCAAGTTATAAACCTTTAAATTTTATCTTATAGACTATGATGGGCTAGAGACCATCAATTTTAACTACGTTGAAGTTTGAAGTCAAATAGTCAATAAATCTAACAGTGTTCATCATATATATTATGATCCAATGGTGTGCATGAGGTTAAATTGTCAAAGGTTCTTGAGATTAAATGCACTAGTGAAATGTGTATCTATCTCAATGATTTAATAGAATATAAATAGTTCATGGATGTTCATATAGATAGAGATCGATGGTATAAGTCAAGTCAAAGAGTCAAATGTGCAAAAGGCACATAGAGCTGCCAAGTGGCACAATCATAGGAGCTCAAATCAAAGATCAATGGTGAGAATTGCAAGGTAAATACTAGGATAAACCCAAGGATATTGATAGTGAATATTTTTTCAAAGTTACTAGGAAGCATGAGATGAGGTAAAAGTGTTTGATGTTTAACATTTACATAGTGACCATTGGCATTTGAATTTAACAAAGGAAAAACTAGTGCTCAATATTTTTCCTATATCTTTTGATCCATAATGAATTTCATGAAGATGTAAAATTAAAATTTGAAGAGGAATTCAAGGTGCATCCATATAAATTATTTATAATGTTTTATTATTTATATATTCAAATTTATTGATCTCCAAATTTAACTATGTTTGACCATGTTCTATAAGTGACCTGAGAAGGATAATTAAGTTGTTCTTGATAATGTCTTGATGTTTAGAGATAAACCAAATATTGGAGAGTGTTTTATAATCCATGAATACTATATATGTGGATTTTTGAGGTTTTATCAATCCATATTTTGTGGGAACAATTACTTAGAAGTTGACTATGTTTAATGCATAGGCAGATTGAGTGATTATGTTACAAAAGTGAGTTGAAGGTGTTCTAAGAAGAATTAAGGAAGTAAATGAATATGGAGATGTTTTATAATTATATAAGGCTTATGAGAAGGAATTTATTGTTAGATTTTCCCCCTAATTAGCTATAGATATTCAAAATAGTATGACTATATTTTGACTATATATGACTAGTGTAAGTGGTCATTCTGAGAGAGTTGTTTTGAGTATTTAGATCCTGTGTTGAAGTTTCTAAGGAACATATAAGTGTTATAGAGGTCATTAATATTTAAACAATATGATATAAATATGGATATGTGAAATACTTGATTTTTTGCTTCAAGAGTTTGAGACTATGTTTTTTTGTGTATGAAGACCTAAAGAGCAAGGAAATCTAATTAGTAGGTTCAAGTGTTGATTTAGTGTTCCAAATGGAATGGACCCATGGGTGAGTGAGAAAGTGGATATTGGAGATATTTTTTATGTTTTCAAATAATTTTTAGAATCTAAATGTGGTCCAAGATGTTACAAGGGTAATATGTGGATGTGAAGGCATAACTATTTTGGGCCTCATTAAGGCCTAATGGAGGATTTGAGTCTTAAGTACTATGGATAACCTATAGAGTGGAGTGTTTCACCCATTTAACATGTGTGGAGACATATTTTAAAGGTGTAAAAATTATGTTAAACATATTATTTGACCAATATGGGTTAAAAAAAAAGAGAAGTATAAGTACAAGGTCTAATTAGACTAATTGTGCTAGTTGTGTGAGCATGGATTCAAGTGAAGGAGAGAAATTTTGAAAGAGAATGTACTATTGATTGAGGACCAATAGAGAGTGAATACTATTATTCATTATTTTCTAATCAATTTGATTTAGGAGGACATATAGGTCATTTCACCTAATGAGCCTAGGAGAAGAAGTTTGAGCAAGTTAGCCCTTGAGGAAACTTGAGAGAGATTGGAGGTGAAGAGTGTAGACAAAGGTGTTAAATATGATATATTTAAGGTATCTAAGTGATTTCTTAGTTTTATATGGGTTTGGTTACTACTTGAAAATTAAAAATTACTAAAGGTCTAGTTGTTTTGGGTGCTCATCTAGATAGATGTAGTATCTCCTTATGGGATTGGTGTCTCACTAAACTAATGTATGGGTATTCCTTGATTAGTTGGTGCTGGTATAAATTTTGGATCTTGTTTTATAATATTTTATTCCTTATTATAGGGTTCAATGGGTTTATCCCCCAAGAGGGTTTCCCTTACACATGACGTGTTCATGTGATGTATGCTCTTATGTATGATTTTGATGTATGTGATTTCATTTTTATGTTGTTTAATCAAGTTGATATATGTTAAATATTTAATATTTGAGAATTGAATCAGATTATCTTGCATCACTAGTTCACCCCCTAGTTATTTTACCTCTAATAATTAGTATTAGAGTAGGACCTTTTGTGTAAGTTTAACCACTTGAAGGTGATCCAAGGTATAATATGGGTGAAAAGATAATCATGTTTGATAAAGTAGTTTTCCATGAAAATAGAGAAGATGAAGTGTTATATGATAATGAGGAAGAAGAATTTGATCTAGAAGATGAGCTCATGGGTGCACTTGGTGAACTGAAGGAGAAAAAAAGAGGAATTATAAAATGAAGAATATGATCAAAGGTCTAAAAGCACAAGTAATTTATCTTAAGGGAAGTTTGTTAGGAAAGACTGAAAGAGAAGAAAATAAGAATCAAGAATAAATCAAGCTCAATAAGGAGATAGAATCCTTGAAAGTAATCTCAGGATAAAAAGATGATAAAGAAAAGAATAGATTTATTAAGGATCAACTAAGAGTTAAAAAGACAAATTTGAGTTCAAAAGAGGAGGAATATAGACATCTCAATACTTAGTTAGAAGAGACAAATGACAAGTTAAGTTCAAAGCAAGGTGATATGATGAGTTGAAATGAAATCTTGATTATATAAAGATTATTGAAGAGTAAGCATTTAGATTGAAAGATGACATGGCTAAATAAGCTAAGAGTGATAAGGATACTATCCAAGTTCTCAAAATTTAGTTAGAGGCTGCAAGTTCAAGCATGATATCTAAAGAAGATGAATGTGCTCAATTAAAGACTAATCTTGTTTCTCTGAAGGATGAGCATGAAAAGGTCATAATCAAGATAGACAATCATGAATAAGAATAAAAGAGATTGGAAAAAGGCAAAGAGGATGGTATCATGAAAGATAATAAGTCAAATCAAGTCAAAGGTAAAATGAAGAAGAAAATAAGAGAACCTAATGCTTTAAGGTATGCCAAATATTTTATGGGCCATTGTTTTATTTGTCATATTATCGGCCATAGGGTAAAGGATTGTGTAAGAAGAATCAATCAATTAAAGAAAGATCACAATCATCATCAAGAAAAAGGTATGAATGATGTTATTTATTTTTATTATCATCAAGTTGGTCATATTATAAGATATTATAAAAGCAAGCTTTCAATTCATAAGAAGGTGCAAGGACATCCTAGAGTCCTCAAGAAAGGTCAATCCTTGGTATGGAATCCTAAGGAAATGAAGACCAAGAAAACTAATTTATTTGAGCTAAAAGATCAAGTTGGATTACCTTCTAGAGAAAAATAAGAATTAGATATAAAGAAGGTTCATGAATGCCAAGAGAATGTGTCATCTATCCAGATAGAAAAGGATAATCAAAATTGAGTTCAAGTCAAGCTCAAATAAAATACCAAAGTGATAATAAAGGTTAGTTTTGAGGTATGTATGGATCTAAGAGAACATCTTGTTGTTGTTGAAATAGTTTCATGCAAAGAATATCAGTTATCAATGCTCATTGATGAGGTTCTTTATTCAAATGAAAAGGTATGTCATGAATCTATGTTTTCTCCATATATTGTTAATCCAATGTTAAAAGAAAAAGAGAATATTGTAATGGATGATCATGTTGCTTATCTTAAGCCTAAGAATAAGAAGAACTATTATTATTAGATGACCAAGGAGGATAAGGAATATGAGGAGTTGTTGGTAACTCCTAATATCACATTGTTCTAGGACATTGTGGTTTAGGGTGTCTCTATCTAGGCTTCAAGGAAACACTTGACAGCAAGAGGAAGCATGGCAGATGCCATTTGAGATTTGGTTGTTGTTACAAGACAAGAAAAGTCATAATAAGATGTGTTGGTTTAATATAAATGGACATGATAAGATATTTTTAGAAATAATGATCCTATAGTCAAAATTTTGATCAAATCTGAAGGATGGTCTAGTTGGTCAAATGGTGAAGAATGAAGATGTTGGTTCTGAAGGTATTTAGGTAAAGAATGGAGGTTTCCAAGTGTCTGATAAAGGATGGTGAGTTATCAAGATATTTTATTACATATAAATGTATGTTGATCTTGTTAAAATGTTCTCAAGGTGTGTTCAAGGTTTTTTGGTCCTAAAGGTAAAAACTTATGAATTCGTTAAATTGATTGATCAAATAATAAAGACTAAAGACAAGGTTGATATGGAGTATGAGGAGAATGTGTTGTCATATCTTTGATATCATAAATAAGGTCTTATATTTCTATAGATGATAAGTTATGTATGACATGGAGGTCATAGTATTATAAAGATAAGATGTTTCCATAAGAGTTTTGACTAAAGTGTGGACAATGTTGAAGAATTGTTGATAGGCCTAGCTCATTGAGAAGAAATATTGAAGATGTCATGATCCAAGTGAAGTATGGAGTTAGGGGGAGCTAACCTAGATAGTTTTAAAGGCTTGAAGAGTTGTGCATGATGTGAGGGGGAGCATATGTGAATATGTCTATTATAGTTATGAATTCAAGAAGTTTGATCTGATGACTTGATCAAACCAAGTCATGTGTTTTGACAAGGTATTGAATCTTCATGTATGACAAAAGAGATCTTGTGATTTATATAGGTAGATAGGTCCAAGGATCAAAGAATCCCAAGTTAATATTGGTGTATGTCAAAGAACATATGATATGAGATGGAGCATTATGTTAGGGGGAGATTTTTAAGCTCTGTGAGTAGTTTGTCAGTTTTAAAGATCAGAGAAGTCCAATTTTATATTGGAGCATGTCAAACGGGGAGAAATTTATTCATATGATTGAAAATATGTAAGTATCCTAATCATATTAAATAATATTTGAATGCATACATGATGTTAAGGAATAATTATTGGCATGTTGAGGAAGAGACCCTTTGTCATTAATGTCAAAGGGAGTGAAAGATTAGAATGAAGAAGTTTAAATGAGTATGAAGTAATTTTGAGGGTGTTTTTTGATCAATGAAAAAGGGGGAGATTGTTGAGCATGGTCATTGAAGTCAAAGAGAGCATATGGTACTAGTGCATGAATGACAAAGAAGTTGTGTTTGATAGCTTGGAGAGATATGACACATTTGTAAGGCTGTAAAAATAAAAAAATTGTGAGGCATCCATAGATGTCTTGGTGAAGTTATAGTGTGTCACTTGATCATTTGGAAATATAAACATGCATATTCTAGCTTAAGAGACACTAGACCATCACTGCACATCATGTATATATGAATGAACTAGCAAGTTTATGCATTTAATGTAAGTACTCAAAAATTCAACTAAGGTCAAAGGTTTTCATAAAGATGTTGTTTATAGTGTCAAGAAGGCACCCTAAATATTTAGACTATTGAAGTGTTTTCTATCTCAAGTTATAAACCTTAAAATTTTCTCTTACAGACTATGATAGGCCAAAGGACGTCAAGTTTAACTATGTTAAATTCTAAAGTCAACTAGTCAATAGATCTAATGGTGAGCATTCATCATCCATATTGTGATCCAATGGAGCCCATGAAGTCTAATTTTCAAAGGTTCTTGATATTTAATTCACTAGTTGCATGTGTCTCTATCTCATTTATTTGATAGAAGATCAATAGTTTGCAAGTGTTTGTACAGATAGAGATAGATGGTATAGGTGGTCGAGTCAAAGAGTCAAATGTGTCAAAGGCACATAGAGATACCAAGTGGAATAATAATGGGATCTCATATAAAATATCAATGGTGATCCAGATAACACTTTAGTAAATTGTCTAGGTAACCCTTTAGGTAATAATTTGGGTGATGGTACAACCCCAATTGGTGGCAAAACTTTTGGGAGCCATAACTTTTGCACCATAGCTATGTTTGACTCCCCATTTAAACCATTGTAAAGATAAAAATGAGATAAATGCCATGATATGGCATGGATATTTATTATTGGGTTTTTACTCTTGAAAACCAAATGTAAGTGCTTCAAATTTTAATTTTAATAGTGAAGTCTAAAAATAGTAAGTTTCTAAAAATAGTAATTTATTGAATTCTTTAATGTTGTAAATTATGGAAGTCAAACCAATTCATCTCCCTCAATATTAGTGACCTTCCACATCCTCCTCCTACCTTCAAAGTATGTACAAAGATATATGTATCCTAAAAATCCAATCAAAGATCTCTTCTTAGAGATAGGCATATGTTTGGATCTACAAATTTGATCAATAAAACATCTCTTCTCAGAGATAAAATTATTACAATTATGTTATTCTTGTTTATTAAATTATCTTTCAACCAACGCTCCTAAGTTTTGGATCTGTGATATCAGAGTGGTTTGTCTTAAGAGTGTATGATCCTGAGGATGAGGTTAAACTATAGGAAGTTTGGGTAGAAAATACAACATCCAACAGACTATCCAAATATTCACTCCAAATGACCTCAAATGGTAGACAAAATTGAGACATATGATCCTTTCAAGGAAATGGTGAATGAATCCCTCTAATAGAAGCAAATGCAAATGCTACAATAAATCCAAATTCTCCAACAAATCATGATGGGAAATTTTGGATCCTCATCTACAACCCCACATCTTTTCAGTGTCCCAACACCCTTCAAGGTTTAGGTGAATTTTCATATCCCTATATTTGAAGGAAAAATCAATGATGATGTAGTAGAAAATTGGTTGGATCAATAATCATCTTATTTTTCTATAAATAAATTTATCTATAAAGAAAAGATCACTTTTTCTCTTTTGAAAGCATCATTGCCTATCAAAAAAATGATGGGAAGTGTACAAGAAGAGATTCAATATAGATGATAGTGGCCTTGAGGTGGAACCTACTTGGGATGATTTCATAGAAGCTATAAAATAATAATAATACCCAATTAGAGCATATGATGATTTGTAGATAGAGTGACAACAACCTCACCAAGGTAAGGAACAATATGTTCAAGATTACACTGGCATTTTTCATGCTCTATCTGTGAGATTAGGCATCTAGAAAAGTGAGAAACACAAGGTTCTCAAATATAATTGTGGACTACAATGGTATATATGGGGGTAAATGGAACTCTTCAATTTAGAGACCCTAAATGAGGCATACAAGTTCATAGTGAAGATTGAGTAGAAGCATGGAAGAATGAATACAAAGAGGTAGCCTTCAAAATATAAAAGTGACAAAGAAGGTTAAACATGAGGATAAAATTAGAATCAAAAGGAAGGGAAGACAGGGAAATGGTATGATTACCACAAATTTAGAACTCACTACAAAGAAGAATGTCAAGCCATCAAGTCCCTATTTTCTAAGTCACAATCCTCAACATTTACTGCTCTACCTCATATACAATCTGTAGTCAAAGAGGATGAAAAAGAGATTGTAGATGTTGAGCTTGATGCCATCATTGCTACATCATAGACCAATGAGGAGAGGCTAGATGACAAAGAAAGGTTATTTCACTCTAAGTTATGGGTTAAAGGTAAGCCTCTATATTTCATTATTTATAGTGGGAGTCAAAAGAATTTAATCTCTGCTAATGTTATGAAAAGTCTAAATTTTTTCATGAAGCCTCACCCAAAGCCATTCAATATTGGATGGTTGAGTCCAAGGAGAAACCTCTTTGTCACCCACCAGTGTCATCTTTAATATGTAATAAAACCTTTCCAAGATGAGGTCTTATGTGATGTGGTCAATCTAGATGTTTGTGATGTACTCCATGGTCAGCCATTCATGTATGATCGACATGGAATCTATGAATAAAAAACTTGAAAGATCACCCTCACTATTGGAACATAGTGTTATAGGGTGCCATTGGTATCACCTTCTACATCTATCTCCCTGATTAGTGCTAAGAAATTCATTCTCATGGTGATCAAGCCATAAAAATTTAAAATGGTCGATGTTGCAGCCCTGACTACATAATCAACATAACAATATAAGTGAATGTATACCAAGCTTAGGAAGTTCATGGCCTTCCATCTATAGATTGATGGTCAAATAGAAATGGTTAACAATCATGCCCTACATAGCTCCATAAAGCATATTCCATTCCAAGTATTCATTAGGTTATAATCCATAACACCATATATTGTAGCCTTTCCATGTCATCTGCCTCTATTAAACACTTCAGTCATAGCATAATAATTGGACATTGGTGAGCTTAATCTACAGAGTTTTGCTCAAGTGGATGAGAATCAGATCAAGACAAAACTACCATACTTGATAAAGCATATTAATGCAATATATACCATTACTTTTTAAGGAAGGAGGAATGATCCAAACAACACTTTAGGCAATGATCTAGACAATACTTTAGGTGATAATTCGGGTGATAGTCCTACCTCAATTGGTGGTAGAACTTTTAGGAGCCATAACTTTTGCACCATAGCTCCATTTCACTCCCCATTTGAACTATTGGAAAGATAATAATAAGGGGAATGGCATCATATGGCATGAATATCCACTTAGTTTTTTTCACCCCTAAAAACCAAATATAAGTTCCCCAAATTTTAGTTTTAGTAGTGTAATCTAAAAATAGTAAGTTTCTAAAAATATTAATTTCTCAAACTATATAATATTGTAAATCATGGAATTCAAACCACTTCATCTCTCTCAAGATTGGTTACCTTCCACATCCTCCTCCTACCTTCAAATTATGTATAAAAATAGATGTATCTCAAAAAGGCAATCAAACATCTCTTCTCAAAGATAGGCATAAATTTGGATCTACAAATTTGATCAATAAAACATCTCTTTTTAGATATAGCATTATTAAAATTATGTTATTACTATTTTATGAACTGTGTTTCAACCAAAGATCTTGAGTTGTGGAGTAGTGATATCAGATCAATTTATCTTAAAAGTGTATGATCTCAAGGATGAGGTCAGACTAAAAGATGTTTGTGTGGAAAATACAAGATCTAGTAGACTATCCACCTATTCACTCCAAACGACCTCAATTGGAAGACAACACCAAGATATATATTTTTTTCAAATAAATGAAGAATGAATCCCTATAATAGTAGTAAGTGTAGATGCTACAACAATCACTCAAAATTTTCAACAAATCTTGATAGGAAATTCAATCTCCAAATTTACAACCCCACATCTTTTTAGTGCCATAACACCCTTCAAGGTTTAGGTGAATTTTTATATCCATACATTTGAAGGCAAAATCAATGTTGATGCAATAAAAAACTGGTTGGATTAATTGTCATCTTATTTTTTAATAAATAAATTCACTGATAAAGAGAAGATCACTTTTGCTCTTTTAAAAGCATCATTGCCTATCAAAAATTGGTGGAAAGTGTACAAGAAGAGATTCATTATAGATGATATTCACCTTGAGGTAGAAACTACCTAGGATGATTTCATAGAAGCTGTAAATGAAGAATACTACCCCATTGGAGCATATGATGATTTATACATAGACTAGTAACAACTTCACCAAGATAAAGAATAGTTTGTTCAAGATTATACTAATATTTTTCATTATCTATCTCTGATATTGGGTATCTATGAAAATGAAAAACAAAAATTTCTCAAATATCATGGTAGACTATAATGGTATATATAGGGGAAATAGAAATCTTCAATTTGGAGACCTTCGGTGAGGCATACAATTTCATGTTGAAGATTGAGTAGAAGCATAGAAGAATTAATATAGATTCAGCCTTCAAAATGGAAAAGTGACAAAGAAGGTAAAATATGAGGGCAAAATTGGAAGCAAAAGGAAGGGAAGCTTGAAAAATTGTGTGATTACCACAAATCTATAACTCACTCTAAAGAAGAATGTCGAGCCATCAATTCCCTACTTTTTGAGTCACAATCCTCAACATCTACTTCTCTAACTCATATAAACCCTACATTTCAAGGGGATGAAGAAAATATCATAGATGTTGAGCCTGATGCCATTATTTTTTCATCATAGACCAATGAGGAGAAGTTAGATGATAAGAAAAGGTTGTTTCAATCTAAGTTATGGGTGAAAGGCAAGCCTCTATATTTCATTCATAATAGTGGGAGTTAAAAGAATTTAATCAATTCTAATGTTGTGAAAAGTCTAAATCTATCCATAAAACCTCACCCAAATCCATATAATATTAGATGGTTGAGTCCAGGGAGAAACCTCCATGTCACCAACCAGTGTCTTCTTTCATATGCAATAAAACCTTTCCAAGATGAGGTCATTTGTGATGTGGTTAATATGGATTTTTGTGATGTAATCTTTGTTCAGCCATTCATATATGATCGATATGGCATATATGAATCAATAACTCAAAGGATCACCCTCACTCTTGGAACATGGAACTATAGGGTACTAGAGGTACCACCTTTTACATATATCTCCCTGATCAGTGCTAATAAATTTGTTCTCATGGTGGTCAAACCAAAAAAAAAAAAGGGATGATGTTTGATCCATAACTACATAATCAACACAACAACAAAATTGAATGGATACCAAGCTGAGGAAGTTCATGGCCTTCCATCCATAGATTAATAGTCAAACAGAAATAGTGAACAATCAAGCCCTACATAGCTCTATAAAGCATAGTCTATTCCAAGTGTTTATCAAGTTTTAACCCATGAAACTAAATGATGTATCCATTACATATCATCCACCTTTATTTAACACTTTAGTCATAGCAAAACAACTAGACATTGGTGAGCTTGATCTATAGAGTTTTTCTCCAGTGGATGAGAATCATATCAAGACACAACTACCATAATTGATAAAGGTTATTGATGTAATGGGAACTATTTATTCTCAAGGAGGGAGGAATGATCTAGAAAAAACTTTAGAAAATGATTCAGGTAACACTTCAAGCGATAATTTGGGTGATGGTCCTACCCCAAATGGTGGCTAAACTTTTAGGAGCCATAACTTTTACAGCATAGCTCTGTTTGACTCCCCATTTGAACCATTGGAAAGTTAAGAATGAGGGGAATGTTGTGAGATCTCATAGAGCTCCACTTAGTGGGTTTTTACCCTAAAAAACTAAGTGGAAATGCCCCAAATTTTAATTTTAGTAGTATAGTCTAAAAATAGTAAGTTTCTAAAAATAATAATTTATTGAATTCTGTAATATTGTAAATCATGTGAATTGAACCACTTCATCTCCCTCGAGATTGGTGACCTTCCACATCATCCTCCTACCTTTAAAGTATGTATAAAAATATATGTAGCCTAAAAAGGCAATTAGACATCTCTTCTTAAAGATAATCATATGTTTAGATCTATAAATCTGATCAATAAAACATCTCTTCTCAGAGATAGCATTATTATAATTGTGTTATTCTTGTTTCTTGAATTATCTTTCAACCAAAGCTCTTATGTTTTAGATTAGTAGTATCAAAGTGGTTTGGGTTAAGAGTGTATGATCCTAAGAATGATGCCAGACTACAGGAAGCTTGGGTGGAAGATATAAGATCTAGCATATTATCAACCTATTCACTTCAAATGACCTCAAATGGTGGATAACATCGAGACATATGATATTTTTAATGAAATGGTGATGAAGCCCTCTAATAGCATCAATTGTAGATTCTAAAATAATTTGTCCAAATTCTCCAACAAATTTTGATGGGAAATTCTGGCTCCTCATATGTAACCCCACATCTTTTTAGTGTCCCAACACCCTTCAAGGTTCATATGAATTTTTATATCCCTAAATTTGAAGGAAAAATCAATGTTGATGTAGTATAAAATTGGTTGGATCAATTTTCATCTTATTTTTTTATAAATAAATCCACTGATAAAGAAAAGATCATTTTTGCTCTTTTGAAAACATCATTACCTGTCAAAAATTGGCAGTGTACAAAATATATTCAATAGAGATGATATTGGCCTTTAGGTGGAACCTACTTGCGATGATTTCATAGAAATTGTAAAGGAAGAATACTACCCCATTAGAGCAAATGATGATTTGTACATAGAGTGGCAACAACTTTGCCAAGGTAAGGAATAGTTTGTTTGAGATTACACTGACATTTTTCATTCTCTATTTATGAGATTGGGAATCCAAGAAAGTGAGAAACACAATGTTGTCAAATATCATGGTGGATTATAATGGTATATACTAGGTAAAATGGAACTCTTAAATTATTAGACCCTTGGTGAGGCATACAAGTTTGCAGTGAAGATTGAGTAGAAGCATAAAAGAATGAATATGAAGAGTCAACCTTCAAAATAGAAAAGTGAAAAAGAAGGTCAAACATGAGGCCAAAATTGGAATAAGAAGAGGATGAAGAAGATATTGTAGATGTTGATCTTTATGTCATAATTTCTTCATCATAGACCAATAAAAAAGAGGCCAGATGATAAGGAAAGGTTATTTCACTATAAGTTATGGGTAAAAGGTAAACCTCTACATTTCATTCTTGATAGTGGGAGTTTAAAGAATTTAATCTCTGCTAATGTTGTGAAAAGTCTAAATTTTTCCATAAAGCTTCACCCAAATTCATATAATATTAGATGGTTGAGTCCAGGGAGAAACTTTCATGTCACCCACCAGTGTCTTCTTTCATATACAATAAAACCTTTCCAAGATGAGGTATTGTATAATGTGGTCAATCTAGATGTTTGTGATGTACTCCTTGGTCAGCCATTCATGTATGATCAACATGGCATCTATGAATCAATAACTCAAAGGATCAACCTCACTCTTAGAACATGGCACTATAAGGTACAAAGGTACCACCTTCTACATCTATCTC
The DNA here is from genome assembly GCA_037957365.1 of Torreya grandis. Classification (NCBI taxonomy): domain Eukaryota; kingdom Viridiplantae; phylum Streptophyta; class Pinopsida; order Cupressales; family Taxaceae; genus Torreya; species Torreya grandis. The sequence continues at coordinate 976,380 of JARHVA010002666.1, forward strand.
CCTGATCAGTGCTAAGAAATTCATTATCATGGTGGTCAAGCCACATAAATCCAAAAGGGCTGATGTTTTGGCCATGACTACACAACTAACACAACAAAAAAAGTGAATGGATACCAAGTTAAAGAAGTTCATGACCTTCCATCCATAGATTGATGGTCAGAGAGAAATGATGAATAATCAAGCCCTACATAGCTCCACAAAGTATAGTCCATTCCAATTATTTATTAGATTTTAGCCCATGATACCAAATGATGTATCCATTCCATATCATCCACCTCTATTGAACAGTTTAGTCATAGCAGAACAACTAGACATTGGTGATCTTGATCTATAGAGTTTTACTCTAGTGGATGAGAATTAGATCAAGACATAATTAACACACTTGATAAAGGATCTTCATGTAATGGGGACTATAGTTTCTCAAGGAGGTAGGAATGATCTAGACATCACTTTAGATAATGATTTGGGAAACACTTTAGGTGGTAATTTGGGCGATGGTCCTACCCTAATTGGTGGTAGAACTTTTAAGAGCCATAACTTTTGCACCATAGCTCTATTTGACTCCTTGTTTTAACCATTAAAAAGATTAGAATGAGGGAAACACCATGAGATGACATGGATCTCTGATTGGTGGGTTTTTACCCTTAAAAATTAAATGGAAGTGCCCCAAATTTCAATTTTAGTAGTACAATCTAAAAATTGTAAGTTTTTAAAAATAGTAATTTCTCAAATTTTGTAATGTTGTAAATCATGGAAGTCAAACCACTTCATCTCCTTTGAGTTTGGTTACCTTCCACATCCTCCTCCTACCATAAAAGTATGTATAAAAATAGAAGTATCCTAAAAATGAAATTAGACATCTCTTTTTAGAGATAGGCATATGTTTAGATCTGCAAATGTGGTCAATAAAACATCTCTTCTCAGAGATGGTATTATTAAAATTATGTTATTCTTGTTTCTTAAATTATATTTCAACCAAAGCTCTTAAGTTTTGGATCAGTGGTATAAGAGTGATTTTTCTTAAGATTGTATGATCCCAAGGATGAGGTCAGACTCTAAGAAGCTTGAGTGAAAAATACAAGATCAAGCAAACTATCCACCTATTCACTCCAAATGACCTCAAATGGGAGACAACACCGAGACATCTGCTCCTTTCAAGTAAATTATGAATGAATCCCTCTAATAGTAGTAAGCATAGATGTTACAAAAAATTTCCCAAATTTTCCAATAAATCTCAATGGAAAATTATGGCTCCTCATCTACAACTAAACATCTTTTCAGTACCCCAACACCCTTCAAGGTTCAGGTGAATTTTAATATCTTACATTTGAAGGAAAAATCAATGTTGATGTAGTTTAAAATTAGTTGGATCAATTATCATCTTATTTTTCTATAAATAAATCCACCGATAAAGAGAATATCACTTTTTCTTTTTTGAAATCACCATTATCTGTCAAAAATTGGTGAGAAATGTACAAGAAGAGATTTAGTATGGATGATATTCACCTTGAGGTGGAACCTAACTAGGATGATTTCATAGAAGCTATAAAGGAAGAATACTACCCTATTGGAGCATATGATGATCTGTACATAGAGTGACAATAACTTCACTAAGGTAAGGAATAGTTTATTCCAGATTACACTGATATTTTTCATTCTCTATTTATGAGATTGGGAATCCAAGAAAGTGAGAAACACAAGGTTCTCAAATATCGTGGTGGACTATAATGGTATATATTAGGAGAATTATAACTCTTCAATTTGGAGACACTTGATGAGGCATACAATTTCATGGTGAATATTGAGCAGAAGCATGAAAGAATGAATATGAAGAGTCAACCTTCAAAATGGAAAAGTTATAAAGAAGGTCAAACATGAGGTCAAAATTGGAAGCCATCAAGTCCCTACTTTCTGAGTCACAATCCTTAACATCTACTACTCTACCTCATACACACCCTATAATCGAAGAGGATGAAGAATAGATTGTAGATGTTGAGCCCCGATGCCATCATTGCTTTATCATAGACCAATGAGGAGAGGCCAAATGACAAGGAAAAATTGTTTCACTCTAAGTTATGGGTGAAAGATAAGCCTCTATATTTCATTCTTGATAGTGGGAGTTAAAAGAGTTTAATCTCTACTAATGTTGTGAAAAGTCTAAATCTATCCATGAAGCCTCACCCAAAGCTATACAGTATTGGATGGTTGAGTCTAGGGAGAAACCTCTATGTCACCCACAAGTGTCTTCTTTCATATGCAATAAAAAATTTCCAAGATAAGGTCTTATGTTATGTGGTCAATCTAGATGTTTATGATGTACTCTTTGGTTAGCCATTCATGTATGATCAACATGGCATCTATGAATAAAAAACTCAAAAGATCACCCTCACTCTTGGAACACAGTGGTATAGGGTACCAGAGGTGCCACCTTTTACATCTATCTCCCTGATTAGTACCAAAAAATTTATTCTCAAAGTGATTAAGTGACAAAAATACAAAAAGGTAGATATTTTAACCCTAAATACATAATCAACACAACAATAGAATTAAATGGATACCAAGATGAGGAAGTTCATGACCTTTTATCCATAGATTGATAGTCAAACAAAAATAGTGAACAATCAGGTCCTACATAGCTCCACAAAGCATAGTCTATTCCAATTATTCATCAGGTTCCAAACCATGACACCAAATGATGTATCCATTCCATATCATCCATGTATATTAAACACTTTAGTCATAGTAGAATAATTAGGCATTGGTGATCTTGATCTATAGAGTTTTGCTTCAGTGGATGAGAATCAGATCAATACACAACTACAACACGTGATAAAGGCTATTGATCCAATGGGGACCATTTATTCTCAATGAGGGAGGAATGATCTAGATGACACTTCAAACAATGATCTAGGTAACACTTTAGATGTTAATTTAGGTAATGGTCCTACACTAATTGGTGATAGAACTTTTAAGAGCCATAACTTTTGTAGCATAGCTTTGTTTGATTCCTTGTTGGAACCGTTAGACAGCTAAGAATGAGGAGAACACCATGAGATGGCACAAATATTTTCTTAGTGGGTTTTGATGACTAAAAACTAAATGTAAGTACCCAAAATTTCAATTTCAGTAGTGCAATCTAAAAATAGTATGTTTTTAAAAATAGTAATTTCTCAAATTATATAATGTTGTAAATAGTAAAAGTCAAACCACTTCATCTCCCTTGAGATTGGTGACCTTCCACATCTTCTTCCTACCTTAAAATTATATATAAAAATATATTTATCCCAAAAATAAAATCAGACACCTCTTCTCAAAGATAGGCATATGTTTGAATCTATAAATTTTATCAATAAAATATCTCTTCTCAAAAATAGTATTTTTACAATTATGCTATTATTGTTTCTTGAATTATATTTCAACTAGAAATCCTAGGTTTTAGATTAGTGGTATCATAGTATTTTGTATTAATATTTTATGATCCCAAGGATGAGGTCAAACTATAGGAAGCTTGGGTAAAAAATATAAGATCCAGTAGACTATCCACCTGTTAGTTCTAAATGACCTCAAATGTAGGACAACACTGAGACATTTGATCATTTCAAGGAAATGGTGAATGAAGGCCTCCAATAGTAGTAAGCATAGATGCTAAAAAAATTATCCCAAATTCTCTAACAAATCATTATGGAAAATTCTAGCTCTTCACCTACAACTCCACATCTTTTCAATGCCCCAACACCTTTCAAGGTTCATGTGAATTTTGATATCACTACATTTGAAGGAAAAATCAATGCTAATACAATAAAAAAAATGATGGATCAATTGTCATCTTATTTTTTTAAATAAATTCAACAACAAAGAGAAGATCACTTTTGCTCTTTTAAAATCATCATTGCCTATTAAAAATTGGTGGGAAGTGTACAAGAAGAGATTCAGTACAAATGATATTGACCTTGAGGTGGAACCTACCTGAGACAATTTATAGAAGCTATAAAGGAAGAATACTACCCTATTAGAGCATATAATGATTTTTACATAGAGTGGAAATAACTTTACTAATGTAAATAATAGTCTATTATAGATTACATTGATATTTTTCATTCTCTATCTACGAGATTGGGCATCCAAGAAAGTGAGAAACATAAGGTTCTTAAATATCATGGTAGACTATAATGGTATATATGAGGAGAAATATAACTCTTTAATTTTGAGACAATCGATAAGGCATAAAATTTTGTAGAGAATATTGAGTAGAAGTATGGAAGAATGAATACAAAGAGTCTGCCTTCAAAATGGAAAAGTGACAAAGAAGGTCAAACACAAGGCCAAAATTGGAAGCAAAAGGAAGAGAAGATTGAGAAATGGTGTGATTACCAAAATATAGAACTCACTCTAAAGAATAATGTCAAGCCATTAATTCCCTACTTTCTAAGTCACAATACTCAACATATACTGCTCTACCTCATACACACCCTGCAGTCAAAGAGGATGAAGAAGAGATTGTAGATCCTAAGCATGATGCCATCATTGCTTTATCACAGACCAATCAAGAGGGGCTAGATGACAAGGAAAGGTTATTTCACTCTACGTTATGGGTGAAAGCTAAGCTTCTACATTTTATTATTGACAATGGGAGTCAAAATAATTTAATCTATATTAATGTTGTGAAAAGTCTAAATCTATCCATGAATCATCACCCAAAGCTATACAATATTGGATGGTTGAGTCTAGGGAGAAACCTCCATGTCACCCACTAGTGTCTTTTTTCATAGGAAATAAAACATTTCCAAGATGAGGTCTTATGTGATGTGGTCAATCTATATGTTTTTGATGTACTCCTTGGTTAGTCATTCATGTATGATTAACATGGAATCTATGAATCAAGAATTTGAAGGATCACCTTCACACTTGGAACATGGTATTAGAGGGTACTAGATGTACCACCTTATACATCTATCTCCCTAATCAGTGCCAAGAAATTTGTTCTTATATTGGTCAAGCCATAGAAATATAAATTGGCCAATGTTTCAACCTTAACTACACAATCAACACAATAACATAAGTTAATGGATACCAAGCTAAGGAAGTTTACAGCCTTCCATCAACAAATTGATGGTCAGACAAAAATGGTAAACAATCAAGCCCTACATAACACCATAAATAATATTCCATTCCACATATTCATCAAGTTACAACCCATGACACTAAATGATGTATCCATTCCATATCATCCACCTCTATTGAACATGTTAGTCATAGTAGAATAACTAGACATTGGTGAGCTTGATCTATAGAGTTTTGCTCTAGTGGATGAGAATTAGAGCAAGACACAAATTCCACACTTGATAAATTATCTTGATACAATGGGGACCATTAATTATCAAAGAGGGAGTAATAATTTGGATAACACTTTAGGCAATGATCTAGACAACACTTCATGTGATAATTCAGGTGACTGTCTTACCCTAATTGGTGGTAGAACTTTTAGGAGCCATAACTTTTACACCATAGCTCTATTTGAATCAGTATTTGAACCATTGAAAATATAATAATGAGGATAAAGTTTTGAGATGGCATGGATCTCCAATAGGTGGGTTTTGAACCCTAGAAACTAAATAGAATTGCCTCAAATTTTAATTGTAGTAGTGTAGTCTAAAAATAGTAAGTTTTCAAAAATAGTAATTTCTCAAATTTTGTAATGTTGTAAATCATGAAAGTCAAAACACTTCATTTCCCTCAAAATTGGTGACCTTCCACATCCTCTTGATTCCTTCAAATTATGTATAAATATATATGTAGCCCAAAAAGGCAATCAGACATCTCTTCTCAAAGATATGCATATGTTTTGATCTACAAATTTGATCAATAAAACATCTCTTCTTAGAGATAGCATTATTACAATTATGTTATTATTATTTATTGAATTATATTTCAACCAAATATCTTGAGTTTTGGATCAGTGGTATTAGAGTGGTTTATCTTATAAGTGTATGATCCTAAGGATGAGGTCAGACTATAAGAAGCTTACGTAAAAAATAAAAGATCTAGCAGACTATCTACCTTTTCACTTCAAATGACCTCAAATGGTGGACAACACCAAGACATCTAATCCTTTTAAATAAATGGTGAACAAATCCCTCCAATAGAAGAAAACATAAATGGTAAAATAATTTTCTCAAACTCTCCAATAAATCTTGTTGGGAAATTTTAGCTCCTCATCTACAACCACATATTTTTTCAGTGCCCCAACACCCTTCAAGATTCAAGTGAATTTTGATATCCCTAAATTTGAAGGAAAAATCAATGCTAATGTAGTAAAAAATTGGTTGGATCAATTTTCATCTTATTTTTCTATAAATAAATTCACTGATAAAGAGAAGATAACTTTTGCCCTTTTGAAAGCATCATTGCCTATCAAAAACTAGTGAAAAGTGTACAAAAAGAGATTCAGTATAGATAATATTGGCCTTGAGGTAGAACCTACCTGGGATGATTTTATATAAGTTTTAAATAAATAATACTACCCCGTTCAAGCATATGATGATCTATACATAGAGTGGCAACAACTTTTCCAAGGTAAGGAATAGTCTATTCAAAATTACACCAACATTTTTTATTCTCTATCTGCAAGATTGGGCATCTAGGAAAGTGATAAATATAAGGTTCTCAAATATCATGGTGGAATAAAATGGTATATATGGGGATAAATGGAACTATTTAATCTGGATACCCTCAATGAGGCATACAAGTTCAGGGTAAAGATTGAGCAGAAGTATGGAAAAATGAATAGGAAGATTCAGCCTTCAAAATGGAAAAGTGATAAAGAAGGTCAAACATAAGGCCAAAATTAGTATAAAAAGGAAGGGAAGACTAGGAAATGGAGTGATTACCATAAATCTATAACTCAATCCAAAGAATAATGTTGATCCATCAAATCCCTAATTTCTGAGTCACAATCCTCAACATCTACTATTTTACCTCATACACATCCTATAGTTGAAGAGGATGAAGAAGAGATTATAGATACTAATCCCAATGTCATCATTGCTTCATCACAAACCAATGAAGAGAGGTTAGATGATAAGGAAAGGTTATTTCACTCTAAGTTATGGGTAAAAGGTAAGCTTCATTCTTAATAGTGGGAGTCAAAAGAATTTAATCTCTACTAATGTTATGAAAATTTTAAATCTATCCATGAAGATTCATCTAAAGACATACAGTATTGGATGGTTGAGTCCAAGGAGAAAACTCCATGTCACCCACCAATGTCTTCTTTCATATGTAATAGAAACTTTCCAAGATGAGGTCTCGTGTGATGTGGTCAATCTAGATGTTTGTAATGTAATTCTTGGTTAGACATTCATGTATGATTGACATAACATCTATGAATCAAGAACTTGAAGGATCACCCTCACTCTTGGAACATAGTGCTACAGGGTACCATAGGTACCACCTTCTACATCTGTCTCCTTGATCAGTGCCAAAAATTTCATTTTCATGGTGGTCAAAGCACAAAAATATAAAAGGGTCAATGTTCTATCCTTGACTACAAAATCAACACATCAATAAAAAATAATGGATACCAAGCTGAGCAAGTTCATAGACTTCCATCTAAAGATTGATGGTCAAATAGAAATGGTGAACAATTAGGCCCTACATAGCTCCACAAAGCATATTTCATTCTATGTATTCATCAGTATCTAACCCATGACACCAAATGATGTAGCCATTCCATATCATCCACCTCTATTAAACACTTTAGTCATAGTAGAACAACTAGACATTGGTGAGCTTTATCTGTAGAGTTATGTTCTAGTGGATGAGAATCAGATCAAGACATAACTACCACACTTGATAAAAGATCTTGATGTAATGGAGACTATGGCTTCTCAAGGAGGGAGGAATGACCTAGAAAAAAATTTATGCAATGATTCAGGCAACACTTCTGGCAATAATTTGGGTGACGGTCCTACCCCAATTGGTGGCAAAACTTTTAGGAGCCATAACTTTTGCATCATAGCTCCATTTGACTCCCCATTTAAATTGTTAGAAAGATAAGAATGAGGAAAAAACCATGAGATAGAATCAATCTTTTATTATTGGGATTTTACCACTAAAAACCAAATTAAAGTGCCCTAAATTTTAATTTTAGTAGTGTGGTCTAAAAATAATAAGTTTCTAAAAATATTGATTTCTCTAATTCTATAATGTTGTAAATCATGAAAGTTGAACCACTTCATCTCCCTCAAGATTAGTGAACTTTCACATCCTCGTCCTACCTTAAAAATATGTATAAAAATAGATTTATCCTAAAAATGCAATTAGACATCTCTTCTCAAAGATAGGCATATGTTTAGATCTATAAATTATATCAATAAAACATCTCTTCTTAGAGATAGCATTATTACAATTGTGTTATTCTTGTTTCTTGAATTATCTTTCAACCAAAGCTCCTGAGTTTTAGATCAGTGATATTAGATTAGTTTGTCTTATGAGTGTATGATCTTGAGGATGAGGTCAGACTATAAGAAGCTTGAGTAAAAAATACAAGATCTTACAGACTATCTACCTATTCACTCCAAATGACCTTAAATGGTAGACAACACTGAGACATCTTATACTTTCAAGGAAATGGTGAATGAATCCCTCCAATAGTATCAAGCAAAGATGCTACAACAATTTTCCCAAATTCTCCAACAAATCTCAATGGGAAATTCTGACTTCTCATCTACAACCCCACATCTTTTCAGTGCCCCAACATCCTTAAAAGTTTAATTAAATTTTGATATCCCTACATTTGAAGGCAAAATCAATGTTGATGTAGTATAAAATTGGTTGGATCAATTGTCATCTTATTTTTCTATAAATAAATTCATTGATAAAGAGAATATCACTTTTTCTCTTTTAAAAGCATCATTGCCTATCAAAAATTGGTGAGAAGTGTATAAGAAGATATTTAGTATGAATGATATTGGCCTTGAGGTAGGACCTACCTAGAATGATTTCATAGAAGCTATAAAGGAAGAATACCACCTTATTAGAGCATATGATGATATGTACATAGAGTGGCAACAACTTTTCCAAGGTAAGGAATAGTTTTTTCAAGATTACACTGACATTTTTCATTCTCTATTTGTGAGATTGGGTATATAGGAAAGTAATAAACACAAAGTTCTCAAATATCATAGTGGACTACAATGGTATATATGTGGGGAGTGAAACTCTTCAATTTCAAGACCCTTGGTGAGGCATATAAGTTCATGATGAAGACTGAGCAGAAGCATGGAAGAATGAATATGAAGAGTGAGCCTTCAAAATGGAAAAGTGACAAAGAGGGTCAAATATGAGGTCATAATTGGAAGCAAAAGGAAAGAAATACTGGGAAATAATGTGATTACCACAAATATAGAACTTACTCTAATGAATAATTTTAAGCCATCAAGTACCTACTTTATGAGTCACAATCCTCAACATCTACTACTCTACCTCATACACACCCTATAGTCAAAGAGGATGAAGAAGAGATTATAGATGCTAAGCCTGATGCCATCATTACTTCATCACAGACCAATGAGAAGAGGCTAGATGATAAGGAAAGGTTGTTTCACTCTAAGTTATGGTTGAAAGGTAAGCCTCTAAATTTCATTCATGATAGTGGGAGTTGCAATAATTTAATCTCTAGATTGTGAAAATTCTAAATCTATCTATGAAGCCTCACCCAAATCTACACAGTATTGGATGGTTGAGTCTAAGGAAAAACCTTAGTGTCATCTACCAGTGTCTTCTTTCATATGCAATAATAACTTTCTAAGATGAAGTATTATGTGATGTAGTCAATATATATGTTTGTGATGTACTCCTTGGTCAAACATTCATGTATGACCGACATGGCATCTATGAATTAAGAACTTGAAGGATCACCCTCACTCTTGGAACATGGTGTTATATGGTATCAGAGGTACCAACTTCTACATCTATCTCCTTGATAATTGTCAGTAAATTTGTTCTTATGGTGGTCAAGCCATATAAATCCAAAAGGGCTGATTTTTCATCCCTAACTACACAATAAACACAATAATAAAAGTGAATGGATACCAATCTGAGGAAATTCATGGCCTTCCATCCATAAATTGATGGTCAGATAGAAATGGTGAATAATCAGGCCCTACATAACTCCACAAATCATAGTCTATTCCAAGTATTAATTAGATTCCAACCCATGACACCAAATGATATATCCATTCCATATCATCCACATTTATTGAACACTTCAATCATAGTAGAACAATTGGACATTAGTGAGCTTTATTTGTAGAGTTTTTCTCTTATGGATGAGAATCAAATCAAGATACAAATACCACACTTGATAAAGCCTATTGATGCAATAGGGACCATTTCTTATAAATAATAGAGGAATTATCTAGATAACACTTTAGGCAATGATTTGGGCAACACTTTAGGTAACAATTCAGGTGACGGTCCAACCCGAATTGGTGGTAAAACTTTTAGGAGCCATAACTTTTGTACCATAGCTCTGTTTGACTCCCCGTTTGAACCATTGGAAAGATAAAAATGAGTAGAACACCATGAGATGGTATTTATATTTTATTGGTGGGTTTTTACCTCTAAAAACTAAATATAAATTCTCTAAATTTTAATTTTAGTAGTGCAGTCTAAAAATAGTATGTTTCTAAAAATCTTAATTTCTTGAATTCTGTAATGTGTTGTAAGTCATGGAAGTTGAACCACTTAATCTACCTCAACATTGGTGACCTTACACATCCTCTTACTACCTTAAAATTTTGTATAAAAATATATTTAATTCAAAAAGGTAATCAGGCATCTCTTCTCAGAGATAGGCATATATTTGGATCTATAAATTTGATCAATAAAATATCTCTTCTTAGAGATAGCATTATTACAATTATGTTATTATTATTTATTGAATTATATTTTAACCAAAGATCATGAGTTTTGGATTAGTGGTATCAAATTATTTTGTATTAAGAGTGTATGATCTTGAGGATGAGGTCAAATTACAAGAAGCTGGGATGGAAAATACAAGATCTATCAGACTATCCACTTGTTCACTCCAAACAACCTCAAATGATGGACAACACTTAAACATCTGATATTTTCAATGAAATAGTGAATGAATCCCTCTAATATCACCAAACTTAGATGCTATAAAAAATTTCCAAATTTCTCCAACAAATCTTGATGGTAAATTCTAGCTCCTCATCTACAATCTTACATCTTTTCAATGCCCCAACACCCTTTAAGGTTCAGGTGAATTTTGATATCCCTAAATTTGAAGACAAAATCAATGATGATGTAGTATAAAATTGGTTAGATCAATTTTCATCTTATTTTTCTATAAATAAATTCATTGATAAAGAGAATATCACTTTTGCTCTTTTGAAAGCATCATTGCTTATCAAAAATTGGTAGGGTGTGTATAAGAAGAGATTTAATATAGATGATATTGGCCTTGAGGTAGAACATACTGGGAATGATTTCATAGAATATATAAAGCAATAATACTACCCCATTGGAGCATATGATGATCTATACATAGAGTAGAAACTATTTCACCAAGGTAAAGAACAATCTATTCAAGATTACACTGACATTTTTTATTCTCTATCTATGAGATTAGCCATCAATGAAAGTGAGAAACATAAGGTTCTCAAATATCATGGTGTAATATAATGTTATATATAGGGGGAAATGGAAATTCTAAATTTGGAGACCCTTGGTGAGGTATACAAGTTCATGGTAAAGATTAAGTAGAAGCATGGAAAAATGAATATAAAGAGTCAACCTTAAAAATAGAAAAATGACAAAGAAGGTAAAACATGAGACCAAAATTGAAATAAGAAGGAAGGGAAGACTATAAAATAGTGTGATTACTATAAATCTAAAACATACTCCAAAGAATAATTTTGAGCCATCAAGTCACTACTTTCTAAGTCACAATCATCAACATCTACTACTCTACCTCATACACACCCTACAGTCGAAGAGGATGAAGAAGAGATTGTAGATGATGAGCTTGATGCCATCATTGCTTCATCATAGACCAATGAGGAGAGTTCAAATGACAAGGAAAAGTTATTTCACTCTAAGTTATAGGTAAAATCTAAGCTTCTACATTTGATGGAAAATACAAGATCTGGTATACTATCCACTTATTTGCTCTAAATGACCTCTAGATTTAGCCCAAAAAGGAAATCAAACATCTCTTCTCAAAGATAAGCATATGTTTAGATCTATAAATTTGATCAATAAACTATTTCCTCTTAGAGATAGCATTATTACAATTATGTTCTTATTTTTTGAATTATTTTTCAACCAAAGCTCTTGAGTCTTGGATCAGTGGTATCAGAGTGGTTTGTCTTAAGAGTGTTTGATCTCAAGGATGAGGTCAGACTATAAGAATCTTGGGTGGAAAATATAAGATCTAGCAGACTATCCACCTATTCACTCCAAATGACCTCAAATGGTAGACAACACTAAGACATCTAATTCTTTTAAGGAAATGGTGAATGAAGTCCTCCAATAATTCACCCAAATTCTCCAACAAATATCGATGGGAAATTTTGGCTCCTGATCTATAATCCCACATCTTTTTAGTGCCTCAACATCCTTCAATGTTCAAGTGAATTTTGATATCCCTATATTTAAAGGAAAAATCAATGGTGATGCAGTAGAAAATTGGTTGGATTAATTGTCATCTTATTATTTTATAAATAAATTCATTGATAAAGAGAAGATCACTTTTTCTCTTTTGAAAGCATCATTGCCTATCAAAAATTGGTGGAAAATGTACAAGAAGAGATTCAATATGGATGATATTGGCCTTGAGGCATAACCTACTTAGGATGATTTCATAGAAGCTGTAAAGGAAGAATACTACCACATTGGATCATATGATGATCTATACATAGAGTGGCAACAACTTTGTCAAGGTAAAAAATAGTTTGTTCAAGATTACACTGACATTTTTTATTCAAGAAAGTGAGAAACACAATATTCTTAAATATCATGGAGGACTAAAATGGAATATATGAGGGGAAATGGAACTCTTCAATTTGGAGACCCTCAGTGAGACATATAAGTTCATGGTGAAGATTGAACAGAAGTATGGAAAAATGAATATAAAGAGTCAGCCTTAAAAATGGAAAAGTGACAAAGAAGGTCAAACACAAAGCCAAAATTGGAAGCAAAAGAAAGGGAAGACTATAAAATGGTGTGATTACCAAAAATCTAGAATTCACTATAAATAATAATTTTAATCCATTAAGTCCCTACTTTTTGAGTCACATTCCTCAACATCTAGTACTCTACCTAATACACTCCCTACAGTCAAAGAGGATGAAGAAGATATTGTAGATGTTGAGCATGATGCCATTGTTTCTTCATCATAGCCCAATGAGGAAAGGCCATATGAGAAGGAAAGATTATTTCACTATAAGTTATGGGTGAAAGGTAAGCCTCTACATTTCATTCTCGATAGTGGGAGTCAAAATAATTTAATCTCTGCTAATGTTGTGAAAAATCTAAATCTATTCATGAAGCCTCACCCAAAGCTATATAGTATTGAATGTTTGAGTCCAAGGAGAGACCTCTATGCCATCCACTAATGTCTTCATTCATATGTAATAAAACATTTTCAAGATAAGGTCTTGTGTGATGTGGTCAATCTAGCTATTTATGATGTAATCCTTAATCAACCATTCATGTATGATCGATATATCATCTATGAATCAAGAACTCAAAGTATTACCATCACTCTTGAAACACAATGCTACAAGGTACTAGAGGTACCACCTTCCACATCTATCTCCCTGATCAGTGTCAATAATTTTTTTTCATGGTGTTCAATCCATAGAAATCTAAAAGGGTTGATGTTGTAGCCCTAACTACATAATCAACACAATAATAGAAGCAAATGGATACCAAGTTGAAGTTCACAGCTTTCCATCCATAGATTGATAGTTAGAAAGAAATGGTGAAAAATCAAGCCCTACATAATTCCATAAATCATATTCCATTCCAATTATTCATCAAGTTCCAACCCATGATACCAAATGATATAGACATTCTATATCATCCACCTCTATTAAACACTTCAGTCATAGCAAAACAACTAGACATTGGTGAGCTTGATCTATAGAGTTTTGCTCTAGTGGATGAGAATTAGATCAAGACACAAATGCCACACTTGATAAAAACTCTTGATGTAATGGGCACTATTGTTTCTCAAGGAGGGAGGAATCATCTAGATAACACTTTAGGCAATTATCTAGGCAACACTTTAGGTGACAATTTGGATGATGGGCCTACCTCAATTGGTGGTAAAACTTTTAGGCGCCATAATTTTTGTACCATAGCTCCATTTGACTCTATGTTTGAATCATTAGAAAGCTAAAAATGAGGGAAAATGTTTTTAGATGGTAAAAAATTCCACTCAATGGGTTTTGACACTTGAAAACCAAATAGAAGTGCCCAAAATTTTAATTTTAGTAGTGCAATTTAAAAATAGTAATTTCTCAAATTCTATAATGTTTTAAATCATGTAAGTCAAACCACTTCATCTCCCTTGATATTGGTGACCTTTCACATCCTCCTCCTATCTTCAAAGAATATATAAAAATAGATTTAGCTCAAAAAAACAATTAGACATCTCTTCTTAGAGATAGGCATATGTTTGAATCTATAAGTTTGATTAATAAAACATCTCTTCTCAGAAATAGCATTATTACAATTGTATTATTATTATTTCTTAAACTATCTTTCAACCAAAGCTCCTAAGTTTTGGATTAGTGGTATGAAAGTTGTTTGTCTTAAGAGTGTATAATCTTGAAGATGAGTTTAGATTATAGGAAGCTTGGGTGGATCAATTGTCATCTTATTTTTCTATAAATAAATTTACAAATAAAGAGAAGATCATTTTTGTTCTTTTTAAAGCATCATTACCTATCAAAAATTAGTGGGAAGTGTACAAGAAGAGATTCAGTATGGATGATATTAACTTGATGTAGAACCTACTTGAGACAATTTCATATAAGCTATAAAGGAAAAATACTATGCCATTGTAGCATATGATGATCTATACATAAAGTGGTAACAACTTTTCCAAAGTAAGAAATATCATGTTCAAGATTACACTAATATTTTTCATTCTTTATCTACAAGATTGGGCATCCAAGAAAGTGAGAAACATAAGGTTCTCAAATATCATGATGAAATATAATGGTATATATGGGGTGAAATGAAACTCTTAAATTTGGAGACTCTTGATAAGGCATACAAGTTCATGGTGAGGATTGAGTAGAAGCATGGAAGAATGAATATGAAGAGTCAACCTCCAAAATAGAAAAGTGATAAAGAAGGTTAAACACGAGGCCATAATTAGAATCAAAATAAAGGGAAGACTAAGAAATGGTGTGATTACCACAAATATAGAACTCACTCCAAAGAAAAATGTTGATCCATCAAGTTCCTACTTTTTGAGTCATTATCCTCAATATCTATTGCTCTACCTCATACACACCCTGCAATTGAAGAGGATGAATAAGAGATTGTAGATGTTGAGCTCGATGTCAACATTACTTCATCATAGACCAATGAGGAGAGGCCAAATGACAAAGAAAGGTTGTTTTACTATAATTTATGGGTGAAATTTAAGCCTCTACATTTCATTCTTCATAGTGGGAGTCAAAAAAATTTAATCTCTACTAATGTTATAAAAATTGTAATTCTATTCATGAAGCCTCACCCAAAGCCATATAGTAGTATATGGTTGCATCCAAAGAGAAATCTTTGTTTCACCCACCAATGTTTTCTTTCATATGCAATAAAACCTTTCCAAGATGAGGTCTTGTGTGATGTGGTCAATCTATATGTTTATGATGTACTCCTTGGTCAACCATTCATATATGATTGACATGGCATCTATGAATCAAGAACTTGAAAGATCACCTTCACTCTTTGAACATGGTGCTATAGGGTACTAGAGGTACCATCTTATACATCTATCTCCTTTATCAGTGTTATGATTTTTTCTCATGGTGGTTAAGCAACAAAAATCCAAAAGAGCTAATTTTACAACATTGACTACACAATTAACATAATAACATAAATGAATGGATACCAGGTTGAGGAAGTTCATGGCATTTCATCCATATATTGATGGTCAAAAAAAATTATGAGTAATCAAGCCCTACATAGCTCTAAAAATCACAATCTATTCTAAGTATTCATTAGGTTCTAACCCATGATACCAAATGATGTAACCATTCCATATCATTCACCTTTATTAAACAATTTAGTCATAGCAGAACAACTGGACATTGGTGAGCTTGATTGTAGAGTTTTGCTCTAGTGGATAAGAATCAGATCAAGACATAACTACCACACTTGATAAAGGCTCTTGATGCAATAGGGACCATTGATTTTGAAGGAGGGAGGAATGATCTAGACAACACTTTAGGAAATGATCTAGGCAATACTTCAGGTGACAATTCAGATGATGGTCCTACCCCAATTGGTGGCAAAACATTTGAAAGCCATAACTTTTGCACCATACCTCCATTTGACTCCCTATTTAAACCATTGGAAATCTAAGAATAAGGAGAACATTATGAAATGGTACAGATATTTTCTATATGGGTTTTAAACACTAAAAACTAAATAGAAGGGCCCCAAATTTTAATTTTAGTAGTACAATCTAAAAATAATAAGTTTCTAAAAATAGTAATTTTTCAAATTCTATAATGTTGTAAATTATGGAAGTTAAACCACTTCATATCCCTTAAGATTGGTGACATTCGACATCCTCTTCCTACCTTCAAATTATGTATAAAAATAGATGTATACCAAAAAGGCAATCAGACATCTCTTCTCAGAAATAGGCATATGTTTGGGTCTACAAATTTGATCAATAAAATATCTCTTCTCAGAAATAGCATTATAAAAATTGTGTTATTCTTGTTTCTTGAATTATATTTCAACCAAAGCTCTTATGTTTTAGATCAGTGGTATCATAGTAGTTTGTCTTAAGAGTGTATGATTCTGAGGATGAGGTTAGACTACAAAAAACTTGGGTGAAAAATACAAGATCCAATAGATTATTCACATGTTTGTTCCGTATGACCTAAAATGGTGGACAACACTAAGACATCAGATCCTTTCAAATAAATGGTGAATGAAGCCCTCCAATAGTATTAAGCATAGATTCTACAATAATTTGAATGAATTCTCTAACAAACCTTGATGAGAAATTATATCTCCTCATCTACAACCCCACATATTTTCAGTGCCCTAACACCCTTCGAGGTTCAGGAAAATTTTGATATCCCTACATTTGAAATTAAAAATAATGCTAATGTAGTATAAAATTATTTGGATCAATTTCCATCTTATTTTCTTATAAATATATTCACTGATAAAGAGAAGATCACTTTTGCTCTTTTGAAAGCATCATTACCTATCAAAAATTGGTGGGAAGTGTACAAGAAGAGATTTATTATGGATGATATTGGCTTTGAGTTAGAACCTACTCGAGATGATTTCATATAAGCTATAAAGGAATAATACTACCCCATTAGATCATATGATGATCTACACATAGAGTGGCAACAAATTCACCAAGGTAAGGAACATTCTATTTAAGATTACACTAACATTTTTAATTCTCTATTTGTGAGATTGGGCATCCATAAAAGAGAGAAACAAAAGGTTCTCAAATATCATGGTGGACTACAATGCTATATATGGGAAGAAATGAAACTCTTCAATTTCAAGACCATCAGTGAGGTATATAAGTTCACAGTAAAGATTGAGCAGAAGCATGGAAGAATGAATATGAAGATTCAGCCTTCAAAATGGAAAACTGACAAAGAAGGTCAAAATGAGGCTAAAATTAGAAGCAAAAGGAAAAGAAGACTAGGAAGTGATGTGATTACTAAAAATATAGAACTCACTACAAATAAGAATATTGAACCATCAATTCCCTACATTTTGAGTCACAATCCTTAACATCTACTGCTTTGATTCATACACACCCTGTAGTAGAAGAAAATGAAGAAGAGACTGTAGATGTTGAGTCTGATGCCATTATTACTTCATCATAGACCAATGAGGAGAGGCCAAATGACAAGGAAAGGTTGTTTCACTCTAACTTATGGGTGAAAGGTAAGCCTCTACATTTAATTCTTGATAATGGGAGTTAAAAGAAGTTAATCTCTACTAATATTGTGAAAAGTCTAAATCTGTCTATGAAGCCTCACCCAAATCCA
The DNA here is from genome assembly GCA_037957365.1 of Torreya grandis. Taxonomy (NCBI): domain Eukaryota; kingdom Viridiplantae; phylum Streptophyta; class Pinopsida; order Cupressales; family Taxaceae; genus Torreya; species Torreya grandis. The sequence goes on from JARHVA010002666.1 coordinate 994,682, forward strand.
TATAGTATTGGATGGTTGAGTCTAGGGAGAAACCTCTGTGTCACCCACCAATGTCTTCTTTCATATGCAATAAAACTTTTACAAGATGAGGTCTTATATGATATGGTCAATCTAGATGTTTAGGATTTACTCCTTGGCCAACCATTCATGTATGATTGACATGACATCTATGAATAAAGAACTTGAAGGATCACCCTCACTCTTATAACATGGTGCTAGAGGGTACCAGAGGTACCATCTTTTACATCTATATCCCTAATTAATACTAAGAAATTTGTTCTCATGGTGGTCAAGCCATAGAAATCCAAAAGGTATGATGTTTTAGCTTTGACTACATAATCAACATAATAATAAAAGTGAATGATTACCAAGCTAAATAAGTTCATGGCCTTCCATCCATAGAATGATGTTTAGATAAAAATGGTGAATAATTAGGCCCTACATAGCTCCACAAAGTATATTCCATTCTAAGTGTTCATTGATTTATAACCCATGATACCAAATTATGTATCCATTCCATATCATCCATCTCTATTGAACACTTCAGTCATAGTAGAATAACTGGACATTGTTGAGCTTGATCTGTAGAGTTTTGCTCTAGTGGATGAGAATCAGATCAAGACACAACTATCACACTTGATAAAAGATATTAATTTAATTGGGATAATTAATTCTCAAGGAGAGTGGAATTATCTAAATAAAACTTTATGTAATGATCTAGGCAACACTTTATGTGACAATTCAAATGATGATCCTACCTTAATTGGTGGTAGAACTTTCAGAAGCCATAACTTTTACAACATAACTCCGTTTGAATCCCCGTTTGAACTTTTGGAAAGATAATAATGAGGGTAATTACTTTAGATAACATTTATATTTTATATATAGGTTTTGACCCATAAAAACCAAATATAAGTGACCCAAATTTCAATTTTAGTATTACAGTCTAAAAATAGTAAGTTTTTAAAAATATTAATTTCTCAAATTTTATAATGTTGTAAATCATGGAAGTCAAACCACTTCATCTCATTCAAGATTGGTGACTTTCAACATCAACCTCATACCTTCAAAGTATGTATAAAAATAGATGTATCTAGAAAATGCAATCAAACATCTTTTTTCAGAGATAGACATATGTTTGGATCTGTAAATCTAATCAATAAAACATCTCTTCTCAGAGATAGCATTATTACTATTATGTTATTTTTATTTATTGAATTATATTTCAATCAAAGCTCTTAAGTTTTGGATCAATGGTATCAGAGTGGATTGTCTTAAAAGTGTATGATCTTGAAGACAAGGTCAGACTACAGGAAGCTTGGATGGAAAATACAAGATTCAGTAGACTATCCACTTGTTTGCTCCAAATGACCTCAAATGGTGGACAATATTAAGACATTTGATACTTTCAAGAAAATGGTGAGCAAATCCTTTCAACATCAATAAGTGTAGATTCTACAATAATTCACCCAAATTCTCTAACAAATCCCAATGGAAAATTTTGGCTCCTCATCTGCAACTCCACATCTTTTTAGTGCCTCAACACCCTTCGAGGTTTAGATGAATTTTTATATCCATAAATTTGAAGGAAAAATCAATGCTGATGTAAAAAATTATTTGGATCAATTGTCATCTTATTTTTATGTAAATAAGTTCATCGATAAAGAGAAGATCACTTTTGCTCTTTTGAAAGCATCATTGTCTATCAAAAATTGGTGGAAGGTGTACAAGAAGAGATTCGATACATATGATATTTTCCTTGAGGTAGAACCTACTTGGGACAATTTCATAGAAGTTGTAAAGTAAGAATACTACCCCATTGGAGCATATGAGGATATGTACATAGAGTGGCAACAACTTTGCCAAGGTAAGGAATAGTCTATTCAAGATTACACTGACATTTTTTATTCTCTATCTATGAGATTGAGTATCTATGAAAGTGAGAAACACAAGTTTCTCAAATATAATGGTAGAGTAAAATGGTATATATGGGGGGAAATAGAACTCTTTAATTTGGAGACCCTTTATGAGGTATACAAATTTCTATTAAAGATTGAGAAGAAGCATGGAGGAATGAATACAAAGAGCTAGCCTTCAAAATGGAAAAGTGACAAAGAAGGTCAAACATGAGGCCAAAATTGGAATCAAAAGGAAGGGAAGATTAAGAAATGGTGTGATTACCACAAACCTAAAACTCACTCCAAATAAGAATGTCGAGCCATCAAGTGCCTACTTCTAAGTCATAATCTTCAACATCTACTTCTCTAACTCATACACACCCTATAGTCAAAGAGTATGAAGAAGAGATTGTAGATGATGACCCTAATACCATCGTTATATAATCACAAACCATTGAGGAGAGGCCAGATGACATAAAAAAGTTGTTTCACTCTAAGTTATGGGTGAAAGGTAAGCCTATATATTTTATTCTTTATAGTGGGAGTCAAGAATTTAATATCTACTAATGTTGTGAAAATTCTAAATATGTCCATGAAGCCTCACCTAAATCCATACAATATTGGATGGTTGAGTCTGATGAGAAACCTCTATGTCACCCATCAGTGTATTTCTTCATATGCAATAAAACCTTTCCAAGATGAGGTCTTATGTGATGTGGTCAATCTAGATGTTTATAATGTAATCCTTGGTTAGTCATTCATGTATGATCAACATGGCATCTATGAATCAAGAACATGAAAGATCACCCTCACTCTTGGAACATGGTGCTACAAGGTACCAAAGGTACCACCTTCTATATCTTTCTCCCTAATTAATGCCATGAAAATTGTTCTTATGGTAGTCAAGCCATAGAAATCCAAAAAGGTCAATATTGCATTCCTAACTACACAATCAACACTACAACATAAGCAAATGGATACCAAGTTGAGGAAGTTTATGTCCTTCCATCCACAAATTGAAGGTCAGATAAAAATGGTGAACAATTAGGCCCTACATAGTTCCATAAAGTATAGTCCATTTTAAGCATTCATTTATTTCCAACCTATGAAACCAAATGATGTAGCCATTCCATATCATCCACCTCTATTTAACACTTCAGTCATAGTAGTACAACTGGACATTGGTGAGCTTGATCTACATATTTTTAGTCTAGTGGATGAGAATCAGATCAAGACATAACTACCACACTTGATAAAGGTTCTTGATGTAATGGGAACCATTTATTCTCAAGGAGGGAGGAATGATCTGGATAATACTTTAGGTGATGATTTGGGCAACACTTCAGGTGATAATTTAGGTGATGGTCCTACCCTAATTGGTGGCAAAACTTTTGAGAGCCATAAATTTTGCACCATAGCTCTATTTGACTCCTCGATTAAACCATTGGAAAGATAAGAATGAGAGAAATGCCTTGATATGACACAAATATTTACTTTTTGGGTTTTGACCCTTGAAAACCAAATGAAATTACTCCAAATTTCAATTTTAGTAGTGCAGTCTAAAAATAATAATTTCTTGAATTCTATAATGTTGTAAATCATGGAAGTTGAACCGCTTCATATCCATCAATATTGGTGACTTCCACATCCTCCTTCTACCTTAAAAGTATGTATAAAAATATATATAGCCCAAATATGCAATCAAACATCTCTTCTCAGAGATAGGCATATGTTTAGATCTGCAAATTTGATCAATAAAATATCTCTTCTCAGAGATAGCATTATTACAATTGTGTTATTCTTATTTATTGAATTATCTTTCAACCAAAACTCTAGAGTTTTGGATCAATGGTATCTAATCAGTTTGTCTTAAGAGTGTATGATATCAAAGATGAGATCAAACTATAAGAAGCTTGGGTAGAAAATACAAGATCCAACAGACTATCCACCTGTTCACTCCAAATGACCTTAAATGGTGGACAATACTGACACATTCAGTCCTTTCAAAGAAATGGTGAATGAAGCCCTCCAACAATAGCAAGCATAAATACTACAAAAATTCACTCAAATTATCCAAAAAATCTCAATGAGAAATTATGGCTTCTCATCTGTAACTCCACATCTTTTTAGTGCCCTAACACCCTTCAAGGTTTAGGTGAATTTTGATATCCCTTAATTTGAAGGCAAAATCAATGCTAATGTAGTAGAAAATTATTTGGATCAATTTTCATCTTATTTTTTTATAAATAAATTCACCAATAAATATAAGGTCACTTTTGGTCTTTTGAAAGCATTATTGCCTATCAAAAATTGGTGAGAAATGTACAAGAAGATATTCAGTATGGATGACATTGGCCTTGAGGCAAAACCTACTTGGGATGGTTTTATAGAAGCTATAAAGAAAGAATACTACCCCATTATAGCATATGATAATCTATACATAAAGTGGTAACAACATCACCAAGGTAAAGAATAGTATGTTTAAGATTACACGAACATTTTTCATTCTCTATCTATGAGATTAGGCATCCAAAAAAGTAAGAAATATAAGGTTCTTAAATATGATGGTGGAATAAAATGTTATATATAGGGGAAATGAAAATATTCAATTTTGAGACCATTGGTGAGGAATATAAGTTTGTAGTAAAGATTGAGTAGAAGCATGGAAGAAAGAATATGAAGAGTCAGCCTTCAAAATGGAAAAGTGACAAAGAAGGTCAAACATGAGGCCAAAATTGAAAGTAAAAAAGAAGAGAAGACTGGGAAATAGTGTGATTACCACAAATATAGAACTCCATCTAAAGAATAATCTTGATCCATCAAATCCTTGATTTTTGAGTCACAATCCTCAATATCTACTACTCTACCTCATACACACCCTATAATCGAAGAGAATGAAAAATAGATTGTAGATGTTGAACCTGATGCCATCATTGCTTCATCACAGACCAATGAGGAGAGGCCAAATGACAAGGAAAGGTTATTTCACTCTAAGTTAGGTGAAAGGTAAGCCTCTATATTTAATTCTTGATAGTGGGAGTCAAAATAATTTAATATTTGCTAATGTTGTGAAAATTCTAAATCTATCTATGAAGCCTTACCTAGAGCCATGCAATATTAGATGGTTGAGTCTAAGGAGAAACTTACGTGTCACCCACTAGTGTCTTCTTTCATATGCAATAAAACCTTTCCAAGATGAGGTCTTATGTGATATGGTCAATCTATATGTTTGTGATGTACTCCTTGGTCAGTCATTCATGTATGATCGATATGGAATCTATGAATCAAGAACTTAAAGGATCACCCTCAATCTTGGAACATAGTGCTACAAGGTACCATAGGTACCACCTTCTATATTTATCTCCTTGATTAGTGCTAAGAAATTCATTCTCATGGTGTTCAAGCCATAGAAATATAAAAGGGTTGATGTTGTATTCTTTACTACATAATCAACATAATAATAGAAGTGAATGGATACCAAATTAAAAAAATTCATGGCCTTTTATCCATAGATTGATGGTTAGATAGAAATAGTGAACAATCAGGCCCTATAAATCTTCAAAAATCATAGTCCATTCCAATTATTCATTGGGTTCCAACCCATGACACCAAATTATGTAGCTATTCCATATCATCCACCTCTATTGAACACTTTAGTCATAACAGAACTAGACTTTGGTGAACTAGATCTACAAAGTTTTTATCTAGTGGATGAGAATCAAATCAAGACACAACTACCACACTTGATAAAGGATCTTGATTTAATGGAGACCATTTCTTCTTAAGGAGGGAGGAATGATCTGGACAACACTTTAGGTAATGATCTGAGTAATACTTCAAGTGACAATTCAGGTGACAATCCTACCCCAATTGGTTGCAGAAATTTTAGGAGACATAAATTTTGAACCATAACTCTATTTGAATCCCTATTTAAATTGTTGGAAGGATAAGAATGAAAGGAACACCATGAGATGGAAAAAATATTTTATTTATGGGTTTTAACCCTTGAAAACCAAATGGAAGTGCTTTAAATTTTAATTTTAGTAGTTTAGTCTTAAAATAGTAAGTTTTTAAAAATAGTAATTTCTCAAATTCTATAATGTTATAAATTGTGGAAGTCAAACCACTTCATCTCCCTCGAGATTGGTGACCTTCCACATCCTTCTCCTACCTTAAAATTATTTATAAAAATAGATGTATCCAAAAAATACAATAAGACATCTCTTCTCAGAGATAGGTATATGTTTGGATCTACAAATTTGATAAATAAAACGTCTCTTCTTAGAGATAACATTATTACAATTATGTTATTCTTGTTTCTTGAATTATCTTTCAACTAAAGCTCCTGAGTTTCAGATTAGTGGTATCAAATTAGTTTGACTTAAGAGTGTATGATCCCAAAGATGAGGTCAGACTACAAGAAGCTTGGGTGGAAAATATAAGATCTAGTAGACTATCCACCTATTCATTCTAAATGACCTCAAAAAGTGGAAAACACTTAGACATCTGATCTTTTTATGAAAATGGTGAATGAAGCCTTCCAACAACATTAAACATAGATTCTACAATAATTTTCCCAAATTCTCTAACAAATCTTGATTAGACATTATGGCTCCTCATCTACAACCCCACATCTTTTTAGTTCCCCAACACCTTTCAAGGTTTAGGTGAATTTTTATATCCCTATATTTGAAGGAAAAATCAATGATGATGTAGTATAAAATTGATTATATCAATTTTCATCTTATTTTTTTAAAATAAATTTACTGATAAAGAGAAGATCAATTTTTCTCTTTTGAAAGCATCATTGTCTATCAAAAATTGGTGGGAAGTGTACAAAAAGAGATTCAATATGGATGATATTGGCCTTGAGGTAGAACCTACCTAGGATGATTTCATAGAAGCTATAAAGGAAGAATACTACTCCATTAGAGAATATGAAAATCTATACATAGAGTGGCAACAACTTTGCCAAGATAAGTAATAGTATATTCAAGATTACACTGACATTTTTCATTCTCCATCTATGAGATTAGGAATCTAGGAAAGTGAGAAACATAAGGTTCTCAATTATTGTAGTGGAATACAATGGTATATAAGAGGGGAAATGCAACAACTCAATTTGAATACCCTTGGTGAGGCATACAAATTCATGATGAAAATTGAGCAGAACCATGGAAGAATGAATATGAAGAGTTAGCTTTAAAAATAGAAAAGTGACAAAGAAGGTCAAACATAAGTTTAAAATTAGAATCAAAAGGAAGGGAAGACTAAGAAATGTTGTGATTACTAAAATTATGGAACTCACTCCAAATAAAAATTTCAAGCCATCAAGTCCCTAATTTTTTAGTCGCAATCCTCAACATTTACTGCTCTACCTCATACATACCCTACAGTCAAAGAGGATGAAGAAGAGATTGTAGATGCTAATCTCGATGCCATCATTGCTTCATCACATACCAATGAGGAGAGACTAGATGACAAGGAAAGGTTGTTTCACTCTAAGTTATGGGTGAAAGGTAAGCCTCTACAGTTCATTCTTGATAGTGGGAGTCAAAAGAATTTAATCTCTACTAGTGTTGTGAAAAGTCTAAATCTATCCATGAAACCTTACCCAAAGACAAAAAATATTGGATGGTTGAGTGATATGGTCAATCTAGATGTTTATGATGTACTCCTTGGTCACCCATTCATGTATGATCAACATGGGATCTATGAATCAAGAACTTGAATGATCACCCTCGCTCTTAGAACATAGTGTTATAGGGTACTAGAGGCACTACCTTCTACATATATCTCACTAATCAGTGCCAAAAAAAAATTCTCATGGTGGTCAAGCCACAAAAATCTAAAAGGGCTGATGTCATATCCCTAACTATATAATCATCACAATAATAGAAGCAAATGGATACCAAGTTGAGGAATTTCACAATATTCCATCCATAGATTGACAGTCAAATAAAGATGATGAAGAATCAAACCATACATAGCTCCACAAAGCACAATCTATTAAAATTATTCCTCAAGTTCCAACACATGACACCAAATAATGTAGCCATTCCATATCATCCACCTCTATTGAACATTTTAGTCATAGCAGAACAACTAGATATTGGTGAACTTGATCTACAAAGTTTTTCTCTAGTGGATGAGAATCAGATCAAGACACAACTACCACACTTGATAAAGGCTCTTGATGTAATGGTTAAAATTGATTCTCAAGGAGTGAGGAATGATTTAGACAACACTTTAGATAATTATCCAGATAACACTTTAGGTGATAATTCAGGTGATGGTCCTACCCTAATTAGTGGTAGAACTTTTAGGAGCCATAACTTTTGCACCATAGCTTTGTTTGACTCCCCATTTGAACCATTAGAAAGATAATAATGAGAATAATTCTAGGAGATGGCATGGATATTTTCTTAGTGAATTTTAATCTTTTAAAACTAAATATAAGTGCCTCAAATTTTAATTTTAGTAGTGCAGTCTAAGAATAGTAAGTTTCTAAAAATAGTAATTTTTAAAATTCTATAATGTTGTAAATCATGAAATTTGAATCACTTCATCTACCTCAATATTGGTGACCTTCCACATCCTCCTCCTACCTTAAAATCATGTATAAAAATAGATCTATCCTAAAAAGGCAATTAGACATCTCTTCTCAGAGATAGGCATATGTTTGGATCTACAAATTTGATTAATAAAACATCTCTTCTTAGAGATAGCATTATTATAATTGTGTTATTATTGTTTCTTGAATTATTTTTAATCCAAAGATCCTAAGTTTTAGATCAGTAGTATCAGATTGGTTTGTCTTAAGAGTGTATGATCCCAAAGATGGGGTCAGACTATAAGAAGCTTGGGTGAAAAATATAAGATCCAATAGACTATCCACCTATTCACTCTAAATGAACTCAAATGGTAGACAACATCAATACATATGATCCTTTCAAGTAAATGGTGAATGAATCCCTCCAAAAATATCAAGCATAGATGTTACAACAATTTACTCAAATTATCTAACAAATCTTGATGGTAAATTGTAGCTCCTCATCTACAACCCCACATATTTTCAGTGCCCCAACACTTTTCAAGGTTTAGGTGAATATTTATATCCCTAAATTTGAAGGCAAAATCAATGATAATGTATTATAAAATTGATTAGATCAATTTTCATCTTATTTTTCTATAAATAAATTCATCGATAAAAAGAAGATCACTTTTGCTCTTTTAAAAGCATCATTGCCTATCAAAAATTGGTGGGAAGTGTAAAGTAAGAATACTACCCCATTGGATCATATGATTATCTATACATAGAGTGGAAATAACTTTGCCAAGGTAAGAAATAGTCTGTTCAAGATTACACTGACATTTTTTATTCTCTATCTACGAGATTGGGCATCTAGGAAAGTGAGAAACACAAGGTTCTCAAATATTGTGGTGGACTACAATGGTATATATGAGGGAAATAGAAATCTTCAATTTGGAGACCCTTGGTGATGCATATAAGTTCATGATGAATATTGAGCAGAAGCATGAAATAATGAATATAGAGAGTCAACCTTTAAAATAGAAAAGTGACAAAGAGGGTCAAACACGAGGCCAAAATTGGAAGCAAAAAGAAAGGAAGACTAAGAAATAGTGTGATTACCACAAATATAAAACTCACTCCAAAGAATAATGTCAAGCCATCAGGTCCTTACTTTCTGAGTCATAATCCTTAGCATTTACTACTCTACCTCATACACACCTTGCAGTTGAAGAGGATGAAGAAGAGATTGTAGATCCTAATCGTGATACCATCATTGCTTCATCATAGACCAAAGAAGAGAGGCTAGATGTCAAGGAAAGGTTATTTCACTCTATGTTATGGGTGAAAGGTAAGCCTCTATATTTTATTCTTGATAGTGGGAGTCAAAACAATTTAATCTTTGATAATGTTGTGAAAATTCTAAATCTATCCATCAAGCCTCACCCAAAGCCATACAGTATTGGATGGTTGAGTCTAGGGACAAACCTCCATGTCAACCACTAGTGTCTTCTTTCATATGTAATAAAATCTTTCCAAGATGAGGTCTTATGTGATGTGGTTAATCTAGATGTTTGTGGTGTAATCCTTGGTTAGCCATTCATGTATAATCAACATGTCATTTATGAATCAAGAACTTGAAGGATCAACCTCACTCTTGGAACACAACACTATAGGGTACCAAAGGTACCAACTTCTATATCTATCTCCTTGATCAGTGTCAAAAAATTTGTTCTCGTGGTGGTCAAGCCATAGAAATACACAAGGGCTGATGTTGTATCCTTAACTACATAATCAACATAATAATATAAGTGAATGGATACCAAGATGAGGAAGTTTAGGGCCTTCCATCCTTATATTAATGGTCAGATAGAAATGGTGAATAATCAGGCCCTACATAGCTCCATAAATCATAATCCATTCTAAGTATTTATCGGGTTTCAACCCATGACACCAAATAATGTAGCCATTCCATATCATCCACCTCTATTGAAAACTTTAGTCATAGAAGAACAACTGGACATTAGTGAGCTTGATTTGTAGAGTTTTGTTCCAGTAGATGAGAATCAGATCAAGACATAATTGGCACACTTGATAAAAGATCTTGATGCAATGGGTACCATTTCTTCTTAAGGAGGGAGGAATGATCCAAACAAAACTTTAGGAAATAATCTAGGCAACACTTTAGGTGACAATTCAGGTGATGGTTCTACCCCAATTGGTGGTAAAACTTTTGTGATCCATAACTTTTACACCTAGCTATGTTTGAATCCCCGTTTAAATTGTTGGGAAGCTAAGAATGAGGGGAACATCATGAGATGGCACAGAGCTTTGTTTAATGGGTTTTGACCTCAAAAAACCAAATAGAAGTTCCTCAAATTTTATTTTTAGTAGTGCAGTATAAAAATAGTAAGTTTTGAAAAATAGTAATTTCTCAAATTCTATAATGTTGTAAATCGTGGAAGTTGTAACCACTTTGTCTCCCTCAAGATTGGTGACCTTCCACATCCTCCTCCTACCTTCAAAGTATTTATAAAAATAGATTTATCCCAAAAATGAAATTAGGTGTCTCTTCTCAGAGATAGGCATATATTTGGATCTACAAATTTGATCAATAACACATCTCTTCTTAGAGATAACATTATTACAATTATGTTATTCTTGTTTCTTGAATTATCTTTCAACCAAAGCTCTTGATTTTTGGATCAAATGGTGAGCATTAAAATTTAAACACTATGTTAATATTAAGGATATAAATGGTGCATATTTTTTGAAAGTTGTTAGGAAATATGAGATGAGGTCAATGTGTCTGTTGTTTAATGTTTACATAGTGACTATTGGTATTTGAATTTAACAAAGAAAAAATAGTGCTTAGTATTTTGCCTATATCTTTTGATCCAAGATGAATTTCATGATGATGTAAAAATAAAATTTGAAGAGGAATTGAAGAAAAATCCATATAAGTGAGTTAAAAGGTTTGATTGTTTGAATAGTCAAAGTTATTAAGATCTAAAGTTGACTATGTGTTTGACCATGTTCTGTAAGTGACCCAAGAAGGATAATTGAGTTGTTCTTGATAGTGTCTTGATGTTTTAATATAAAAAAAATATTTTAGGGTTTTGTATAATTGATGAATAATATTTTTGTGTATTTTTAAGGTTTTAAAAATCCATATTTGGTGTAAAACATTTATTAGAATTTGATTGTGTTTGTTGAATGCACTGGTAGATTGAGTGACCATGTTGCAAGAGTGAGTTGAAAGTGTTCTGAGTAGAATTAAAAAATAAAATGGTAGAATTAAAGAAGAAAATGAGTATGGAGATGTTATATAAGTATATAAATATTATTAAAAGGCATTGGTTGTTATATTTTGACCTTGATTAGATATGGAGAGTCAAAATATTATGACTATATTTTGACTATATATGACCATTCTAAGTGGTCATTTTGAGAGAGTTGTTTTGAGTAATTAGAGCTTATGTTGAAGTGTATAAGGCACATGAAAGTGTTTCAAAGGTAATAAAAGTTTAAACCATATGATATAATCATATGTCTATGTGAAATAATTGAGTGTTTGCTTCAGAAATTTGAGATTATGTTTTCTATGTATGAAGACCTAAAGAGCAAGGAAACCTAATTGGTAGGTTCAATTGTTGAGTTGGTGTTCCAATTGGAATGAACCTATTAGGGAGTGAGAAAGGGAATATTAGAGATGGTTTTAATGTGTTTAAATCATTGGTAGAAGTTGAAGGTGGTCCAAGAGGTTTTAATAGTAACATGTAGATGTGAAGGCCTAATAATTTTGGGTCTCATTAAGGCCTAATAGAGGATTTAAGTCTTAAGGACTATGGCCAACCTATGGAGTGGAGTGTTTAACCAATGTAATATGTGTGGAGACTTATTTTAAATGTATAATAATTATGGTAAGCATCTTAACTGACCAATATGAGTTAAAGGAAGAGAGTGGTATAAGTACAAAGTCTAATTAGATTAATTATGCCAATTGTGTGAGAGTGGATTCAAGTGAAGGAAAGAACCTTTGAAAGAGAAGGTACTAGTCATTAAGGACTAATAGAGAGTGAAGAGGATCAATAATTGTTGTCTGATCAAGTTGGCTTAGGATAACATATAAATCATTGGACCTAATGAGCCTAGAAGAGGCAGTTTGAGTAAGTTAGCCCTTGAGGCAGCTTGAGAAAGATTAGAGGTGAAGAGTGTAGATAAAAATGATCATCATCAGTTAAAGAGTAGCAATAGGTGTTCAATATGATTTTTTCAAGGTAGTGGGGGTTGTTTCTTCCTTTTAAGGTAAATCTTGATAAAGGTCTAGTTGTTGGTGCTCAACCAGATAGGGGCAATATCTCCTTGTAAGATTGGTGTCTCACTAAATTAAGGGATGGGTATTCCTTTATCAGTTGGTACTAGTCTAAATGTTGAATCTTATTTTATAGGACTATAGTCCATCTTGTAGGGTTCAATGGGTTTTATCTTCTAAGAAGCTTTCCCACATATATGATTTTCATGTGATCTATGCTCTTATGTATGCTTTGGATGTATGTGCTTTCATGTTTATGTTACTTGATAAATTTGATGTGTGATGAATGTTTAAGAGTTTGGAATTGAATTGGACCATCTCGCATCACTGATTCAGCCCCCTCTCAATGTTTTTACATCTAACACAGTGTGTCACTCATTTATGCCAACCACATGAAGAGGACCTGAGAGATTTTTGCTTTGATCTAGGTGGAATAGAGTTATTTTGAGTCTTGTACATATTAGTGTTAGATTTTCACTCTACTTCAAGTGTTTTTAAGCACTTGTTTGGTTGGTAGTTGTAGTAGTTTTCAATACCTATAGTGCTCTTGCACATGTATTATTGCTACCTTGAGGATGCAGTGTTTTGTTTCAGTTTTGCATGAAGAAGGTGCAATAGTGTTTATCATATTTAGATCAAATTTGGTGATGAAATTCATTACTCCATGCCCAATGAACTTCATAAGTTAGTTTTTCTTGTGCTTAATAGGCAAAAAAAAATTTAGAGGTTGCCAACAATGTTGACCTTTTCAATCACCATTATTTTCATCATTGTGTATTTTTAAATTCATAAGGCATTTAAAGTTATTTTCATCCTTTCATTAGTTTTAATATTCCTATTTAAGTAATTTTGAGGCCATATTGAGATGTTCCTTTAGTCTAGGAGGCTAATTATAAATGTTAAACATTCATTGTGCCCTCTTAGTATGTTTTAAGACTCTTTTGCAAAATTTAAAGTGTTTTTTACAAAATTAAGTTGGATTTTATTTTAATATATCCCATTCATGTATGTCATATAGATTCATAATTTATTTTTGGACTTCATGCTATGTACCTAGGGATATGATATATTGATGTATATGGGTTGATGGAGATGCTAACATGTGGCACACATCCCCTTAGTTAGTTATATGGGTACAATATATTAGGATAATGGAAGAACTTGTGGAATTAGTAAATTGGGTAATGGTCAGCCTACATTGGGATTAGGATGTTACCCATCCATGGGTTAGATAGATGTCTATATATAGGAGATGATTATCATAGTAAAGATATTAAGTAAGCATTGAGTCTTTTATTGTAAGAGGATATTGGAGGTTGTCCCCTCGAAGAGACATTGTGGATTTATTCCTTCCTAAAGGAGTATTATATGGTGTTTCCCTACCTTGAGGTTATATATGCATATATTTAATATTTTAATCTTATCAAGATCATATCAAGTGGTATCAAAGCTTTGATTTGGGTAATTTGTGTGGAGCAAAACTGTAATTTTTTGAATCATCAATATATTTTTATTGGTTGTCAATTTTTTAATATTTTTTTACTAAATATGTATAATATTTTAAATAAGTCATAGTAAAAAAATTGAGATTTTTTTATTAGTTTGGAGGGATTTATTGCTATTTTAGGGTTTATACTAATTTTGCTATATCTTCCAAAATATAATTAATTTTTATTCTAAATTTTTAATTGAGATGTAATAAGATATAATAGAATAATAGTAAAAAATTTAGAATTTTTGGAGTTGTTTTGAGTGATTTGTTGCAATTTTATGGTTTTACATATATTCAATCTACAGGTCAAAATTTGTAAGACTATTTCACAAAATTTTGACTGAGGTTCCAATATCATAAGAGGAAGATAAATTAAAAAAATTTAGACTTTTTGAATCAGTTTTGTATGAGTTATTGACATTTTAGGGTTTCATAAACCCTAAAATTTTTTTTGGATCATGAAGTTGGAAAAAAAATTAGGGAAAGATGATGTTGATGCTAGAGAATGGTGGCTCATTTTTAAGGAGAATAATACTAAAACAATTTTATATAAAATAGAATTATCTCTTTCTTTGTCTGGGCTTGCACAACATTGGTGGTTTAATCAATTAAGCTTTGCACAATAGTATTCTTCATGGGAAGCAATGGAACAAATCTTCCTAGATCGATGGGATATAAAAGAAAAAGAGGATGTAGAAGAGTAAGAAAATAATGATGATAAAGAAGAAGAAGAAGAAAATGGTTCAAATAATTTGGCTCCAAATAAATCTGAGTCAATTTTTAAATTTTATAGATGCATTCAAAAGAAGAAGGTGGTTATGTCCATAAACACTACCAGTAAGTATAACTTCATTAACATGAATGTGGCCAAGCATCTACATGTTCAAGTAAATAATATCAAGGAGGTTCAAGTAGATGGTAAGAATATTTCAATGTTTGAAGATTTGAAGCTCATTATGGAAAAATATGTTTTGCATTTAGATTTTTATGCTTTGGATATAGATGGTGTGGATATAGTTCTTAAAATATCCATGGTTAGAGACTTTGGGAATAATGAATATTAATGTTCAAAAAAAAATCATTAATTTTTGGTATAGGAAAAATAATATCACTTTACAAGATATCATAGTGAAAAAGGCACCAATAACAATCTAGGTAGATCATGAGGATGAGATTGAAATAGGTGCTAAAGAGCATAATGAAGATTCAGGTGATATAGATAAAGACACACTACAACTAGAAATGAACGCTTCACCTACTAAAGAGACAAAGAAGGAAAAGGTCAAAGAATTAGAAGTAAATGTGGATAATGTCAAAATATCAGAAAAAGTTGAGGTATATAGACACCCACATCATCATGAGAGGAAACAATCATGGAACTAGGTGAGGAAGTGTCATAACGAAAATCATTTTATCTATACAAGAAATAAAATTTCTAATCATTATGGATATGCATGGAATCCAAAGAAAAAAATACTATGGCACATCGAATGAATGGGGAAATCACTATGATTATGCATGGAAGAATACCTATTATGGTCATGGTTAGAATCAGAGTAGCACAGTGGAATATGATACATGGAATAAAAAGAGGAATAATTATGCTTGGACACCAAAACAGTATAATTATGATCATGAATGAAATCAGAGGAGCACAATGGAATTTAGAAACAAGCTTGGAGAGCTATCACCTATCAAGATCAAATATGGATGGCTAGATGATCAATATTGGAGGCAAGTGTGTAATGATTTGAAGCACACTCATTATTTGGTTTCTTCCTATGTTTGAGGGATGAAACATGTTAAGGAGGGAAGTAATGCTATGTACCTAGGGATATGATATATTAATG
Organism: Torreya grandis; assembly: GCA_037957365.1. Lineage (NCBI taxonomy): Eukaryota > Viridiplantae > Streptophyta > Pinopsida > Cupressales > Taxaceae > Torreya > Torreya grandis. Next base: position 1,010,769 of record JARHVA010002666.1, read on the forward strand.
TATATGGGTTGATGGAGATGCCAACATGTGGTACACATCTCCTTAGTTAGTTATATGGGTACAATATACTAGGATAATGGAGTAACTTATGGAATTAGTACATTGGGTAATTGTATGCCTACATTGGGATTAGGAGGTTACCCATCCATGGGTTATATATATGTTTGTGTGTGTGTGTGTGTGTGTGTGTGTGTGTGTGTGTGTGTGTGTGTGTGTGTGTGTGTGTGTGTGTGTGTGTGTGTGTGTATAGGAGATGATTCTCATGGTAAAGATATCAAGTAAGCATTGAGTCTTCTATTGTAAGAGGATATTGGAGGTTGTCCCCTCGAAGAGACATTGTGGAGTTATTCCTTCCTAAAGGAGTATTATATAGTGTTTCCCTACCTTAAATATATTTTTTCATATATTGAATATTTGAATCATATCAATATCATATCACTTCATAACCACTTCTTAGTTGGCCATCTCAAACTTATAAGCATGTCAAGGCATGGGTGAAGGAAATCAAAGGAAAATTTGAAAGTAAATTAATAATGGTGAATATATGGGGGTGGAGAACAAGTTTCATGACTTTAATAAAGGATTTGGAGAAGTATTTCATGAATCTACATTAGTTTTGAATATCTTTTGGTATTCTAATGCATAGACAAAGATGTATTGGTAGTTTTCATGTATTTTCAAAGTCAAAAGATTATATTTTTATTATTTTAAAGGTGTTGATAGGAATTAATAGATTTTTAAGCTTAATATATGTTTATTAAACATTATATAGTTGTTAGGGACTCAAACTATGCTTGAAATATGCTAAGATAGCTCAACTCTCCCTTAAAATGGATTTTGAAGCTTAAAATTACCCCAAATCCAATATGATATCTTGGTAGAGAGATTGAATGGATTATAATGGTTGATAATATGGTTTAATATGGTGGTTTACTCCCATATAATGGTGTTTAGTCTTATAAATAAGTCTAAATCTTTATGAATAATTATTAAGAATTAGGATTACTCCAAAACCCCCTTCAAAACCCTATCTAGAGAACATGAACATTACAAATTTGAAACTTTGAGGTGATTTAAAGAATTATAAAGAATAAAGAATTATATTTATGACCTTAAAATAATATCAAAAAATATTCAACCAAGTTACAAGTATAAACATAGGTTTTATACCTAAAAATGGACCTAGATGATTCATCATGCAGGAATAATGAGAACTTTTAGGTCTACAAACCTAAAAATGATTTTTTGGAGTGCTTTAAAAATTTAACATGCACATTAAATGAATTTAATATGTGTATTGGGTAAATTTATTCATTAAAAAAATAATTACCTCTTGATATCATGTATATCTCAAAATATAAAAAAATTATTAAACTGGGATGCTTGTTACCTTGAGAGATCCTAGGTGCACAAAAAGGAGCAGAACTTGATTTTTGTTGATCCAAAACCTATTAAATTTTAAAATAATGGGGGTAAAATATTAATTACTTTTGGTTGTGGTATAATATTTTTATATTTATTAAGGAGAGAGACAATTCAAAATTAAAGACCTATACATGCAAAAGTGTTGAAAACTAGTTATTATGAAGGCTAAAATTTATAAAACTCAGGTTTTATTGATCCAAATGATTTGAAACTTTGTGTGTAGGTGTTCCAAGTTTTTATAAATGTAATAAAAATATTTAAACATTTTTATTCTATTATTCTTATTTTTCACCCCCTCCCCCAATTTTTTTGAAAGTTATTCTCCTATCTATTATAGTGATGACCTAGTCATAAAATGTAAAACTCCAATTGGAGACCCTAAGTCAATTAGTGTTATTTATGAATATTCATGATTTTATTTTAATAATTTAATAATTATCATATTTATGAATTTTTTTTTCATTATAATTGTTTTGAAAATCATTTTTGGATTAATGAATAAAATTGGCATATATATGATCAAATGAATGTTACAGTTTCAATTGCATCGACAGTCAAATAATAACATTTTGCAAATCAGAGTTTCAATTTGAAAAATATAGATCTCATTATGGTTTTATCCAAGTTGAGTGTATTATATGAATTTTCATAATGATTTTTATATTATCTTCACTCAAAATCTAATTGCAAGTGTGAAAATTGGCATTATAATGTTGTGGTATAAGTGGAGTTTGGTTTAAGCTTATATCCTTACATATTTTTAATATTTTTAAATTCATTATTCTAAAGTTTCTAACTTAAGTTCATTTATCCTAAGTTTTGAAATAATAAACTATCAGGCCATGGTGGTTTCAATTTTATTACCTAAGTCTATGTTTTGATAGCATACATTTCAAAAGATATAAAGCTTGGTGATTTTGAAACGTAACATGTATGAATTTGTTTCAAGTCTCAAAATTTGCATGACATGGAATATGGTGTAGTTAAATCACTTAGATATTCACACAAAATGATTATATATCACATAGAATAAGTAAATATAAGAGATCACACAGTAATAATTGATAGTAGAGCAGAATACTAGATAATATAGCAAAGCCACTTTAAGGGGGAAACCTTTACAATAAAGCAATAAGAGTAAAATACTTAATATGATCCTTAAACACTAACCACTACCTCCTATATATAGTATTTTTATCCATGATTATTCCATAGACTGACCTAACTAAGAACATAGAAAAATGTAAAAGAGTTATGTAATTCACAAGTTAGCCACACATATCCCTAGACACCCAAAAGGTTAATGGCATAGCATATGGTTTGGTGAGTTGGTGTTCAAGTTGGAAATTTATTTGATGGTCCATCATGTCACATTGAGCCAAAAAAATAATTAATGTGCAAGTCATATTCAAAGCTTCATGATCATGCTAAGAGATTGGGCTACAAGAAAAATTTAAGATGAAACATACATGCCTTGATTCATGGATATTAGTCAGAGGTTTAGTGAAGGTTTTGATAATTGTTAACTCTGATTGTTTGCCATATTAATTGGTATAATTTATAACTGCATCCTTTATTTATATGAGCTAATGAGAATTACACACTCAATTAAGGTGGTTACATCAAGGCATGGAAATTATAAATAGGCTGATTTTCTTTATTTTAGTCATTTTTGAAAGATTTCTTGTCCAAATAAAACTTTGTCAGTTTGGTTTTTGAGTGGATTTCAATCTATCTTGAGTTACAGATAAGGATTTCAAACAAAAAAATTACAAGGGATCATATCTGGATATGCCATAAATGAGTTATGAAAATTATTCAGTTGGCATTTTGAATGAATTTTTAGTGGCATGGAAAGAAATGATTTCTGGTCTGCATGTTGATATGCTTATATAAGCCATGTGTTTAAATCTATTCATGTTGGTTTTGAAAGGAAAAATCTTGTAGTTTACTATTAAATATATCATTTATTTTCATATATAATCATAAATGGCTTTAGTTTGATATATTATCTCAAAAACTAATAAGATAAAGGATATGTAGGTTTATCAGTTTGTTTTGAGCATGGTTTTCTTGTAAATATTAAGGCTTTGGGTCTTGTAAAATTAACTCTATGTGTTTTTCATGAATATTTTGAATGGATTGAATAGTATATGGTTTATCATTGAAGTGATATAAAATCAAACATGCAAATATTGTTTCCAGTCGTAGATTTTTAGAACTTCATGTATTTATGGGTTTTTGAAGGAAATGGTTGGGCTTTTGTTTGAATTGTGAATATAAATAACAATAAAAAAAAGTAATTGATGGATTTATTGGAAGGATGTTTTATGTTATTCTAGGTTTCAAAAATCATGTAAAGATTGAATGATTCAATCATGAAATTTTGAGTTTATTATTTATTAAAGTTTTGACATAAAGATTGAAATGAGATGTAGTCTATAATATTCTAGTTTCATTTTAAAGAGTAGTAAGATTTTTGAAAGTTTTAGAATATGGTGTTGAGACGTTTCTCAGTTTGTAATAAGGACTTAGGAAAGGCTCTAATGGCTTAGTTATTTGTCAAAATTGAGAAAAAGATATGTGGTTTTCAATTGAGAAATACTTATTGGAAGTAAGACTTCTGGAAGTTTTTCTTTCAATTATTTAAATTGGTTCCATTAATTTTCTTGGATAATAATCAGATAGTGATAGAATATAGTAGGATATGATGAATAAATTATGAAAAAAATATTTTTATTCAACCAGTATGATTTTTAGTTTGTTTAGGAAGTGGAATCATGATTGTAAATGGGAGATGAACAATGGGTTTATTTTTTATTTTGACAATTTATTAAATTTTCTTCTGTTGTACAAAATCTACAAAATAATCACTTACAAAAAAAAATTTGATGTCAAATTTGATGATTAAATGACCGTCACCACAAACCAGAAATTATGCAGTTTGATTATCATTTGAATGTCAAATTTAAGCTAGATGAAATATATAGTAAAATTGTTATTTTCAGCAAAGTGAAAATTGTTTTATGGAGAGTTTGGATTCATCTTTCATGTGATATAGTCAAAATATTTTCACTATTAAGATATTTCACAAAATAATTTGTTTTCACAAGCATGATAGTGTATGTAGAATAAATATCATTGAAGTATGTTTTTGAAGTTTTGGTATATTATTTGGTAGTGGATATATATATATATATAGACACACACACACACACATTGAATAAATTTAAATGCAAAATACAATTAATGTAAAGATGAATTTCATTTAATATGATATGTTATTTGATTATTTATTGATTAATTGATCTTTTAAATATTCTTATTTGACTAAAAGGGGGTCCCCACATGTTAAGAATACTTGGTCTAAATTCACATATTTGATCTCTTAAGATTTTTTAAAAATGTCTCAAATAATTTTTAATTTGTAACCACCAAATTAATTAACTTTTAAAAAATCAATTAAAAAAGTTGACAAATAACTAACTAAAGTTAGTTATAACTTATTTTTCAACTGACTTTGAAGGTTTAAAATGAGATCAAATATTCATTTGAAAGAGATGAACAATACAGGTATTGAAGACTTATACATTGTGAAGTCAATCATTTATCTCTCTCTTCTATGAAACTTCTCTAAGATATCATGATTTTTATAGATAGACCAATGGTGCTTTGTCTAATAGTTGAGTATATTACTTAGACAACATAGGTATATATAGTTTTATATTATCATTTATAATTAATTATTTGAATATTATTACGCTTAATATATTTTGATGATTAAAGCTTATAGTCCTATATGCAAAATCTAAGTACTCAACCTAAATAATGATGAAAACATCACTTTTTGTGATAGATTACTGATATTATTGATTGTAAAAATTATCTTTAAAGATATTTTGTATGAAAGATGTTGATTTTTCAAATAAAATTGATCTGATTTGCTAAGATGACTCTTATTTATTAAGACTCACATTTTTTCTATTTTATAATGTATTTTATTTATTTGAATTTGATTTCTAATTTAGTTTTCATAAACATTAATTTAATTTCTTTGATAGTTTTTATTTGTTTTTAATTTCTTTCTTTAGTTTGTAGTAGTGTTAGTTTTAGTTTAATTCCTTAGTTTAGTTTGTATTAGATTATTTTATTTTCTTTATTTAGATTAGATTTATTTATTCTATTTTTCTTAATTAGTTGTTTATTTAATTTTCTATTATTAGTAGTTGTTAGTTGTTTAGAGTTTGTCTACCTTTTTCATTGTCATTGATTATTTTCACCTTTGTGTTGTGAGCATGAACATAAGATACATCTTTCAACAATCTAATTTTCTATCTTTCAAGAGATCGTCTAATTGATAAACTTTAATCTATTAGATAGTTTAGATGATAATTTATAATAGACTTGAGATCGAATCATATAATATTGAAGGAATGATTAAGTTCTTGGATCAAAACATTGTTTATGAGTAATTTTTTTTTTAATAGTTAATTTTCATGTTGTGTTTGATCGACTTAGTAAATATTTATAAAATTAATTTAGATTTATTATTAACTATATTAATCCTCAGAACTTTAAAACACCCCTTTTGCATGCTTTAGGATTGACTTTCAGTCATAGATCTCTTATGATTAAACTGGTACGATTCCGTCTTAACCTTCATGATAGGTGAAGAGGTTGATTCATTGACATAACATTTTTTACCATCAAGAAATATGATAAATCCATTAGGAATTTTAAAAAAGTTGTCTTTTTTTATTCATTCTTGTCTTTAATGATTCACATTACCATAATTGATCACCATTTTTAATTCATAGTTGTCATAGCTGGTCTCCCAAATTTTGATTATCATTTTGTGAATATTTCTTACCCAGCTATAAAAAATATGGATGAGCTCACTCAAGAATGGATTTACATAAAAAATTTAATGGAAAATAAAGTAGATCATTTTTTAATAGCTTGGTTCATGATTTATTTGAAAGAAAAAGAATCTACAGGAGAATATTTTTTGCATTTTCTTTCAAAATAGAATGAAATTCCTATTCCTTTTCGACCAAGTGGTGATACTTTATTTCTTTGTTGGAAGAATAATTTACCTAAAAATTATATTTAAATTATTCAAAAAACTAGTATTTTTGGCTTTAGCTCAACCTTGAAGTTTGATCGCATTCGAAGATAAAACCAAGATTTCTATAAACTTTGCTTGCTCAATCATGGTATGTTCAAATGTAAAAGTTTCTCTACATTAATGTTACATTTTGAACATGAATTTATAATATATATATATATATATATATATATATATATATTGTCTATGATCAAATCATGACATGGTATATGAAAAATACCTCTCAAGAATTAGATTATAGTTTAGATATTTCATCAAAATATTTTGATTTAGATGTTTCATCAGATTCATAATTAGAACAATTTAATTCATTTTATCAATCTGATCAATCATCTGATAACATATTTTCTCTTAATTTTGATTTATTTTTTAGTGATCTTTTTTTAAATAAACTTCAAATTTTATTTTTGACATATCTAATGAAGAAGATAAAAGATCTTTTAAAAACTTATGAACTAGAAACTCTTGACTTAGACATAGAAATTTCCTTAAATTTTAAATTTGATTACTTTTCTAACACAAATTATTCATATACTTATATTTTTATTACTATTTATAACCATATAAAATCTAATTCAAATCCTTTTAATAACTATCCTATCATTTTTTATTCAAAAAATCATGCTCATGACAAAAATTTTGATATCTTTGATGTTGGATTTAGTGTTATAACAACAAAAAATTATGTTCGTGATGTTGCAGACACCAAGATGAGCAATCAATTGACTAAATTTTAGTATGAAAAGTTTTATTTTGTAGATTATTTATTCTATAATACAAAATTAAGTAAGTATGATATTTATTATAAAGTTTATTCTACAAAATATAAATCAGAAGACTTGTTTAATATGATTAACTATGGATGTTTCAAATTTTATGACCCTTTAGAGTTTGAAACAATAGATCCTAATGAATATGTTAAATCAAAATATATTCAAAATTATTTAGAGATGCTTAAATAGACAAATCAATATTTTCTTTATCCTAACTATAAAAATATTCATCTCACTCCAAATTAGATAGAAAATCTTTCATATACAATATAAAACCAAAAAATAGTTAAAGACACGCATAGTCATGATTTAATTCTATTTATTCAAGGTTATTTGATATGTTTATCATTTTTAAATCATATAACTTGACTTATCATGAATATTTTCATACTAAAAATAACATATTATATTATAATTATATTGGAGGCGAACTCATATCATTTATTCTTAAACTTCTCTTATTGATTAAGTCTTATTTCTTTGCTTTTATTAGTTTTTAGTTATGGTGTATTCTTCATTTTGTCTCACAATGGATGGTTTTTTATGTCGGCTAATGATTTATTTATTTTGGTGTGTAAATATTTTTTCAATTTTGGTTTGATATTTTGTTCTTTTTTCTTTTTGATTTGTGTTTTATTTTTTTATTGTTTCTTTGCTTTCTGTTGTTACTTCCTTTTACTTTTGAAGAGATCAAGAAGTGTTACAAATGAATGAAATTTCACATTATGAAGGAAGAATGCAATGATGCTACAATTCTATTGTAAGTACCAATTATTTTTAGATATTACTCTTTATAAATTCAATTTTCTTTATACATAAATAATATAACCTAAGTTATACCTGGTTGTCAAGTTATACTGCACTTTCAAAAATTGTATTTGAGGCATAGGCATTTATTTGTGAATTTAGCTCAATTTTCTTCATGTCACACTATATGAATACACCATTCCTTATAAAAATTTATTATTAAAAGGGTTAACACATAGCTTCTTCAAAAATGATTTACCTGGATCACACTCTCAAATTAATGTCTTTACAATAGGTAATTTAATTACTACCTAATTTCATACTTGAAATTGGTCAACAAGATTGCTAGTGTTATGCTTATTTTTCACCTCCCCTAATTTTTTTGAAAGTTATACTCTTATATTCCATAATGATGACCTGGTCAAAAAAAATTTACTAAAATCGAGGACCCTAAGTCAATTAGTGTTATTTATGAATATTCATGATTTCAATTTAATAATTTGGTAATTATCATATTTATGAATTCATGTTTGCATTATAATGGGTTTGAAAAGCATTTATAGATCAATGAATAAAATTAGCATATATATGATCAAATGAATGTTACAATTTTAGTTACATCAACAATCAGATTATAACATTTTGTAAATTAGAGTTTCAATTTGAAAAACATAGTACTCATCATGGTTTGATCTAAGTTGAGGGCATTATATGACTTGTCATAATGATTTTTAGATTATCTTCATTCAAAATCCAATTACAAGTGTGAAAATTGGCATTATAATGTTGTGGTATAAGTGGAATTTGATTTAAGCTTATATCCTTAAAGACTATTAATATTTTTAAAAGGATTATAAGTTTTAAATCCTAAATGATTCATTATGCTAAAGTTCCTAACCTAAATTCATTTATCCTAAGTTTTGAAATAATAAACTATCGAGCCATGGTGGTTTCAAATTTATTACCTAAGTTTATGTTTTGATGGCATATATTTCAAAAGATATACAGGTTGGAAATTTTTAAATGTTGGATATAGTGCATGTTGAAATGTATGACTTTGTTTGAAGTCACAAACATTGTATGACATGGCATATGGTTTGGTGAGTTAGAATTCAAATTGAAAATTCATTTGATGGTCCATCATGGCACATTAATTCAAAAAAGAATTAATGTGCAAGTCATATTCAAGGCTTTGAGGTCAGGCTAGGAGATTTGGCAGTAAGAAAAAATTATGATGAAGTGTACATACCTTGATTCATGGAGATTAGTTAGAGGTTTAGTGAAGGTTTTGATAATTTCTAACTCTGATCATTTTCCAAATTAATTAATGAAATTGCTAACTACATCCTTGATTTAGATGAGCCAATGAGAATTAGACACTCGAGCAAGGTGGTTACGACAAGGCATGGTAATTATAGATAAGCTAGTTTTTTTTGTTTTAGTCATTTTTTAAATCTTTTTCATAGAAAAAACTCTGTTAGTTTGTTTTTTGATCAAATTTCAAGCTATTTTGAGTTACAGATAAGGATTTTAAACAAAAAAATTAAAAGACAGCATATCAAGTATGTCATAAATGAGTTTTGAAAATCATTCAATTAGCATTTTGAATGAATTTTTAGTGGCATGAAGAGAAATGATTTTTGGTCTGCATGTTGATATGCTTAGATAAATCTTGTGTTTAAATCTGTGCATGCTAGTTTTGGAAGGAAAAAGTTTGTAGTTTACTATTAAATATATCTTTTATTTGCATATATAATTATAAATGGCTTTAATTTGATATATTATCTCGATAAATGATAAGATAAAGGATATGTGGATTTATGAGTTTGTTTTGAGCATGGTTTTCTTAAAAATATTAAATCTTTGGGTCTTGTAAAATGAACTTTGTGTGTTTTTTGTGAATATTTCAAAAGGCTTGAATAGTATATGTTTTATCATCGAGATGATATAAAATTGAACATGCAAATATTGTTTTCAGTTGTAGCTTTCTATAGCTTCATGTATCTATGGTTTTTTGAAGGAAATGTTTGGGTTTTTGTTTGAATTGTGAATATATATAACAGTTAAAAAAAGTGATTGATAGATTTCTTGGAAGGATGTTTTAAGTTCTCAGTTTCAAAAATCATGTAAAGATTGAACGATTCATTCATGAAATTTTAAGTTTATTATTTATTAAAGTTTTAACATAAATATTGAAATGAGATGTAGTCTATAATATTTTGGTTTCATTTTAAAGAGTAGTAAGGCTATTGAAAGTTTCAGAATATTGTGTTGAGCGGTTTCTCAATTTGTAATAAGGACTTAGGAAAGGCTCTAATGGCTTAGTTCATTGTCAAAATTGATAAAATAAAATATGTGGTTTTTAGTTGAGAAATACTTGTTGGAAGTAAGACTTTTGAAAATTTTGCTTTCAATTATTTAAATTGGTTCCATTAATTTTATCAAATAATATTCAGACAGTGATAAAATATGGTAAGATATGAGGAATAAATTATGAAAAAAATAAATTCATTCAATCATTATGATTTTTAGTTTGTTTAGGAAGTGGAATCATGATTGTAAATGGGAAATAAATAATGGGTTTATTTTTTATTTTGAAAATTTGTTAAATTTCTTTCTACTATACAAATTTTGTAAAATGATCACTTACATAAATTTTTGTGACGTTAAATTTGATGACCAAATGATTGTCACCACAAATCAAAAATTATATAGTTTGATGGTCATTTAAATGTCAAATTTAAGATGGATGAAATATACAGTAAATTTTTTATTTTGATGGAGAGTTTGGGTTCATCTTTCACGTGATACAATCAGAATATTTTTACTATCAAGGTATTTCATAAAATAATTTGTTTTTGGAAGTAGGATATTACACATGAAATAAAGACCATTAAAGTAAGTTTTTGAAGATTTGATATATTGTCTGATAGTTGATTAATAATATATATACATAATTAATATATATGTATATATATATGCATAATATATATACACAATATATATATATATATGATATTGAGTAAATTTAAATGCAAAATAGAATTAATGTTAAGATGAATCATTTAATATGATATGTTATTTAATTTTTTATTGATTAATTAATATTTTAAATATTTTTAGTTGACTAAAACATGTTCTCCATCTATTAAGAATACTTGGTCTAAATTCAAATATTTGATCTCTTAAGGCTTTTAATAAGTTTTAAATAGTTTTTAATTTATAACCACCAGATTAACTTTTAAAAAATCAATTAATAAAGTTGATGAATAACTAAATAAAGTTAGTTATAACTTATTTTTCAACTAATTTTAGAGGTTTAAAAAGAGATCAAGGATTCATTTGAAAGAGAGAAATAACATAGGTATTGAAGACTTATACATTGTGAAGTCAATCATTTATCTCTCTCTTCTATGCAATTTCTCTAAGATAGCATGATTTTTGTAGATAGACCAATGGTACTTTCTCTGATGATTGAGTGTACTGCTTAGACAACGTAGGTATATCTAGTTTTGTATTATTATTTATAATTGATTAACTAAAAATTTAGTTGTGTATTATTATTTATAATTGATTATCTAAAGATTGTCAAGTTTAATTTCTTTTGATGATTATAGATTAAAATTCTATGTGTAGAATCTAAGTATTCAACCTGAATAATGATGAAAATATCACTTTTATGATAGATTGTTGATCTAATTGATTGTAAAAGTTATCTTTGAAGATATTTTATATGAAAGATGTTGATTTCTCAAATAAAATTGATTTGATTTGCTAAGATGAATCACAATGTTTTTATTTTATAATTTATTTTATTTATTTGAATTCAATTTCTAATTTAGTTTTCATTAATGTTAGTTTACTTTCTTTGATAGTTCTTATTTATTTTTGATTTCTTTCTTTAGTTTGTAGTAGTGTTATTGTTAGTTTGTTTTCTTAATTTAGTTTGTATTAGAAATTTTTATTTTCTTGGTTTAGATTATATTTTTTATTATATTTTTTTTAATTATTTTTTAGTTTATTTTTCTATTATTATTAGTTGTTAGTTGTTTAGAGTTTGTATGTCTTCTTGGTTGTCATTGATTACTTTCATTTTTGTGATGTAAGCATGAACATAATATACACCTTTCAACAATCTAATTTTTTATCCTTAAAGAGATCATATAATTCATAGAATTTACTTTGTTGGATAGGTCAGATGATAGTTTATAATAGACTTGAGATTGAATCATATAATATTAAAGGAATGATTAAATTTTTGGATCAAAACATTATTTATAAGTAAATCTTCTTGACATAGCTAATTTTCATGTTATGTTTGATCAAATTAATAAATATTTGTAAGCTTGATTTAGATTTATTATTGAATATATCAATCTCCATAACTTTAAAATACCCATTTTGCATGTTTTAAGATTGACTTTTAGCCAGAGGTCCCTTACAATTAAACTGGTATGATTCCATCTTGACCTCCATGATAGGTGAATGGGTTGATTCATTGGTATGATATTTTTCACCATCAATAGATTCCATTCATAATATATTTATAACTCATAAAATCTAGGAAAATCTTGTTGAGAATCTTAGTTGGGATATCAAAGATATTGTCTTGAGAATGTCAATCCATTGAGTTTGTATGTAAGCTAATAAACCTTGATTTAGACCACTGGGAGATTTAGAACATGGAGAATGAATGAATTTAATAATAGAGATATATATCTCAATATATTCTCAATCACTAATGTATTTCACCTACAAATTTGAACTAAATCATCCTCAATAGTCATGAAGGACATTATGAGAGGCCTCAAAGTAGTTAATATCAGGTATATGTTTCATGATCTAGCTGTTACTTGGAGTTTCATAGGTCTTAAAGCATGATCATGTAACTTTAAATTCAAGATAAGAGGGTAAACATAGTCAAAAATATCATCAAAAGAGGATCTAAAATTGTGCATTATCAATACACCATCATAATTTCCATTCAATAGAAGACCTAAACAACCTCAAGAAGACTACTACTTCAATTCTACATAATTATGAGGATTTATGAGAAATCAAAGGTGGTTTAAAGAAGATTCAAGGTTGGAAGTAGTATTCAAGCATCTCAAGAAGATCATCTCTTCCCTCCACGTCAAAATCAAGGATAATAAGTCAAATCAAACAAGAAGTCTTCATTGCAGGCTAAGGCAAGTTTCATCATGCAAGATTAGAAGAGTTGGTTGAAGACTAAGTTGAAAATAATCATTCAATAGTGGAGGAGATGGTTGAAGGCTAAGTCAAGTTTTAAAGTCTAAGAGACAAATATCCTCCAAAATAGGTCAATTTTTATTGATATTTGACAAATTCAAGCCTAAATCAAGGACTTTTATGCCCCCTCCCAACTTGGAGACTTCAAAGAAAGTGTGAGCACATCGGAGAAGAAAAGAATATGTCTATTGAAGTTAAAATTTATTCATGTTTCAATTTTTAAACTTAATAAGGGAATTAATGATAAACTTGAATGTTGGTCCCCTAACTAGGGTCTCCCTTCATTATATGTACTAGATTTTTTTAATTATAGGGATATACCTATAACTAGTTATGGCTTAGCCCTACCAATCGTTAGACTTGAAAACACCTTTTTTAGTAATAAAGAAATTGATTTTACTGTCTCATATGTTAATTATTGTGTGAAATTTATGAATTATTGATTTAAGGGTGTGATAATTATAGTTTATCCTTGATTTATGTCCAACTTTGTACACTTTTATGTGACAAACTTGATTTTGTGTAGGTTGTAATTTGTGTCTCTTAGAGTTTATGCAATTCATAGTTGTGATGAATGTAATTTTATCTTCCTAAGATAAGTGGTCATCATTCTAAGAACTATTATAAATTGAATATTTTCTAAAAAATTCTTATGTCTAATATTCATTGGTGAATTGTGATTTATGTATGTATGAGTGTTCTTTGAGTTCATTATGTGTGTGTCCAATCAAGTTGAGGTATCCTATTTTGGTTCATCACCCAATAATTAGTATTAGAAGTATATGAATTAGTTCTGTTTATCTGTATCTCTCTTTTCATTTTCAATAATTAGTTTAGGTGAGGATTAAGGTGATTCATCAAGGAAAATATCCCTCTATAGAGGTTTACTTCCATTATAGGTCACCCATAACCTAGAATTAATCTCATTGTGTTAATTAGGAAGGGAAGTTTGAATAAATTCCTAAAGGGTGTAATTCAAAGTGATAACATAGTCTGTATTAGGACCCACACTAATGTATAACAATAATCTATATGCCTCTTGTCTAAGTACTAACACCATTGCATTAGACATCTCTAAAGAACATTTATGTATCTTCCATATAAAGTATTGGGTGAAGTGTTAGACTCTTCATGTCATCATCAATAATAGAGTTAGAATAATATCATTGCATAATCCACATCTCAACACCTTGGTATTACCACTACTATGCACCCTAAGCCATATTCCTAGGGTGGCTATGATAGGGGAAAGATATACAGGTCTAATGATAGTGCATTTTTTAGTAAAAATTTAAGCCTATGGAGGATGATATCACCTATGACATCACACCTCTAGAGGTATATAATGTCTTGTTTGGAAGACCATAATTATTTGACTATGAAGCTACATTAGACTATTCATGCACAATATTATTTATACCATGTATTTAAGTTAATGTCCATGACCAAAGTCACCTTGGTCTCTACTAAGCAATATCAAAAACTTGTCTCACATATACATAACTTCATATTACTCATAGTTTTCCCTAACACACCTATGTAATAGATGATAAAGCACATACTAGCAGTATGTAGAACTTAGACATCATCATAGTAGTAACAACTTGATAGTTATTGTAGTAAGATATCTAAGTCTTCACAAAGCCTAAAGGCCTTCCAACATAGTGAGTAGTAAAACATTGCATCGATTTAGTCCTTAAATCCCCTCTTATGAATATCCCCTGTATCTCAAATTAATTTGGGAGAATGAAGAAATATGGCACTAGATATAAGATCTCTTTGATCAAGGAAAGATTAAGTCTAGATCTTCACCTTATGAAAGTCTAATAGTCCTCACACCCAAGAAGGATGGGTCTTAATCACTCTATATAGACTATGAAAAATTCAAAAAGATAATGATGAAGAATCAGTATCCACTACCATGAATTGATGACCTTATATACCAACTCCAAGGCACTCAATACATCACCAAGGTCAACTTGAAGCTAAGTTACCATTAGGTTCTAGTCCATCCTAAAGACATCTAGAAAATAACATTCAGGATATGGGAAGGATTATGTGAATGGTTGGTCATGCTTTTTAGCCTAACTAATTCACCATACACATTCATGAACTTGATGGATGATCTAATCATGCCTTTTCTTAACTCCATCATGATCATCTACTTAGATGACATCTTTATCTTCAATAAGACTTGGTAGGAGCACCTAGATCATATATCACACATCTTCAAAACATTATATCACCACAAGTTTCAATCTAAATTATTAAAGTGTACATTCAATGATACATAGATCCAATACCTAGGATACATAATTGATCACATAGGTATCCATGTAGATCCATAGAAAATGAAAGTGATCCAAGATTGGTTTGTTGTACATAATATCATAGAATTGAGGATTTTTTTTAGACTTGTTAACTTATACCATAGGTTTGTCCTTAGTTTATCACACATATATTAGGCTCTCAACTAGATAACACATGTAAAATCCTAGTTTGATTAGACTCATGTGCAATAGCATGATTTTGAGGCACTCAATCAATGCCTTTATGCACCACCTTTTCTTGTAATTCTTGAAATTATGCATTCCTTTAAAATTCACATGGATGTGTCTGACTGTGCACTTAATATATCACTCATGAATCATGGACACCTAGTCATATACCATTTAGATATGTTTAATGACACATTGAAAAGATACTCCACCTATGAGAAAAAATGGTATGCTATTGTGAAATAAATAAAGTAATGGTTATATGACTTTCTAGGGAAGGAAACAATTGTTTGTTCAGACTGTAAGCCACTTCAGTTCTTACATATGTAGAATAAGATAGAGAATTAATAGCAAATGAAATAGATGAATTACCTATATAAATACCATCTCATGATCAATCATAAGAAAGGTAAGGATAACAAAGAAATAGATTATCTTAGCTAACTATCAATTCATGCACTCATCAAAATCTTGGACATGCATGTCCATAACTTTGTAGTCTAGGTATCCCTCTACTCAGTTGACTAGGACTTCATAGTAACTTATACCAACATAATGAAAGGTAAACAAGTTAAATATTTCTACTTAAATGATCAAACTATCTATGAGTTTGAATTTTTATGTGTTCTTAATGGTTCACCTCATCAATGACTCATCTATAATGCACACTATTCTAAGACCTTAAGACACTTCACGTAATAAATAATCTAGTAATATTATAGTCATAATTATTCTAGCCACACATGTTTATATACATGGAATGTCACATCAAGTATTACATTCCTTATTGCATCACCAAGCCAAATAATAAGAAGCTAAGACTTTACACATCTCTAACTCTTCCTTCCAGACCATGGGAATCTATCAGCATGGATTTCATGATTGGGTTGCCTATGATGAGATGCTAACATGACATTGTGTTTGTTGTAGTAGATATATTTTCTAAGATGGATATCATGGTTGCATGTAAGAAATAAATTGATGTAGCTAGTATTTTGCAATCTTTATTTATCCATGTTCAAGTTCATTTTTAGCTTCTAATGTCTATCATATCTAATTGAGATCCATGTTTTGTGAGTCATATTTGGAAACCATTATGGGACTTGATGGGTACATATTTGTATTAATTGATAAAATTTCATCCATAAATAGATGGGTAAACCAAAGTGGTCAAACATACACGTATTCTTCTCATGTGAATGAAAAAGATGCACATGATCATACTTGGTATGACAATCTATTATTCATTCAACACACCTATAACAAAGACCTTCACATATCTAAAAATCATATTCCTTTCCAAACATGTCTTATATTTCAACATTTAATACCTATAGACATCTCCTACCATGCACCAGTCATAACTAAGTCACACACATAAGAATGAGAAACAAAAAATATGAGATGTTTATATGACACATCCAATCTATTCATTAGTAGGTTAATTAGATCCTCTCTTTTACCCAAAAAAAGTATAGGGAATGATATGATGTACATAACATACCTCATGCATCCCTAGTTGGTGATAAAGTTTGGCTACACCTTTAAAAAAAATGATTCAAGGTCCCCCACTAGAATATCAAGCATCTATGCTTGGTCATTACACTAATCTATGTGTATCTAGTGAGAATTCATTTTTTCTTGATCTACCTATGTACTTTGCTATACACCTAGTCTTTAATGTAGAACTTATTAAGCCTCACACTCCACCACTTCTTGAGCCATTATAGACATAACATCCTTTTGATTTGGATCCTAAATACTTATACCCCATAGATAAGGACTATATCATTAAAGAGATAGACATGCACACCCACCATGGTACACATCAACTTTTATGAGTGATTAAGGTTACGGAATATGTTAATCAAGTTAAGTGGTACACTTCTCAACATCTTCAAGGTTATTTCACTCAATTTTGCATTGATGTGATGTGTTGATGTTTCTAATTGTACCATAGGTGGTCTTAGTGTTGAAGAACACTTCTCATTTTAGTATTTTGAGAATCCATGGCATGAGTTGAAGTTTGTGACTATTTATTGATTATCTTTGGTGGAATAGAAATAAAGTATGAAAACTATCCATAATATTTTTTAATTTAGTAGTTGGGAGCCACCAGGGTCTATACTATTTGAATACTTAATAATTTTAAGGATTAGGTAATTAAACTAAATGATTATTAACAATGACCTCTAAGCTAGAGTGAATCTTGATAAAAATAATAAAAAGGAAGGGTAAGGAAGAAAGAAATATTATTGCAAGTTTTCATCTCAAATATTATGACAAAATTTTAATTAATTTGAGAACGTTTGAACCAATTTATGTTATAGAATAGCATAAGCTCAAATTATATCACAAATCAAGAAAAATTCAAAGAAAAATAATGAATCGTAAGAAACAAATTTACTTTAAAGGTTTGCTATTATGATCTGAATAACCTAAGTACATCCAAATATAGAGAAAATAAAATAAAGTGTATTTGAGATCTTTATAATAAATTTAGCATAAATTAACATCCCTATGACAAATAATGTAACTCAAATAATAATAATCATTCAAATTCAAGATAATTCCTTGTAATTGAGAGATAGCATAGACATTTAATGAAAATTATCTAGACAATCTTTTCATAATTCCTTAGTGGTATTAAATGTTCCTAGTATTAATTTCTCAAAAAATCTCTCTTTACAAATGGTAACCATCTACATATTTATAGGAAACATAGGTAGGTAATTGGTTAACTTTAAAAAATATCTAGATGTGGATAAGGAAAATTGTCTTTGATACAAAGCTACAATGCAAAAAAATCATGCCAATTTGACAAGAAAGAGTATATGCAAACAGACTAGCATAGACTTTACAAAAAGAATATTATTTTATGAATTTCATTGGTGGGTCCTTCCAATTAGCCTTGTCTGAGGAAGTCTTTCACCTTGGTGTATTGCTCCTTGATCAACTCAAAATACACAACAAACTTCATTAGACAATCCTCTTCTTTATCCGCTAACTTGTCAAATTCACTATCTACCTAAGATACAAGTTCCTTGACACATTATGCTTTTGCAATTTGCTTTCTTACAAAATTAATGGTACCAAGGGTCTTATGATTGTCCTTATATGAATGACCTTTGCTATCTTTGATTCCTTAGATGTGGGTATCAACCCTCTACTTAAATTATTCATCATCAATCAGGCCTATAGCAGTGGTTTGAAAAGGGTTAATTAATAGATTCCCTAGAAGTTTCTCGATCTAGTTTACCAAGTCTATGTCTCTCTTGATGAATTCCTTAACATCACTAGTCTAGGTGATCAAATATTCTTGTTTATCTACAAAAATTTCCATGAGGATGTCTAGATGTATGAGTTTGATAATCTTGAAGTTTAAGGCCTAATTTGTCTTATGCACCTTGATGAGCTCCTCCATCTGAACTTAAGAATTATACCATTAGGTGATTAAGGTTGGTGCTATCTCAACTTGATGGTTCAAGGCATTCAATCTAGACTTAATGCTTTTCAAATCCTTAAATACATTCATAAGTATTTATTCAGCATTTGTAATATATTTGTAAGAATTGTCAAGAAGACCTAAGCTTCCAAATCTTGCTTTTATATTTCTAAGTTGAGGGTCTTTTATTTCAATCCTTGAGTTCTAGCCAAGGCTATTGTTGATTGGGATAGTACCACACTAGCTACATCCTCTTTAAAAATAGGGTGCTCCCCTACTACCTACCTTAGAATAGGAGTTAAGCATGTAAATGGGTCCACCTTCTGAAAGGTGAACTCCTTAGTACCAATAGTAATTTTCTTGGTCACTACTCTTTCAAGAGTTGATGTCTCTAGATTAAATTGGACTTGAGGATCAAACTCTCACTTGTGGTTTTTCAGGAATCTCTACATTTGAACTCCCATAGGTTCCTAGGGTACTAACCCTTTGGCTTTCCTTATTGTAAAAAATTTGGATGCTTCTCTCTACTTATTTATTTAACATATCTTGAATCCATGGCTTGACAGTATCTTAAACACCTATGTCCACTCAAGTTAGAGCCAGTGAAGGAGAAAGAGATGGGATTTTCTACAACTTCCCATAGACAAACCAATTAGGAATGGTTGGTTCATAAATAGGATTATCATCACTGAAGATGTTTATTTCACTAGTAAGGTGAGTGAAAGTTAACCTAGGCCTCTTTCTTGGAGCCAAAGGAACTAAAGATAATTTTTCCTATCTCTTTCCACTACCCAATAGAACCAATTCCTTTCCTAATTCTTTAGATGGGTCTTCTTCCTTATCCAAACCATAAGTAGCGATGATGTTAACAAGGGTGCTCACCACTATTTATCTAATTTTTAAATAAATTATGTTGATAACTTTTTTTAGGGAAGAAGGCCTTGGTGGGGATGCCTAAATTTGGAGGCTTTTAATAGGTCTTTACTCAATCTTAGACTCTTCACTTATAGATTTACCTTTTCCTTTTGCATCTTCAAGTTGCTCAATCTGAAGTAAATTTGTCAATTCTCTAACTGAGGCTCAAAAGATTGTCCCTCAATAGGTGGTTCTTGATGTGTAGTCCTAGATGGTCCTAGTAACAAATGATACTATCAAGGATGTAACTACCATATTTCTCCTGAAGAATTATTATCCTTGACTATCTTATGTTCTAAATTTATGTTGTAGGTTTTAACCCTAGATAGGACATCTTCAAAGTTATTTGCCTTTTTTGTAAATACCATCTCCCACACCTAGTTGATGTTTATACTTAGTCTTTGGGACCTTCCTATCCCAAATATGGTTATTCACTCTATTATTGGGGTCCCACATCTTAAGATCATCTAATTGGAAATCAAAAGAGTTCTTGTGTACCACCATGATCTCTAATGATTTCTAATCCATGATTATAATTCTACCAATGTCTAGTGGGAAGGGATGAACCTAATCTTTTTTATTCTTCTTGTAGTGCCAATGTATGTCTTGGATGATTTGATAAGCAATTTCTTACTCTATAAGCTTACTAAGAACATATATGGGTAGTCTATATGGATGGACCATGATTCCTTCTATCCTTATTACAGTACAATCTAGATAGAACCACACATCCCCTATGGTCTCCACTTGTTTTTTGATTATAGGATGAAGTATATGCATAGGAATACTAGTGATTGTCTCAAAAATGACTGGAAAGACACTATCATATATGAATTGCATATGATTCCTATATTTGAAAATATGTAGTTTGGAGTACTGATGGGAAATGATAGTCCTACCATCAAGGGACCAATTTTGGATGCTTATGAAATTAATAGATGCTAGGAGTGAGTCCAAAAGGTAAGACATCATAAAGAAATGTCTGGAGGTCTTTCTCTTGATGAATATAAATTGTTTGGCCAAGAAGAAACTTATTAAGTCTCTAATGGGAGGGGTTAGGTTTCACTCCAACATGAAATGGACATAAGACACCCATACCTTACGTAAGTTGTAAAAGAGGCACCAAAGGCTCTGTTCAATAAGGTCATGGCTACCCTAATACCCTCTCTAAATTGGGTAATAATAATCTCACCATTAGGGGTCCTGAAAACATGGGAAGCTTGGATTAACCAAGGTGAAAGAACTAAATCTAGGTTTTGGGAATTTTTCCATTCTCTCAAGGATAGAAGATCAACATGAGGAAAGGGAGCTTATAATATGTCTCAAAGGCCATGGGAGCTATGCATGTAACTTTATTGGCAATTCCTTCATGAATAATCCATTCTCCATCTCCTATGTAGTCAAAAAAAATAGGAATAAGAAGGTTGATGAAATGCATTACCTTTGGTTTAGTAGTTACATGATGAAGGCCTACCATCTAAATTGATACTAAATGCTTGTATCTTTTGTACACTAAAGCATTTCTCTTTTCTTCCTAAGAAACTGGTCATAACTCTTTAACAAAGAAGAATAATTTAGACTAATTCCTAATTCCCTATACATTTAATGTTATCAAATCCAACTATGTGTCTCTAAAGACCATTCCTTCACCATCTGAAGTTATATAAAGCTCAACTTCAATCTTCATTTTTTTCTTTCCCACTTCCATTGATAATATTGTATTGTAATTATTAAGCTATCAAAGTTCTTACTAAGGCACTTGCTTTAAATTTAGTTCACAATTATCTCAAGTGTAACATAATCAGTTTGAATTTACTCTAGCCTTCTTTATAGAAGGTTTAGGGTTTTTTGATTTAATGACCAAAACATCCAAATTTGATCTCATACATGACTTAGATATGATGGAACCTTACTTACCATATCTCCTATGTTTGTAATCATGAGATATCTTTCATTTGGATCCTCCTAACTTACATGAGCTTGTGTGGTAGGGTTCCATGCCTTTCACAGTAATTTTCATAAATGCCATTTGAAGAGTGACCATTGGTTTTCAAAAGTCCCTTTTATTTTACTTTGAAAATCAAAATCCAGGTCCTTGCATTTCATTAGTTCTTTATCTTTGAGCTCATTGATTGTGCCATGTGTCAACCTTTTGAGGCCATTGAAAAGTTTTCAATTTTTTCACAACATTGGATCAAATCTAGTGAGCAAGATATCACCATTATATCATTCAACGGATCTTGAGGCTTTTGGGTTGATTTGCACTATTGGATCAAATCCAATGAGCAAGTGATCACCATTGGATCTTGCAAGATGCTTGCCCTTTTAATAAATAAAAATGACTTAGGCCAATATTTTTTTGTCTCAATCTATCCTTTGTAAGAAAACTAATAATTTCTTAAAAGGCTTTAGTAATGCCTCCTTTGATTAGGCTTAAAAAAAATTCTAAGAAATTTGATGGGTTTGATCTCATCAAATACATTCTCATAGACGTCAAATGATGGGGATGAACCTATCAAATTTAAGACAATAAAATATTTATATTTTAATTTTAATTTGATGGGTTTAGTCCCATCAAGTACATCCTCATAGATGTCAAATTATGGGAGTGAACCTATCAAATTTAAAATAATAAAATTTATTGATCTAATAACTGAATGTCATATGTAAAACCATCAGGAGATCTTAAAGCTTTGAGGATTGTCTAAGTTAAATTTGATGGGTTTGGTCCCATCATTTGACATCTGCGAGGATGTTAAATGATGGGAGTGAACCTATCAAATTTAAGATGATAAAATATTTATGTCTAATGAATGAGTGTCATGTATAAAACCTACAGGAGATCTCAAAGCTTCATGGATTATTTAGGTTAAATTTGATGGGTTTGGTCACATCAAATATGTCCTCATAGACATCAAATGAAGGGAACAAACCTATTAGATTTAAGATAATTAAATTTAATCCACATGATTATATTTAAAACCTTTGATCAAGAGATCATCATTGGATCCTTATTGGGGCCTGAATCATTAATTGTATGCCTTTCTAAAAGACTTCAAGTTTAATGCACCATTGGATCAAATCTAGTGAACAAGCATAAAACATTCAATCTATAAAAATGCATGAAATTTAAGTTTAAACCTAATCATAAATAAAATTTCTTGCTAGATTTTCTTGTGAACATTAAAATTCAAACTGCTAGGGTTTATTATTTGGGAACCCTGACTTCTTCTATGGAACCTGTAATTAATAACCTTTAAGACAATTGTTTAGCAACATTAAAAACATGATAAAATAATCTTTCACACTTATTCTAGGATATAGAAGCTCTATAAATAATCACAGGGGTCCCCTTTCTAAAAAATAAAGATGGGGGGTGTTGGTCCCAACAAATGGTGACTCATAGGGGCAACATAGTAATACGTTGGAACATAGGGCTTTGGTTTAAACTTGTACATGTATTTTATATCCCTTTTTGGACATATACTCTCTCTTGAATCAAATTTTGGTTGAAACAATTTCCTTATGTATAAAATTTAAACTTAGATATTAAAACATAAACATGCAATGTGTGATTTGATTCCACTTACTATTTGTCATGAATTTCAAGAAACAATGTCTAGGTTCATATATTTTTGGTCCATTACACTCAACTTTGAGCACTTTAGATATTATTTAATAATAATAACTCTTAATTTATGGGAGGCTTAGGTATTTTTCTACTATCATCCAAGCATATATAACCTTGATAGAGATACCTTTGGTTCCACTCAAGGTCTTGCTCCACTGCCAGCCAAACATTCATACCCCTAGTGGAGATTACCTGAATCACCTTTGATTATATTTACATAGATTTTGTAATGCATTTTTTTTTTACATTTTATAGGTCCTTTTGCAAAGGTTGGAAACTAATGCATCGTAGTTTTAAAGATTTGGTCAAATGCTCTAGCATTAGGATACTCTCCTTTAATTAAAACTTTAGTCCATGACAAGGATTTATTTTAAGTGTAAGCATGAATATGAGTTAATAAACTTAAATTCACATTGTATACATATGATTCTTATTAAAACCAAGTTTTAATGCAAAATAAGGTTTAAATATTTTGTAGGAAAATAAATTCCTATACCAATTTATACCAATACCCCTAGTTGTTTCATAGTGCTTTATTTCCATCCATATTCACTTTTGTAAGATTTATATTCACACTTTTGAGAAATTCTAAACCAAAAAATAAAAACATGATACTTTACCACAACCAAGGAACACCACCAAGCAAGAAAAAACAAAATGTAAATAAAAAAATATAAACAATCCTAACAAGGAAGAAAAAATAAAGTAAGAAAAGGAACTAACTAACCTACGTATTCTAATTTTAACAATATTACACATTTATTCCATGAAGACCTCAGGTGGGGTAGCAAAAAAGTAATGTTTGATATATTATCCATTAGTAGGCAATGTGAACTCTGCTCCTTGGAGATCTTTCAACCTAAAAGTATTGTTGCCCAAGATTTTAGCAATTTGGTAAGGACCAATCCATAAAGGAGTGAATTTACCATGTCTACCTTTGGGTTCTGATGCGTTGTCCCAAAGAATGACCAAATCTCCTTGTCTAAATACCTTCACTTTAGATATATTATCAAACCATCTTTTCATGGTTGATTGATGTCTAATGAAGTCAATAAATGTCTTTTCTCTAGCATCTTCCATTTGAATAATGTCTAATAGCTGAGAATTAGCAAGTTCTTGACTTTATTCCATGTGTTCTTGCATGAATGTGAATGCAAGAAATTTCAAAGTGATGGAAAAGATGGGATATTGAGCATATACCAACAAAATGGTGAAGATTTTAGAGTTTTTTTAAATCCTAATTCAATCTACCCATAATGCAAAATTAAGAAGTTTATGCCATGTTCTAGGTCTATCTTTAGTAGATTTATTGATAGCATTCATCATATTTTTGTTTGTAGATTTAGAAACACCATTTCCTTGAGGATATTTATTAGAATAAAACTTGACTTTAATTCCTTGGTCATAAGCCCATTCCATTATTTCAATAGAAATGAAAGTAGATCCATTATCAAAAACTAAATAAACTAGGTTTCCAAATATAGTACAAATATTTTCTTTTAGGAAATTGATCACTTCCTCTATTCCACATTGCTTAGTGGCTACTACTTTAGTCCACCTAGTACAATAATCTATAGTAATCAAAACATAATTATGACCTTTAGAATAATTGGGGTTTATTACTCCAACGAAATCTAATCCCCATTGTGTAAAAGGTTTATCTACCATCATAGGTTGTAAAGGCATGGCTGCCTTTGGTTCCTTTGTGCTAAATATTTGGCATGAATGACACTCCCTCACATGTTCATAATCATATTTTAAGAGTGTGGACCAATAATATCAAGCCCTGATAATCTTATGAGTTGTGGTTCTTCCTGAAGGGTGTCCACTTCCTAGTTTTTCATGAAAGGTAGTCATAATCTAAGTTGCTTCTTCCTTGGACACACGTCTCAAATAAACTCGCTCAAAGTTCATTATATACAAGATTCCATTCTTGATGAGGAAATGAGCTACTTTGAGTCTCAAATATCTCTTTTGTTCTCTTATAAATCCTGGGGGACAAACACCATTTACAAGTAAATGGATAATAGAGTCATACCACTCATTAGGTTGAAATTTTTGTTTATCTACTTGCATGATATGAAATTTTGGGTCAATACTAGATATCATCTAAAATAGACCCTAAAATTTCACTAATGTGGCTATTTTCATCTCTATATCATATTCTTGTAGACTTTTCATCCATTTACCTCTTCTTTCTCCAAGCTCATTCTGAATTAACACAAGTTTTATAGCTAGATCAGGTAATATAGCATGTAACTTATTTCTAAGGAGTTAATGTCTTAAAAAAATTATTTCCTTTACCAATACTTAATATTGCTTATCAATCACAAAATAATTCACTTCTATGTTCTTAAAATTGGTGCTCATGAAAGCCATAGGATGATCATTCCCATCAACTTTTTGAGTTAACACTGTAGCCATAGTATGCTCAAAAGAAAACAAGTATAGATATAAATCCTTTGAAAAATCAAGACTTATGAGGACTAGAGATTCAATAATTACCTTATTAATGTCATCAAAGGCCTTCTCAAATTATTCATTCCAAGAAATTATATCATCTTTCTTAAGCATGTCATTCAAAGGTTTAACAATCTTAGCAAAGCCTGAAATAAACTTCCTCACAAAATTAATCTTTCTAAAGAATGACTTAAGTTATTTTTGGTTGTTGGGAAACCCAATTTTATAATGGCCTCTACTCTATTAGGATCCATAGATATTTCATATTTGGTAATGACATGTCCCAACAATTTTCCTTTAGTGACACAAAATATGTTTTTTTTTAGGGTTAAGAGATACATCATACTTCTTGCATCTATCAAATACTTGTCTCAAATGTATGAAGTGTTCTTCTCTATTTTTAGAAAATATTGTAAGATCATCCATATATATGATGATACATTTTCCTACTAAACCTTGGCAAGCATGGTCCATGGCTCTTTTAAAATTTGCCTCTACATTAATTAATCCAAAATGCATTCTCTTATAAGCATATGTTCCCCATTTAGTAGTAAAAGTTGTTTTCATCATATCTTCTAGAGTAATAAGCACCTATTTATATCCAAAAAATCCATCCAAATAGGACATCATGGAATATCCTAAAATAGTTTGGATAACTTGGTCCAGAGAAGGTAAAGGATAATTATCCTTTTTAAATGCTCTATTCAAATTTCTAAAATCTATGCACAATCTTATTTCTCTATTTTTTTTTGATTGGGACTATGTTTGCCACCCAAGTGGAATGTCTAATAGGAAACACTATGCTTACATCCAACATCTTCTTGACTTCTTTAAAAATCATGGGATCTAAAATAGGGTTGACTAGTCTTTGCTTCTATCCAAAAGGTTTGCAACCTTCTTGAAGAGGTATGGTATGAGTAATGACCCTCAGGTCAAATATTTTAAAATATTCATAAGACCAAGCAATTACATCCTTGTATTTTTTAATCAACTCTCTATATTTTCTATATTCCATTTAGTGCAAGCCTTCCCTATATTCACCATTTGGGGTTGATCATGTGAGCCAAGATTCATTGCATGATAATCCTTACCATTTACCTTGGGTTGCTTAGGTATGTTATTATAACTTAATTGGATGATTTTACCATTAAATTCCTCCTCATGAGAAGTTTTATCAATCTCATCAATAATGTGAGATTCAAAATCCCCATAATTAGTTTAAAAAATTATGATTTATTGATCATCATTGAAAACTTGGAAATGATTTATATTATCAAGAATTGAAGGACAATGTTTTAACTCAATATTGATGTTTTGAGAATCATTATTAGGCATGAGGTTAGCTACAATAGAGGCAATCTCATCATTAATTTCTTTCTTCTCTTGGAATAGCTAAGATGTTGAAGGCATCAAAAGATTCAATCAAATCCCACACCCTAAACTTATATCTCTTTAAGTAAGATAATTTACATTGGTACTTACTTATCACTTGGTTAACCACAAGTTCAGAGTCTCCTTAGACAAGGAGTTCTTTAAATTTGTGTTTAATGGCAAATTAAAATCTAAGTATGAGAGCCTCATACTCAACTAAATTATTGGTGTAAGGAAAATGTAACTTATAAGCTGCATGGTATTTCTTTTTTGAAGGACTCATCAATACAATACTAGCTCTTGATCCTAATTTTCACTTGGCACCATCAATGTATAACTTCCACAAACCACACATTTGAGAAGAACTCTTAGAAACTATTTCTTTTATAATTTCTAAAGTGAAAATTCCCAAATTAGAATCCAAGAAATTTACCCTTTCATTAAAAACATTATATTATATTGTCATGTGTTTCATTATAGGTTCCCTTTCTACTCTTATTTGATTTGGTACACCTTTCCAAGGAAGCCATAAGTGTAAACAATCAGTAGACATATATCCATTTAAAGCCTTAGTTCATTCTCTACTCAAAAGCAATCCATAAGCACTAGGCATTTCTACCACTTGGATATCAATGAATTGTTAAACCCTTGGTTCACTAGCCAGTTGTATATGCACATTAAATAATTCTCCTACAACCTTAACTCTGGATTTATCCAATTAAGTGACTACCTTGTTATATTTGATTAGAATTAACCCAAGTTGTTCACATATCCCAATAGGCATAATGTTAGTTGAGGCTCCTAAATCTAAAAGACAATAATGAATATTTTTTCTAAATATCCTGACTGTAAGTAAAAAATGTGGGGACTCTACTTTAATCACTTGTGTAATTACATTTTCACAATCATTCTTAGGGGTTTTCCTAATTTTCTTTGAAAAATATTCCAAAAGTAAGTCTCTTTGTTATGTGATTTGAGTTATCTCATGTAGAGTGATATTAGCTTTAATCCTTTTCATATCTTCCACAATCTTGTAGCTAACTTTTATTGGAGGATCAATATTTAACGTTAAATTATAAGAACTTCCTCTAGGAGGTTTAGGATTATTATTTGATATAGTGTTTGGAGGGGTCCCATAATGGTTAGGAGGGGTAGAGGTAGTGTCTTCAAAAATTGTTGGAATGCTTGAATTTCCTCAAGAATATTCTCAGGCTCATTATCCTCTTGAAAATGGAAATTAAAAGTTTCCACCATATGCACTTGGTTAGATGGTTTAGATTCAAAAGAAATTGTAGTAACCTCTTTGTTTGGAACCACTTCAAATGTGTCAAGTTCTTATTGAAAAGCTTCAAAAGATTTACAAAACTTAATATAGTCAATCTCACCATGTTTTGAAGTAGCATGCAACCTAAAATAATCTAGTAAGTCAATATCAGTGACATTTATTTCCATATTATTTTTGCTAGGGAAAGACTCATTAGCTTTGCTATTGTAGAAAATGTCATTCTGAAATCTATTCCCAAGCCTGTTGAACTTTTGGAAAGTGAATTTCCTTCCATAATTTCCATAAAATATATTGGTAACTTGATTTCTCAAGAAGCCTAGATTTTGATTAGGGGTATCATGACTAGTAGGCAATATATTCAAATCATGAAACTAGTTTAATGTTGGAGTATTTTGGTCATTACTTGGGAAATGGTTTATTGTAGGCATTTGAGGATTAACATTCAAGATAGAATAAGCCATCTATATTTGGGGTTGCATTTGGTCAGTAATAACCACTACTTCAGAATAGTCTTGAGCCAATGTGATGATAAGTGGAATAGCTCTTTTCAAAAACATAGAAGTCATAGGGTCAATAGCATCTTTATAAACCTCTAAAGCTAAAGCTTCATTAGGTTTATATGGATCCATGGTCTGACTAAACATATTTTGGAACTTGACATTAAATTATGTAATAGGTTCACTTGTATCTCTCTTAATAGTTGTGAATTGATGATAAATGACACAAGGACTTCTGATCTTTCCAAATTGATCAATGAAAATAGTGTCAAAATTATTCCATGAGATAATACAATTATCAGGTAAATTGAGGAACTATTCATATGCAACATATTTAAATGTAAATGGGAACAACCTACATGTTAGATCTTCATAAAGAACATTCAACAATTTTAATGTAGCTTTGAAATATTTAACATGTTCTTCAGTAGTCATAATACTAGTTGGACTAAATATTGTCAAATATTTTTTTGGATTACGTGGTAAATCATGAACCACACTTGGTATATTGATAGGGGATCTTCCAAGCCATGCCATGTTTGGATGAATATCAAGCATAGGAGTCCCATGCAAAGGTGATGATGGTAGAGATTTATAATACCTACACTTACTTATGTCTTTCCTAGTCCTTCTGTGAGTTTCTAGTTTGAGCAAGGGTTCTCTAGTATCTGAATGTCATATGGTCCTAATCTTTGGTAATTCCACCTTAAAGACTAAGGATCCTATTTTAAAACATAGTGTAACACATTAATTTCCAAAGAATGATAAATAAGTTGCATAATAATGATAATAGGACAAAGGACATCAATCTTTAACTAAAGAAGTTCAAATATGTACTGAATTATGCGAAGATGACTAATCTTTACAACTTATTACTCAAATAAACTTCTTATTGTCAAATAATTGTCAATTTTGAGAAAAATAAGCCATCCTAACTCCAAATACTAATAAATTTTTAACAACAAAATCCTTATTTCTACAAAGGTCACCAATCTTTACACAAATTATGTTAAGAGAAACATAAACATTTAAGATGTAGATAATTCTAACCAAATACACTTCAAAACATATTAAGCATATTTAAAGAGACCCTCCTTATAGTCCTAATAGAGCTTCTCTTGTTGATGCTTATAATTATATGACAAGTGATCTTAGTGTTGAATAACACTTCTCATTTGATAATTTTGAGAATCCATGGCATGAGTTGAAGTTTGTGACTATTCAATGATTGTCTCTGGTGGAATAGAAACAAAGTATGAAAACTATCCACAATATTTATTTGATTTAGTGGTTGGGAGCCACTAGGGTTTATACTATTTGAATACTTAATAATTTTGAGGATTCAGTAGTTAAAATAAATGATTATTAATAATAACCTCTAAGCTAGAGTGAATCTTGATAAAAATAAGAGAAAAGAAGGGTAAGGAAGAAATAAATGTGATTGCAAGTTTTCATCTCAAATATTATGACAAAATTCCAATTACTTTGAGCACATTTGAACCAATTTATGTTATAAAATAGCATAAGCTCAAATTATATCATAAATAAGGCAAAATTCAAAGGAAAAATATGAATCATAAGTAGGAACCAAATTTACTTTAAAGGTTTACTATTATGATCTGAATAACCTAAGTACATCTAAATACAGAGCAAATAAAATGAATTATATTTGAGATTTTATAGTCAATTTAGGATTTAGCACAAATTAATATCCCTATGATAAAGAATGTAACTCAAAAAATAAGAATCATTCAAATTCAATATAACTCCCTATAATTGAGAGATAGCATAGACATTTAACAAAAACTATCTAGATAATCTTTTCAAAATTCCTTAGTTGTATTAAATGTTCCTAGTATCAATTGCTCAAAAATTCTCTCTTTAAAAATGGTACCATCTACCTATATATAGGAAACCTAAGCATTTAACTAGTTAACTTTCAAAAATATCTAGATGTGGATAAGGATAGTTGTCTTTGATAAAATGCTACAATGCAAAAAAAATATGCCAACTTGACAAGAAAGAGTATATGCTAACAAACTAGTATATACTTTACAAAAAGAATATTATTTCAAGAATTTCATTGATGGGTCCTTCCAATTAGCCTTTTCTGAGGAAGTCTTTCACCTTGGTGTATTGATCCTTGAACAACTCAAGGTCCACTATAGGCTTCATTAGACAATCCTCTTCCTTATCTACTAACTTGTCAAATTCACTATCTGCCGAAGATACAAGTTTCTTGACACATTATGCTTTTAGTAATTTGCTTCCCTAAAAAATTAATGGTATCAAGGGTATTTTGATTATCCTTAGCTAAATGACCTTGGCTATCTTTGCTACCTTGGATGTGGGTATCAACCCTCTGCTTGAATTGTTCATCATCAATTAGGCCTAAAGTAGTGGTTTGAGAAGGGTTAATTAATATATTCCCTAGAAGTTTCTCAATCTATTTTACCAAGTCTATGTCTCTCTTGATGAATTCATTAACATAAATAGTCTAGGTGATAAAATATTCTTGTTTATCTACTAAAATTACCATGAGGATGTCCAGATGTTTGAGTTTGATAATCTTGAAGTTTAAGTCCCGATTTGTCTTATGCACCTTGATGAGCTCCTCCATCTGAGCTTGAGAATTTTTCCACTAGGTGTTAAGGTTGGTGCCATCTCAACTTGATGGGACAAATAATTCGATCTAGACTTAATTCTTTTCAAATCATCTAATGCATCCATCAAGGATTTATTTAGCATTTGTAATATATTTTTAAGAATTGTCAAGAAGACCCAAGCTTCCAAATCTTGCTTTTCTATTTCCAAGTTGAGGATCCTCTATTTCAATCTTTGAACTCTAACCAAGGCCATTATTGATTGATCTAGTACCACACTAGCTACATCCTCTTGAAAAATAAGGTGCTCCTTTACTACCCACCCTAAAATAGGAGCTAAGCCTGTAAATGGCTCCACCTTCTGAAAGGTGAACTCCTCAGTTCCAACAGTAATTTTATTGGTCACTACTCTTTCAAGAGTTGATGTCTCTAGATTAAATTGGACTTGAGGATCAAACTCTTTCACCTATGGTTATTCAGAAATCTTTACTTTTGAACTCCCAGAGGATCTTGGGGTACCAACCCATTGGTTTTCTTTGTTATGAATAATCTGGATGTTTCTCTCTACTTGTTTGTTCAAAATATCATAAATCCATGGCTTGATATTATCTTAAACACCTATGTCTACTTGAGTTAGAGCTAGTGAAGGAGAAAGAGATGGGATTTTATACAACTTCTCATAGACACACCAATTAGGAATGGTTGGTCCATAAATAGGATTCTCATCATTGAAGAGGTTTATTTCTCTAATAGGGTGAGTGAAAGTTAACCAAGGCATCTTTCTTGGAGCTAGAGGAACTAAAGCTAATTTTACCTATCTCTTTCCACTACCCAATGGAACCAATTCCTTGCATGCTTCCTTATATGGTTCTTCTTTCTTATTTGAACCATAAGTAGTTATGATGTTAACAAGGGCACTCTCCATTATTTCTCTAGTTTTGAAAGCAATTATGATGATAAATTCTATTAGGGAAGAAGGCCTTGGTGGGGATTCCTAAATTTGGAGGCTTTCAATAGGTATTTAATCAATCTTAGACTCTTCACTTATAGCTTTACCTTTTCCTTTTGTATCCTCAAGTTACTCAATCTAAGATGACTTTGTCAATTCTTACTATTGAGGCTTAGAAGATTGGCCCTCAATAGGTGGTTCTTGCTATGTAGTCCTAGATGATCTTGGCAATAAGTGATACTGTGAAGGATGTAACTACCATATTTCTCTTGAAGACTTCTTATCCCTGACCAACCTACATTCTAAAGTTATGTTATAGATTTTAACCCTAAATAAGACGTCTTCAAAGTTCTTTACCTTTGTGTAAATACCATCTCCCACACCTAGTTAATTCTTTTACTCAATCTTTAGGACCTTCCTATCCTAAATGGATGAGCTTGATACTTTTTATTCTTCTTGCAAAGATAATTTATGCCTTGGATGATTTGATAAGCAATTTTTTACTCTATAATCTTACTAGAAACATTTATGGGCAGTCTGTATGGTTGGACCATGATTCCTTTTATCCTTATTATAGTGCAATATGGATAGAACCACACATTCCCCATGGTTTCCACTTTTTATTATTATAAGATGAAGTCTAGGCATAATAATACCAGTGATTATATCAAAAATGATTGGGAAGACACCATCATATATGAATTTCATATGATTCCTATATTTGAAAATATGTAGTTTGGAGTAATAATGGGAATTGTAGTCCTACCATTAGGGGACTAATTTTAGATTCTTGGGAAGTTAATAGATGAAAAGAGTGAGTATAAGAGGTAAGACATCATAAATAAATGTCTATAGGTCTTTCTCTTGATGGTTGTAAATTTTTTGGCCAAGAAGAAACTTATTAAGTCTCCAATGGGAGGGGTTAGGTTCTACTCCAACATGTAATGGACATAAGACACCCAAACCTTACTTACATAAGTTGTAGAAGAGGCACCAAAGGCTCTATTAAATAATGTCATAACTACCCTAACACACTCTTTGAATTGGGTAATAGGAATCTCACCATTAGGGGTCTTAAAAACATGGGAACCTTAGATTAACCAAGGTGAAAGAACTAATTCTAGGTTTTGGGAATTTGTCTATTCTCTCAAGGATGGAAGATCAACATGAGGTAAAAGGATATTATAATAAGTCTGAAAGGCCATGGGAGATATGCATGCAACTTTATTAAATTTTTTGTCATGAGTAATCCATTCTCCATCTACTCTACAGTAAATGAAAATAGGAACAAGAAGGTTGATGTAATGCATTATCTTTGGTTTAGCAGTTGCATGATGAAGGCCTACCATTTGAATTGATAATAAATCTATGTATCTTTGGTACACTGAAGTATTTCTCTTTTCTTCTTGAGAAATTAGTTGCAACTCTTTGACAAAGAATAATAATTTGGACCAATACCTGATTCCTTGTACATTCAATGTTGTTGAATCTAACTCTATGTCTCTAAAGACCCTTCCTTCACCATCTAAAGTTAGATAAAGCTCATCTTCAATCTTCATTTGTTGCCTACCCACTACCATTGATAACACTGTATTGTAATTGCAAAGTTATCAAAGTTATTACTAAGGCACCTTCTCTGAATTCAATTCATAATTATCTCAAGTGTCACATAATCAATTTGAACTAACGTTGGCCTTCTTTATAGAGGGTTTAGGGTTTTTTTCTTTAGTGACTAAAACATCCAAATCTGATCTCATACGTGCCTTAGATATGATGTAACATTAGTTATCATATCTCCTATGTTTTTAATCATGAGATATATTTCATTTGGATCCTCCATACTTACATGGAGCTTATGTGGTAGGGTTCTATGACTTTTATAGAAATTTTCGTAAATGCCATTTGAAGAGTGACCATTGGTTTTCAAAAGTCTCTTTTATTTTTCTTTGAAAATACAAATCTAGGTCATTGCATTTCATTGGTTCTTGATCTTTGAGCTTATTGATTGTGACATATGCCAATCTTTTGAGGCCTTTAAAAAGTCTTCAATTTTGACACACCATTGGATCAAATCCAATGAGTAAGTGATCACCATTGGATCCTACAAGATGATTACCTTTTTAATCATTAAAAATTACTTTGTCCAATATTTTTCTATCTCAATCTTGCCTTCATAATAAAACTAATAATTCCTTAAAAGGCTTTAGAAATGCCTCTGATTAGGCTTTAAAAATTGTCCAAGTTAAATTTGATGGGTTTAATCCCATCAATTACATCCTCATAGACATCAAATGATGCAGGTAAACCTATCAAATTTAAGATAATAAAATCTTTTTGTTTCAATTTAAATTTGATGGGTTTGGTCCTATCAAGTACATCCTCATAGATGTCAAATGATGGGAGCAAACCTGTAAAATTTAAAACAATAAAATTTATTGACCCAATAACTAAATTCCATGTGTACAACCATTGGGAGATCTCAAATATTTGAGGATTTTATAAATTAAATTTGGTGGTTTTGGTCTCATCATTGACATCTATGAGGACATCAAATGATGGGAGTGAATCTATCAAATTTAAGATGACAAAATATTTATGTCTAATGAATGAGTGCCATGCTTTAGTGATTGTCTTAGTTAGATTTGATGGATTTGATCACATCAAATATGTCCTCATAGATGTCAAATAATGGGAGATAACTTATAAAATTTAAGATAATTAAATTTAATTCATACCATTAGATTTAAAACCTTTGATCAAGTGATTGTCATTGGATCCTTACTGGGGCTTGAATCATTAATTGTATACCTTTCTAAAAGACTTTGAGATTGATGCACCATTGGATCAAATATAGTGAACAAGTGTAAATTTTTAGATCTATAAAATCACATCAACTTTAAGTTAAAACTTGATCATGCATAAAATTTCTTACTAAATTTTCTCATGAATATTTAAATTCAAATTGCTAGGGTTTATTATTTAGGAACCCTGACTTCTTCTATGAAACCTACAAATAATAACCTTCAAGATGATTTTTTAGTACCATTAAAAACATGATAAAACAATCTTTCACACTTATTCTAAGATATAAAAGTTTTGGAAATAATCATAGGGGTCCCTTTTCCAAAAAAGAAAGATAGGGAGGTGTTGGTCTCAACATGATGGAGACCATTACTCTTCAAGAAAAGGTGAATGATATGTGTATATAAAATACATGTCCAATCACAATCCTTATTTATTCTACTACACATATCTCACACTTCTCATGAAATTATTCACAATCATTTTCTCAAACTTTTTTGACAGCCTTATGCATAAGTCCCATGCTTGCTCATAAAATTTTGTGCATTGATCTCCTCAAATCATAGCCTATGTACCTTATTATTCACCTCATAAGCCATAGTCCTATTCACCTCATTGGAACTTGTTCACATATTTTATTTCTCCTTTATTAACCATTATATCACAACCATATGTCATCAAGCCCCAACTACATGATTAATTCAAATCACCCAACTAGCCATTGCCACAAAAAGATCTTGGGATTGGAAGTAGTTAGAGATAACCTAAACATTAACTATTATATCCATTACTAAATACCACATCTGATAGGAATAGCATGATAATAACATCCTCATTTATAATTTCACAATAGTTATCACTACTCTTATATTATGCATGTTAAATATGTAATTTATGCATCTGATCAAAAAATAAGAATCCTCAAGAGTATGATCAATGATAAACAAAGTCATAACTATTGACTATTTTAAAAATAAGTCAAAATAGGTCAAACCCCTATAGTATAAAAATTGATATATGGGTCTATTATCTATTATAGGGTGTGGCATAATATTATTTGTTGTCATTTAGTATGTTTCTAGCTTTGTCATAGTCCAATTTAGTCCTTGTGTCATTTTATATCACTTAGGGGTCATATATGGGTCAAAAAGGAAGGTGGTATAGTTTTACAAGGTTTAAAAGTGTTCTAACCTCTCTTATAATATCCAATATGTTATATTCTTTATCAATAATGTCATTACTAACTTAAACTTGTAGGTTCCTAACTAAAATAACAAAAATAAGCGAAAAAAGAGTTTTACTAGTTGTACAGTCTATAAAAGAGAGTGGAACATGGAAAAATATTATGGAATGGCTCTTTAACTTCACTAACTCCATTTCCATTCTTTATTTTATTTATAAATTCAAAAAATGTGCCAAAACCATTTCTCTTCTCCATCACTCCACTAGCCATATGAAATTGGTCAATAGGTCTTTTGATTATATGACCAATAGGAGAGCTTCTAGGTTAAATTCTCTTGGTGGTGGATAGTAAACTTGGTTTGATTCACATTCATGATATTATTTGGAATAATTATTTCTTATACTTTATGAACTACTCTTAAGAAATTGACTATCTTATTTTTTAAGTTAATCCCCACACCCTATAAGTTTTACTTTTGTATGAGCTAGTCTGTATAATCTAGTTGGTAAATTTGGATATATATTATGTGAGATTCATTCTCTAATGTTTACCATATTTGGTTTCATTTTTGGATTTGATTTAATGAATTCAAACATCTTAGGTTGTAGGTGGAGTATACCAATGAGGTTATAGACATGTCCATCAGTTATAAAAGGTTTCTTTCTTTACAAAGGTTTCAAATAAATGTGAGGTGTTGTTTTCCATGTCTTCAATGTCTTCTTGATCACTTCTTATTCTAAACTCACTATCAAAAGGATATTATCATATAGTTATATTCAACCTCTAACATAGTCATACTTTCTTTCCTAACTATCATACATAGTCAACTAAGTGAGGTGTCTTGAATTGTGAGAATGTTCATATAAGGTAGATAAAGAGTCTTGAGTTTATTAACACATTCTTGGAACATGAGATAACAATCCAATCCCTCAAAATGGCATATAAGGGACTATGCTAGTCAATGCAAACTAAATACATAGTCATACACCATATATGTACACCTATAGGTGCCTAAAGGAGAATATCACATTGAAATGGGTTACTAAAACTTGTTTCAAGCCCTTAAATATTGTAAAATGTCATTTGAATTTTTTGAGGGAGTCTAAAAATAGTTATAATGTCATGCCATATACACATTGCTCATGTCTCTACTCACTTCCCTATATACTATGTGCACACCTATAAGTGGCTCTCACAAGGCCAAAAGGTGTTGTAAAGAGGAATTTGACATGTTTTGAAACCTTCATGAAGTTTTTGGAATTGGAAGGTGCCATGAGAAACATGCTTGAATTAAAAAATTATCATGTAAACTTGAAAGGTTATGTTCATATGTATAAACTCAATTTGGGGATAGGTTTCCTTAAAATCTCCAAAATAGAGCCCTATGTGATTTTGATGTTGTCATATGATGAGGTGATAGGGAATATATGTGAGTTTTAATGGCCCTATGTTGTATCCTTAATATATGGAAAAAAAATTTCAAAATAAAGTGGGTATTTGACTAGAGGAACATGGTGTTAAGAATCCTCCATTCTTGACATTCTTTCACTACAACTTTTTAGTGGTGTATATAGTTTGTGAACCTCAAATGACCTTCACAACCCAAAGTAGTAGTATAGAAGCATGATTTCATTGTTATGTGATCCTTTTGAATTGAGAAAGGAATTTATGATTCTAATATCATCAAATTAGGATGGAAAGAAAGATTTTGACCTACTTGGTCACCTACATGTGTGTTCATACTATCAATAAGGATACCTATAGCCTGACAAATGCAAGCTATAGTCTCACAAATCAAACTTTGGTAGTTAGACCTATAAACATGATAAATTGTTGATAAAATTTTATTCAAATATACAAAGGAATACTATACCATGTTACATAGGCTTGAAAGAGTTAAAATTCACCTATAGGACCCCTGATTGCTCTAAATTGATCAACTATAGTCAAATGTAGCATGACAGTGGGTTAGAACATAATAATTTAGAGTATGATCTAGCATAAATATGATAAGAAAAAGTCTAAATGAATGTAAAATGATCATTTTAATACTTCAATAAGGTATTTACGAAATTTTTATGATGTCTACCATATAGGAAACACCTACAAGTAAGTGAAACATAGAATATAGTCATGATCTATCAACATTATCTAGTTAAGAAGAAGTCATATCTTACAGAGATAACGAAAGAAAGTTAACTATTAACATGTTTGAAAAGGACTCCAAGGTATCAAGACCATTTCATGATACTCCCAAAAATGAAATAGGGAAAGAAAGTTTCTAAGGACAAACTACAATCCATATTTAAAAACCCTGCATAGTTAGTAAGTGTATAGGAATTTGTCTTAAGGTCTTGTGAGTATTAGAGGGAAATTGATGCATCATAACCCTATAATTTTATATATAACATCTTAACCATCTATTCAATCCTCTCATGTCTTTGTTTTACTTGGGAAAATAGAGGAGATACCCTTTATTTTACCTCAGATAGAGGATACTCCTAGGAAGGCTAAACCCTATAGGTTAGTCATGAAAGTGATGAGAGGGTCAGCTAGAGGATAATGAGACCTTACTAAAATATTTATATATTTAAGTTATACATGGACCAACATGATAAATGTCTCAAAAATATTGGAGGCCAAATAGAGCTACCTAAACTCACAAACATCCAGATAGACCTATTAGGTCTTAATTATGCTTAGTGTTTAATAAGGGTTCAAATTCACTTATAATACCATATGAAAATTTAAAATAATTTTTACACCTTCATTGAGAGATATCAGGTGTGTTAAATCTTTTGGAATGCAAAGGAGACCATAGGGAAGCCACATTTTAGCTCAAACTAACTTAGGCCTGCATAGAATGGAAGGAGAATATTGAAAGGATAACTTGAGAAGCTCACAAAAACATGGATTCTTATCATGTGGGTTTCATGAGTTATTATATTTTTAATTGGGTCTTGAACATATAATTTTTGTAATTTTTCACAAATTGGATTTCAAGATTGTATGAACAACCTTTAAGAGCCAAAACATATCTAAACCCTCCATAACCCTAGGTAGTGACCCAATGGGAAATATGAAGAAGTAAAATAATATAATGGGGTTATTTTTAAAATATAATTACTTTGATATTATAGAGGACACCCTAGATATCCTTCCCACCAAGTTGAATTATACCCTATTTGTATAGACAAGGTGTTAAAGATATTTTCTTGATAGATTTGTGTATTGTGTAGGTAAAAAAGGGTTTCAAGAGATTTAGATAATTTTTAAAGATATACTGTTACCTAATATAACCTAAAATTTCCATTTTTTCCATTATATGATCACATAAGTACCTCTACTAATACCTTCATCTTAGCTAGTCCAAATTAGCATAGTGAACAAGTTAGTGACAAGGTGAAAACTTCAAGTGGAAGCCCTTTTAAGCTATAACTAATGAATATAAAGGCTTGATGGATATTTAAAATTTTCATTCACTCCCTTTTATGTATTTTTTTTTAAATTGGAGACCTATTTTATGCCAAGTGTGAAGGGTGAGTGAAAGAGGAGTGATTATGACTACATGTATTGAGAACATTTGGCCAAAAGAATATTAATGATTAGGGACATGTATAATGAATGTTGGATCATGTTTATAACCCATACCTCATCTTAAAATAATCTCATATATCCCTATTACACTATGGAGTGTACCAATAAGGCCAAATGATGAAGGTAATTTCTAAGTGAGCAAATGAAGAGTCCACCATATGTTAGGAGTTTCATGATTTGAGGGATATTTATCTATGTATACTTTGCATGGTATATTATATATTCATTTATCCTACATATTTAACTCCTTATCTCAGCTTGACAAGTGGCTTTAGTGACTCTTGGACTTCATTCTCTTCTCTCATCTCTAAAATTCTATAAGTAGTAGCCATTTTGGATATTGTAGGCTAATACCACACCACGTATGATGAAGACCTAATATTTTTGACCTTTTAATTTACATTTTAACAATAAATTTAATATAAGTTTTAGTTAATGAACATTTTTATAAGTGTGTAAAGTGATGTAGGATGATGTTAAGTGATAATATTCTATCCTTTCTTCTCCTTATCCTTTCATGTTTATAAAAGAGTTCCTATTCTAACAGGTCATATAGAGTTTAGATAGTGTGTTAGGCTCCTTTACAGTGTAAAATTTACCTTAGAGTGTTAATTTTTTCCTTTGGCTCACTTACCTTGTCTTGTCTCATGAATGTCACCTCTATATTGAAGCACTTATGTTAGACTCTCTTAGGCCTTTGAAGCTAGCTTGTAGGTCATGTTTCTTAGTACAATAAGTATGATGGTCTTGTTTAAATAATTTTGGTGTATCACCCCCTTAGATTATTTTTAATTCATGTACACTTATGTCCTTTTTCCCACAAGCAATTAGTTAGGTA
This sequence comes from Torreya grandis, assembly GCA_037957365.1. NCBI lineage: Eukaryota > Viridiplantae > Streptophyta > Pinopsida > Cupressales > Taxaceae > Torreya > Torreya grandis. The sequence goes on from JARHVA010002666.1 coordinate 1,052,166, forward strand.
GGTAGTAAGCACTTCAAAGCAAATTTAGGGAGGTAACCCTTAAACCTAGAGGTCTACTTCTACTACAATTAAACCAACATTCCTATAATATTCTTGTGTTTCCCAAATATAGAGGAGGCTTTAAAAACTTCCTATAGGGTGAAATATTTGGTGACAATATTTTTTTCATACCCAATGGGACCCATTCTTCTCAAGATAACTTATCAAGGTAATTGTTGGTCTTGACAACACTAGATGCAAATGGGTGTGCTACTTATGATTTGAAAACTCTATTCAAGGTAAAATATGGTTTTATACCATTTTTTATCATATATTTTCTCTCATACTTCATGGTCCTTACTATGTCATTATTTAGTAGAGATTTTAACCCTGTCAATGTACTTATTCATCCTAAACTTCCTCTTGAAGTTCAACACATTCAACTTAATCTTCCCTTTCAAGACCAAGAAGATTTTTCTAGCCAATAAAGTGAATAAATAGAAGAAACCCAATCTATATTGTATAGACAACATGCCTTCTCTACCTTTAATACTAAAAATCTAATCCATCTTGATGCATATGATTCCATTCCCCCTAATGCTATTAAGAGTGTGCCTACATTGAATGGTGAAGATCATGTCACACATAGTAAACATATTAGGTATATCTCTAATTTTTGTAGTTTTCATAATGTCACTAAAGATAATATTACCATTAAACTCCTTGACATGTACCTTAAAGGTAAATTACTTGATTAGTATAGGAATTTTCTCAGTGGATGCATCACATCATGGGATGACTTTAGAGTGTTGTTAAATTCAAGTTTTGAAGATGAAAGTGACCATACTTATCTCATATATCAACTCAATGTGATCCAAAGACCCCCAAAGTAAATAATGCAGGAATTCAATGATAGGTTTCAAAAGACTTGGTATAAATTTCATCCTCCCATGAGACCACCTTATTAACTTTATGTTTCCTACATACTTGAGAGTCATTGGTACTAGTATTTCCATCATGCTTTAATCCATGGGTGGTTTCACTCTTCCTGAAGTAAATTAAACTACAATTAGAGTTCAGAATGGCCTCATTCAAGTTATAAATCTACCTCCTAAAGTTTTTATGCCTATATTTCCTAATATTCCTACTAATATTCTGAGTGTGGCTCAAGGTCTTAATGCAAATATTATGAATAGGATTATTCCTAAGAAGGTAGATGAACTTGATCCATATGCAAGAATTAAAACCTTAGAAGCTAATCTTAGGTGAGAGAGAATTAAAAAATGTGTGAATGATATCCCTTGTCCCTATCAATAAAAATATGGTCATCAATATGGGAGAGGAAGGGATCAAGGGCAACCTAACTTCAATAGTCCCACCAACATGTATAATCCCAATTCTACATCCAACACAAGAGAGATGGTATTAATGCATAGCAACTTGGTACAAGGGGAATATTATAAAAAATGCTAATTCATGGATGTTAATTAATGTGGAGAACAAGATCTAGTTTCCCAAGGAGGATTCACTCCTCTCTTATCAATTGAAGATGAGGTCTTAATGCAAACAAGTGAAAGTTGGTAGCCTCATGGATAAAGTTTCACTAACTTCCTAGTTGAGGACACTTTTGTACTCAATCAAAGAACCTATATTGTAGATAATATAAGAGCCAAGAGTAAGTATTTATGATTGGATAGTAATGTGCCTACAAGTTCATCTAATCCTTTTACAAGATAATAAAGCATGGCTGTAAGCATGGCAGTCCCAAACACTCTTACACCTCCTCCAAATCAGAATGTGGTAAGGTTTTCTCAAGGTGCTATAATTCTTCAATTTCCAAAACATTATTTTCCTCCAAGGACTCAATAAAAGATAAAAATTTATTGTCTAAACATAGTGGATTCATTTGATAATTCCAAAGCATCTATCTCTTTATGGGATGTCCTCCATATGCCTAGCCAAAAAAAGCTCTTACAAAAATAACTATCCATTTATCCTACTATTCCTTCACCTTAAAGTCAAATATATGGTCATGTAGCTCTTGAAAATACCCATAAAAATATTTTTGAACCATCTACTAAAGTTGAAAAGCCTCAACCTTTCTACCTCAATCTCATATTGGGGGGCAAACTAGTACACAATTGCATAGTTGATAGTGGTGCCTCTACATTAGTCATGCCCAAAGTTGTAGCTAGTAAGTTGGGCCTAAAATATGAACCCCATATCAAATGAGTGATTTAGTTATATCATACACATATTAAGACAATAAGTTTGATCAAAAACTTGAAGGTCTTCCTCCATGATTTTCCTAATTTTCCCATTCTTCAAGACATTATTATGGTGGACCTTCTTGCTCATTTTGCAATTTGCCTTTCAAGAGATTTCATAGCCAAGATAAGTGGATACCTATCAATTTATTGGTCCTTCTTGGCCTTTAGGACAAGATATGGGACAAATTTGACCATAAGAACTCATCCACTTTCAATATTTCACATTGAACCTTATTTTGAAGTAAGATCTAAATTTAATTGTGTTACTAATGAAAAGGAGCAGTATAATATGGATGATATACTTCTAAACTTGAAGGAATAGCTAAATTGTTTCTAAATGAGTATGATTCATATTATTATGAGTATGATCCTTATGCATACTTTGATAAAATTAACCTTAGTACCTATATCATCCATGAGGAACCATTTGAGAAAGTTGAGGTAAGTGTTGAGCATACTTTCTCATAAGCTAATGAGAGTAACTATTTGATTCATATATGATGATGATGATGATGATGATGATGATGATGATGATGATGATGATGATGGATTGAATAATCTAATTGATCACCATAATGGGAAGAATGATGTATTTTTTCTTGATATTGAGTAAGTTTCCCTTGATGATGACACTCATGCAGAAGAGGAGGATGATGTATGGAAAAAATTTAATGCCATATGTCAAGAGTTTGAATAATTAAGTAATGTTATTCCCCTCTTAATAATTCTATATTTGATTAGTTTGATAATGATCATAACAATAATGATGTTAATTTTTCTATTGATCAAGGAAACTAAAGGTTCATCAAGCATGAAAGTAAGTGTCTTATTATTGTTCAAGAGCCTGTAGTCACAGAGGATTCTCATGAGTCTAAGGCATTTTTTATTGTGACTAGACAATAGTCAATAGCTCCATCTGAGGTGAGGCCACATTTAGAGGTGTTGGATCATAAATAACAAGAGCTTGATGACTCCATGTATCAAACACATGATAACCTATAATAGTACAAAGATGAGGTTGTTGTCATCACTGTTATTTTGTATTTTGAGGGAGGCATATCAGATATGAAAATGATTAATAAGATTTTATATCTAATCAAGGCTCTTATAAATCAATAAAGATAATTCATGAAGGCTCCAAATATTTCACTTTTAGGCCTAAGAAGACATAGAGTTGGTAGGCTTCTTGATCATCTTCGTATGCATGTCGATGATGATAAACATGCTTCTCATGTTAGATTGCCTTCATGAAGTGATAAATATGGAAGAGGAACCATCTTTGACCATAGTTGAAGTATGGTAATATGTTTCACCTCAAGAGTGAGGTCTTGTAAATACTATATTAGGTGTGTGTGTCTTTCTTTTAGTTGTGTATTGTGTTCCATAAGTGTTCTAGTTGAAGACATGTGTGATTTTCATTGGTGTGTCTTATTTTTTGTGTTCTCTTCTTTATGTTTGGTGTCATTTTAAAGTTAAATTATATGTCAAACTAGTGAATAGGTGACTCCATGTCCTAATGGATAGTTTTAGGCTACTGGTCTTAGCACAACAAGCATACCACCCATGGGAAATCACCAAGAATGTTGACTATTTTGACCACAAGTCAGAATAAGTCAAACCACTATAGTTAAAAAATTGATATAAGGGTCTATTAACATGATATACAGTGTGTCATGATATTATTTATTATCATTTGATATGTTTCTAGCTTTATCATAGTCCAATTTCGTCCTTGTGTCATTTTATGTCACTTAAGGGTCATATATGGGTCATAAAAGAAAGGTGGTATAGTTTTCCAAGGTGTAAAAGTGTTCTAAGCTCTCTTCCAACATCCAATGTGTCATATTCCTTGTCAATAATGTCATTACTAATTGAAACTTGTAGGTTCCTAATTGAAATCAAGAAAACAAGTGAAAAAGGAGTTTTGGTAGTTGTACAATCTATAAAGGAGAGTGGAACATGGGAAAAGATTATGGAATGGATATTCAAATTCACTGACTCCATTTCCATGCTTGATCTTAGTTATAAGTGTAAAAAATGTGCCAAAACCATTTCTCTTCTCCATCACTCCACTAAGCATATGAAACTAGTCAACATGTCTTTTGATGGTACAACCAACAAGAGAGCTTCTAGGTTAAATTATATTGGTGGTGGATATTACACTTGGTATTCTTCACATTCATGGTAGGATTTGGAAGAATGGTTTCCTATACTTTATGAACTATTCTCAATAAGTTGACTATCTAGTATTTCTAGTTATTCCCAACACCCTACAGGTTATGCTTCCATATGAGCTAGTCCATGCAATCTAGTTGGTGAATTTTATTCCATATTGTTGGTTGATAGATTTTTCTTATTATGATAATGTTTATTTTTACCCTTTAACCTATTATTTTTAGAAGAAATAAGTAAATAATAGTTGGGTAAATTATCATAAATAATTTCCCTCTAAATTAAGGTACAACTCCCTTTTTGAATGTCTTCAATAAATAAAAACTACACTAACATTTGAATATACTTTAAACCAAAAATAATTTAATGTAGACTAACATCCATACATCACTATGTTATGAATGTAATATTTTCTTTATATGAAACTATTCAATGATAGAACACATAGATTCCATATATAACAATGATCAAGAATATGAATATATATATATATATATATATATATATATATATATATATATATATATATATATATATATATATATATATATATATATATATATATATATATATATATATATATATATATATATATATAAACCACTAGTTTTTTGAACCAATAATAATTGATAAAATGTATATCATAAGACTCTTAGTAGAAAAATAATTGCCACATTTAAAGCATGAATTCACATAGAAACTCATCTTCATGCACTAAAATGCATAGATTTAAGTTTGTAGTAACTATTTGTTTCTTTCATTCACAGATGAAATAAAGAGGGAAACAACACATTATAAAAGCAAATTTAAACCAAATTCCAAATTTTTAGACCATTTACATGTCCCATTTAAAACACATATATAGTTTTTCTCTTGTAACTATTCTTTAAACTCAGATTTAAATAAACTCTAACCCTTAGTAGGATTTAGTTTTCAAAACTAATTTAAAAGATAGAACCTTCAAGTAAAGTATCTAACTTAGAGATTAAAAACTTGAAAATGGAATAATCACTACAGAGGAGGTGCATTGGAATCTTCTCATTTTATTTACTCTATAGAAGAGACACATTGCATTTTCTACTCCTTAAATGAAATAATGAATTCTTGGATTATCAAAAAGTCAGGAACTCCAATATGTTTAATTCATTATTTCTAGACCTCCTTAATTTTTTTATTAGCAACCACTTTTTTTTATGCTTCTAGATTTCAATCATTTGGTTAATTACAGCTATCCATTTTGTTTCATCTTTATCCCATAAGATGTTATGTATCTTCAAAACTTCAATGGTAATCAAATTTTCATCATATATATTCTTCAAACCATTAATATATTTGGCGTCTTCTTAGATTATCCCATCTAACCAATTGTTAAACACTTTCATTACCATCTTACTTCTATGTATTTGATCAATCATTTTTTTATTAATTAGATATTTTGGATCAAAAGACAGGGGCAACTAAGAAATGTAATGGAAACCTAGATTATAAATGGCATCGATGTATTCAGCCATCAAGTGTAATGCATGTTTCAATTCCTTCTTATCTATTTCATCTTATCATGTTTGATTTACTCTTTTCTTAGTGGATGTTTCAACATGATGTACATCTATAGTTTTTGATGCAACTCCAAGGTTTTTTATTTTCAATTTATAATCTTGTGTTGTGGGATTTTGAACTTCATCATTCATCACTGATCGAGCTATCTCTACACTCTAATTTCATGTATTAGGATCAATGTCCACTTTAGAAGTGATTTTTAGATTTTTAGATTTAGGAGCTTTCCCTAAACATATACTAACCATATCCTCTAATGGTAAATAAAATAGAACTATTATCTTTTCTCATTAATTGAATTCTATAACCATGGAGGTGTAGTAACTAGGGTTTCCTTATTAGGAATAAGTTACTTTGAAGGCGTATCTAATAATTCTATTGAATTGGTAGAATCCAAGGTGATTCCCATCTATTGATCTATATCAATTCCCTCTACCATTGATGAATTAGGACCTTGATCACTTATCATCCTATCAGAGTCTTCTTTAGCACTTAGATCTATAATCACTTTTTCTAGATATTCTTTCTTCTTCCTATTCTTATCTTTTGACTTGGTGGTGTGGCTAGGCAAATTGCTTACAAGGGTTTTCTTAGACTTTTTAGATGTATAATCCTTTTTAACCTCTAATTTTGAAACACCTACACCATAGATATAAATAATATGATTATAAGAGATTACAAGAGATGATGGTTCATTGATAGGTGCATATGGTTGAAGATATTCAATCTAGATTTTTCCTAGTGTTTGTTCTTTTAACCATTTTTAGTTCTTATCACAGGGAGGCTTTAAATTCAATTCAATTTTATTCATCTTTATTCCAATCAAATTTTGTACTAGGTTGTTGCTCTACCTATTCATACTGAGGATCAATCATATCCTTACCATCATCTATTATATCAGTAATATCCATGTTCAAGTTAAAAGTAACTATTTGGCCTAAAGAAAATCTACACCAAAGTCTTCTTCTGACTTGGAACTCATCTGAGCAACCTTACTAGTAGTATTATATTTAGGGAATGTGTGAAAAACTTTTTCCAAACTCTAAATGATCTTCAGCAAAACCCTTGATATCAAATTTATGGCTGGCCTTATAATATTAAAAATTAAACTTTTTAAGACCCACTTATAGATTTAAGGCATCAAAAAATTGATTGGCATATATAATGACCAAGTTTAATGGGAAACTATATACCTGACTCTCTTTTTGTTAAGATTTTTTTTGTCTAAATTAGCCAATTGCCTACATAATTAAATTAACACAAAGCAATTAAGGGCATATCTGGGTAATTTCATAGGTTCACCTTCAAAACCTCCAACTCTAATATAGGTGAATTTATAAAATTGAATGAAATACCGACCATATATACTAATAAATTACATAGATTCATCAAACATTCTTTTATTAACATTCTCTATTATTTCATAAACCATTCTGCCAGTGAAAACATCATTAACCCTTTGTAATTTTCATAACATTTTTGCATTTGTAAATGGGGATAATAATCATAAATTATGATTTCTTCAATTAAGGGTTTATGAGGTAACCCTATCCATTATTTTGTAGATGCTAGGTAGTATAAAATATATGAAGACATATAAAAAAAATTTAATCCCCAAGAGATTGCTTAAATCCTTATGTAAGCACTCTACTATGATCTCTACCTGGTCTAGATATTGTTCTCCACTAAAAATTACTTGAATAAAGAAGTGCATCCAGTCCTCCCAAAAGAATGGTTGAGGAATAATTTCTAGTCTATGCAGCAACATGATAATATCTTTCACTTTTGGTATCATACGTTCTCTAGTTAAAGGTTTGTGTAACCTTGAACCTCCATTTTAGAACTTCAGTAGCCAATTTGTTGTGATTATACTCTTATTGTTTGACTTTTTTAATGAAAAATAACTATAAGAGGAAGAGATGTTAAGGTCTGAATATAGTTCATTAGGTGGGATTTTCATTATAACCATTATGGTTTCTCTAAAATAGGTAGTAATACATATCCATTCATAGTTTTGATGCATCTATCATGTGGGTCATATTTTTTTCATTCATTCAAGGACTAATTTAGGGTATTATATGGTTGTGGGAAGGCTACGGCTTCAATTAGACCACTTTCCACTATCTTCTCCAAAATGGGAATAGATGCAAGATTTTTATCTATTTCTTTAAAATCTTCCAAATCATACTAAGCTAAAATTTTATCCCCATATTTGGCCAAAGAACAAACAAGACTTGAACCGTGGTCAGAACCAAGGCATGTAGCTTTCATGATTATAATTTGGATAAACAAAATAGAAAATGTTTGAACCTCTTAACAGTATCAAAGGCTCAAAATGACTTTTATTTTTGACAAATAAATATCAATAGTTATGAGAAAAGTTGAAACTCACCTTTTACTAGATCTAAATTCTCTATCAAATTGAGCAAGAAAATATGATACCTCTAGCACTATCCTCCTTTCATAGCACCTTTTGTTTTTTATTTTTCTAAATTAACCTACTCATTATTTGATAAGGGCACAAAATCCACTCAAATAATTATTGAATCAATACATTCATGTTGAATTTCCTTTATATGACATAAATTCTGACACATGCATTAATTGCAAGTGATCTCCACATTCGACCTTAATGTATAATCATTACCCTTGATTTTCATGAATTAAAACTTTTAAATTTATAAAATTTTCTAGATATATTATCTTCTAGTTAATTCTCCCCATATTTATTTCCCACTTTTATATTTCCACACACAATGAACTTTTATATCCCAACCAAAAGAGTACACAAGTTCAAGATCAATTTTTGTTAGTTCTTTTATACTCATAGATTTTGACTCAATGAAAGTTTTAAGGGAATAAATAAGAATCAACATAAAGACATTTTTTTAACAAAATTTCTCATGATGAACCAAAAGTGAGTGGATTTTCAAGAATATAGAATAGTGAACTTTGAACCTGTGAACCATCAAATTTTGAAAAAGGTTCAAGTTCAGTGGTTCAAGATAACCAATTCCTTCAAAAACCAAGAAAATCAAATGATTTATAATAACAAAATTATGAATCAAAGAGTGAACATATTGACTAATAAAGGAAAATGATTTATCAATGCTTTCTTGAGGAAGAATTGTGAAAAATTGAATAAGGGTAAATACAAGGGTAACAATTGGCTTTGACTGGGGACTAAAATTTATGACAAAATGTAGAGAACTCAAAATCTTTGGTTTCATAAAAAACTCATCAAAAATAAAGGGACAAAAAGGGAAAGGATGGAGAAAACAAAAATAGAAAAACAAAAATTTGTCAAACACAAATAAAAAGAATATAGCTATGTACAAAATAGGGGACACCTATTTTACAATTGATACAACTTAAGGTCCTATCCATTATAAAATAAGGGTAAAATAGGTTCATCTGGATATTTTAATTTGAAATAATTAGGGCCCAAACTTGATGAATTTTTAATGGTCCCTTCTAGATTAAATCAAACTTACCATGTGCTCCTTTAGGTTCTCTTCTCTTATCCCATAAAATCACTTCATCTCCTTTCATGAATTTTTTGGGTCTAGTTTTTTTATCAAAGATTTTCTTAACTCTAGATTGATGAGTATTAATATGATTAGCTATTTCATTCCTTTCTTCCTAAATTTTGGTTAAATACCTAATCCTCTTTTCTAAAGAATCTTGAAAATATTGATCTCTAATGACCTTTTGCAATTTGGATGTTGATAGTTCAAGAGGTAACAATAATTAATCTCCTATTCCATAAACTAACTCAAAAGGTATTATTCTTATTGATCTTTTTAGGGTTACCTTATCAACCCAAAGTGCTTCATATAACTTTTTATTCCAATATTTGTGATTATCACTCACTATCAAATTTTTGTTACTAGACTCAGCTTGACCATTGCCTTGAGGAAAATAGTCTGATGAGTGAGAAAGAGAGATACTGTGATCATAACAAAATGAGATGAGTTCAGCTAAAGAAAATTTGGTAACATTATCTAACATAATTTTTTGAATAACACCAAATCATACCAGTATATTTTATTTAAGAAAATCACACACAATTTTTGAGGTGATTCTCTTTATAGTGATCGCCTCCACCCATTTTGTAAAATAGTCTATGGCTATCAGAATGTGTGTATGTTTAGCACTTGAAGAAGGTGAAAGTGGTCCAATGAATTCTAAGCCCCATTTCTTTAAAGGCTCTTCAATCACTACTGGCCTTAAAGTTAATGCTACAAGTTGTGGTTTTCCTAAAAATATCTTGCACTTCTCACAATTAGCCACCCATCTATATGCATCTTTAAACATGCCAAGACAATAATAACAATTCCTAAGAATTTTAAAGGTTGTAACTGAGGAAGAGAAATGTCCACCACAAGCTTCATCATGGAAAACCTTCAAAATATTATGATATTGTTATTTATCTACACATCTCAAAAAAGTTCCATCTAGTCCCTTTTTGTACAAGACATCACCCCAAATGACATATTTTTCTACTTTTAATCTCAGGTTCCTTTTTTATTTTGAGGATAAATGGTTGGGACAATATCCATAAGTAATATAATGAGCCACATCTAAAAATCATGGATCTTGTAAACTCACTAACAAGATAGTGGGAAGTTCCTCCTCTTTTTATTCTTTATTTTCAGTGATTAGTCTACATAAGCCTTAGCCACAAATTAATTTAGTTGGCTTGATATCCAAGTCATATTCTTGGATCTTAGAAACCCATGATGCTCTATTATTCATCCCCACATCTTGTTGAGTTAGAATGCTCTTGATAGATGAGCTTGGTACAAATATAATTGAGTGAGAATGAAGTATTTAGTACCTAAATTGTTTGACAACTTTTACTAAATCAAAATCTTTTTTTTCAATCAATTAATATTTAAGTTCATATTTCTTAAGAGGAAGACTCATGAAGGCTATTGGAGCTTCTATATTCAATTCATTTTTCTATAGAAAAATACCAGACATGGTGTGTTCTATACATAGCAATAAATAATAAAATCCTTTTGGAAATCAGGATTTATCAGAGTAGGTGCCTATACAATCATTTCTTTAACATTTTCAAAAGCCTTCTTAGCAGCTTCATTCCACCTGATTGCTTTTTTTTCACTGATAATTCCTAAAATATGTTTTATAATCTTAACAAAATTGGGAATGAATCTTCTGAGGAAATTAACCTATCTAAAGAAAGATTTAACTCCAATTTTATTTGAGGTAAGGCTTAATTATTGAATTGCTTTAAATCTCTTTGGGTCGATCTTGATTCCATTTATCCAAACCAAATGCCCCAATAACTTAACTTTTGTCACATAGAATACTAATTTTTTTGGATTAAGAGATATTCCATGGTCATTGCATCTTTGCAAAATAGTCTCAAGATCTTTTAGATGATTTTCTCTCTTTTTAGAGAAAATAGTCAAGTCATCAAGATAAATAGAAATAACTTTATCTATCATGTCTTTAAAAGATGAGTTTATTGCTCACTAAAAATTTACGCTAGCGTTGATCAAACTAAAAGGTATACAACCATATTTTAAAGTTTTCCATTGTGTTGTGAAAGTGGTTTTATGTTGATCTTCTTCAACCACACCTATTTTATTATAACTAGAGAACCCGTCTAACATGGACATCATCTGTGATCCAACAACTATTTATAAAATGTGATCCATCATGGGTAAGGCATAATTATCTTTCAATCTGGCTTGATTTAAGTTCCTAAAATCAACACAAATCCTTATTTCTCCATTTTTCTTGTGCACCAAGAAAATATTTGCAACCCAAGTAGAGTGATGAATTAGGTAGATAATCATAGCTTTCATCATTTTATCAACTTCTTTATAAATGGCATGTATAGCTTTTGGGTTTTATTTTCTTAATTTCTACCTGAATGGAGTTGCATTTGATTTTAAAGTAATATGATGCTAAAATTAACCACTTCTAATATTTTTCAAAACATCATAACACCAAGTAAAGACATCTTTATATTTAGTTAGCAAATTAATTAACTCACATCTCTCTTCTGGTGACTAACATTTACTAATGGAAACCCCTTTAGGATCAATTTTATTTCCAATATTTACCTTTTTACAATCTCCCAATTTATCAAGAGCCTGAGCATGTTTGCCTTTGATGTATTCATCTTGTCGACTGAACAAATGTTCAAGAGAAACCAACCCTCTGGGAATCTTGTTTCCTTTTAACTAAATTACTCCATCATTTGAATTGATTCTAGGATCAGGACTAAACTCTTTACACTCTATTTCAGATCCTTCAAAATAGGTCCCCAAAAATATCTCAGCACTTTCCAAGAAATTTTTAATTTGTTGATCATTTTTAAAAACTTGCAAGTATTCAACATTTTCTAGGATATTAGGATGATAGATCAACTCTATTTTATATGAGTTTTCTTTGAAATAAAGATGAGGAAAAAGAAGAGAAGATGATATTGCCAAAGAATCTGCCTATGAGTTTTGATCTCTTAGAATTGACTCAATAGAGAAGGCATCAAAATGTTCTATTTCATCCCAAACTCTATTTATATAATGTCTCAATCTTTCATTCTTAATAGCAAAAATCCCTCTTACTTCTTTAACAATTAGTTATGCATCTCCTTTTACTTTGAGTATTTTTATTCCTTTTCCCTTGGATTCATTTAGTCTAAATAATAGAGCTTCATACTCTATGGTATTATTATTATTTTTAAACTCTAACTTAAAGGAGTAAGGATAAATTTTACCTTCAAGGGAAATCAGAACTACTCCTGTTCTAGAGCTAGTAGTGGCATAACTACCATCAATCTCCATGATCCATAGATCATCTGAATGAGTGTATTTTGAAATATATCCTTCTTTTGCATCCTTAAAAAACAATAATTAACAAATTCATATTCTTCAAATAATATCTAAGATTTAGGATCATCAGAAGGGAAAACAATAAACCTACATTTAGTTTTAGGCTCTAGTTTTACTTTCCATTTTTCCACTAGAATTATGGCCTCTAACTAATCCATTTTAATTCCCCCACATATATCTTTGAAAAATGTTTTACTCAGTAGCATTTTAAATTGGCAAGGATGTATATCACTAAAATAGTCAACTTCAATATTTTATCAGGGTAGGTTGTAAGAGCAACCTCTACATATTTAAATCTACCCAAGTAGAAGAATCTACTTACCATCCATATAATAGCACTTACCAAATGTTTTTTTAAGGGATATACCCAAGGCTTTATCTATAGAAGAGAGCATGATGTTATCATAAATACCTAAGTCTATAATATAATTATTGAGTTTATGTCCATCTATAAATAAGGAAACATAAAATGGGTTAGGTTTCATATCAACCAAATTATATGTATCATTAGATGCATTGATGGCCATTCTGAGCATGTATGTAGGTGATTTAGGTGGAGAAGCAAATAGTTTAACAATTAATGACTCAACTTTAATATTTTGTCAACTTTTGAATTCAGTTCGTGAATGATCACCTTTAACGTGTTTCACCAATTTATCAAGCTCTTTAGGATTTTACTTAAGGTATTTAATAGGAGATATTTGAATTCTTGAAGTCTTGAAAAATTAAATAATATTAAAAGAAGTTTCATGATTAGATCTTCATAATAATTGAACATCATAAACTTTTGAACTAGTGTCAGGAGTTCTAGTGAAAGGTTCCTTACTTTTGATAGGCATTCCTTGAGAAGATTGAATGTTTGGATATTTTTAATTCTTTTGAATTTAGTTCAACATATCACATGAAGGATCCTCAAGAGTAACCAATACTTCACCACCTCTTCTTGAGTCAGAATCATACTCTAAAAAGTGTATTTTAGAGTCACTAAGTTCCTCAGAGTTCCTTTCTTCCTCAATAATTTCTCCCAACATATCTTTAGTATCAGCCATTTGAGTATATCTAACCATCTCTAGGCAAGAATTTCCATCATGATTAGTAGTCAAATGAAAGGCACACATGTTATTTTTTCTAGGGGAAGATTCAATAGCTAACTTTGGTTATCCTGGTGTAAGTTGAAATGCCTTACTGGTATTTATCCTTCGGCTGACATCTTGATATGGTTGTTGGAATGGTGTACTAGCTTTAGGCATTTGTCTTTTTAGAGTGATCATATCATTAACTAACCTTTGAACCATAGGATCTGTAGGGGATGAGGATTGAACATTAGGCATTTAAACTTCTTTTTTCCATTTTCTATCCATGATAAGATCATATTATAATCCAAATGCCATTATTTATGCATCCACTAAAGTGGAAAATCCACCTCTTCTTAGGTTAAAACTAATATCAAGAGGCATAGAGTTAATAAAAAAACATTTTTGATTTTCTAGAGTTGACTTTTAGCAATTGGAATCATGTACATGATTTTGTTGTATTTGGCTATAAATTCTCTCAAAAGCTCATGTATTTATTTCTTAAGTTGAGTTAATTGAACAAGGAGAGAATGTTCATCTTCTACTCTTTTGAACCTACCTTCTAATGCATCTTTCATATTATCCTAGTTTGTAATAGTATCATTAGGTAGGTGATAGAACCATTGCATTTTAGTATCGATTAAATTTTGTACAAAGAGTCTTATAGCCACATCTTGATGTTGAACACCTAATACACCACATGATACAACAAAGGTATTTATATGTTCATCTAGTGATTGCTTTCCATTTCCATTAAATTCAGGAAAAATTTCTCTTGCATTTTTGGGTAAAAGATTTTATATTAGCTCTAAGATTCATAGGTCCTATGACTGCTCCACAAGGCTGGGCCATTGGTAAAAATTTTATGGTAGAAGGGATGATAGTGTTGGAGAGAGTTAAATCTTGAAAAATAGGGGATGGTAAGGGTTTAGGATGGCTATGAGGTCTACCTATAGATATTATAATAGAAGTAGGATTAGAAGAAAAATTTAGGTTTAGCAATTCTTGAAAAGTAGGATCATCAATTCCTCTCTCCTCAAAGATCTTGTATATCTTCTAAACTTTAGCTTGTTAAATCATAACTAAACAAATAAATATTAATTACTAAGTTGTTCTTGACCTCTTGAGACTTTATTGAATTAATTTATAACTGTGTTTTCAGCTTGTCTCCTTTTCCTAAGTAACAATTATCTTAAATTATCAGCCAAATCTTCTTCTCTTTCTACTACTTGACTTGCTCTTCTATAATCATCAATATTTTGATGAGTGCACCATGTAAGGGTATTTAATTGAATAATTATGTCTTATTAATCATCTTGGAAACTAATATTAGGTTGTAAAATAGGAATTATGTTCTCATGGGGAAGCACCATCTTGCTTCATATTAGGGTGACTAATCATAAACAATGATTCGGTCGATCTCCAATGGAGTCACCAAAAATATATTGGTTGATAGATTTATCCTATTCTAATAATGTTTATTTTGACCCTTTAACCCATTATTTTTAAAACAAATAAGTAAACAATAGTTGGGTAAATTATCATAAATAATTTCCCTCTAAATTATGGTACAACTCCCTTTTTAAAGATCTTCAATGAATAAAAACTACACTAATATTTGAATATAATTTTAATCAAAAAGCATTTAAGGTAGATTAACATCCATACAACACTATGATATGAATGCAATATTCTCTTTCTATGAAACTATTCAATGATAGAACACATAGATTCCATATATAACAATGATCAAGTGTGTGTGTGTGTGTGTGTGTACCACTAGGTTTTGTGAACCAATAAAATTGATAAAATGTATATGATAAGACTCTCAGTAGAAAAAGAAATACCATATTTAAATCATGAATTCACAAAAAAGCTCATCTTCATTCACTCAAATGCACAAATTTAAGTCTGTATTAACTATTTGTTTCTTCATTCACAGATGAAATAAAGAGGGAAACATCACATTATAAAAGCAAAGTTTAGCTAAATTCAAACTTTTTGGACCCTTTAAATGTCCTATTTAAAACATATATATAGTTTTTCATTTGTAACTATTATTTAAACTTAGATTTAAATAAACTCTAACCCTTAGTAGGATTTAGTTTTCAAAACTAATTTAAAAGATAGAACCTTCAGGTAAAGTATCTAACTTAAAATTAGAAAGCTTGAAAATGGCATGATCACTACTGAGGAGGTGCATTGGAATATTTTGATTTTATTTTCTCTACAAAAGACACATGTTGTGTTTTCCATTCCTTAAATGTATCAATGAATTCTTGGAATATCATAGAATTAGGAACTCCAATATGTTTAATTCATTGTTTCTAGACCTCCTTAATCTTCTAAATATCAGCCACTTTTTATGCATGCTCTAGTAGTGCTTTGACAAAAAGATGAAGTAATTATTCCAATTTTGACACCCTATAAAAATCATCTATTAAAATATTTTCATTTTATTTGATGAAATTAATCTTTTATTTAAATGATTGTATCATAATATTGATATCTCCCTCAGGTTTTCCATCATCTTTCAAATACTTTACATTAATACATTATAAATCATGATGTAGAGACTGAGTAAATTTACTTATCTCTTTAATCAGCTTTATAAGTTCTATCTAGCCCTATTTTAACATTGAATTTATCCATTAAAGATTCTTTTTGCATACATATAATGTCTTGTCAATCAAATTTGTCACATTCTTTGCTGATAAATTTTTTATCACACCATACTTTTGGATGTCAATAATTTGGTTAATTATAGCTATCCATTTTGTTTCATCTTTCTCCCATAAGATGTTTTATATCTTCATTATTCAATGGTAATTAGAGTTTCATCATATATATTCTTCAAACCATTAATATATTTGGTACCTTCTGGGATTATCCCATCTAACCAATCATCAAATATTTCATTACCATCTTACTTCTATGCATTTCATCAAGCATTTTGTGATTAATTAGATATTTTGGATCAAAAGATAGGGGAAACTAATAAATGGATTGAGGACCTAAATTATGAATGGCATCAATGTATTTGGCCATTGAGCACAATGCCTATTTTAATTCCTTCTTATCTCTTTCATCCATGTTTGATTTACTATTTTCTTGGTGGATATTTCAAGATGATGTATATCTACAGCTCTTGATGTAACTCCAATGTTTATTCTTTTGAATTTATAATCCTATGTTGTGAGATTTTTAACTTCATCATTTGTCACTAGCTGAGCTATCTCTACACTTTGATTTCCTGTATTAGGATCAATGTCTACCTTGGAAGTGATTTTTAGTTTTTTAGATTTAGGATCTTTCACTAAACAAATAATAACCATGTCCTCTAATGTTAAATAAAATGAAACTATTTTCATTTTCTCATTAATTGAATTCTATAAGCATTGAGGTGTAGTAACCAGGGTTTCCTTATCAATAATAAGTTGCTTTGAAGGGGTATCCAATAATTCTATTAAATTGGTAGAATCTAAAGTGATTTTCACCTGTTGATCTATATCAGTTCCCTCTACCATTGATGAATCAAGACCTTGATCACTTATAATACTATCTGAGTCTTTTTCAACACTCAAATCCATAATCACTTTTTCTAGAGATTCTTTCTTCTACTTGTTCTTAGCTTTTGACCTAGTGGTACAGTTAGGCAAATTTATTACAAGGGTTTTCTTAGAATTTTTAGAGGTAGAATCCTTTTTAACCTCTAATTTTGAAACACCTACATCACAGATATCAATAATATGATTAAAATAGATTATAGGAGATGATGGTTCATTGATAGGTGCATATGGTTGAAGATCTTCAATCTAGATTTTTCCTAATCTCTATTCTTTTAACCATTTTTTAGTTCTTATTTTCACAGGGAGGGTTTTAACTTCAATTTAATTTTATTTATCTTTATTCTAACTAACTTCTAGAATATGTTGCTTCTCTACCTATTCATACTAAGTATTAATGATATCCTTACCATTATTTATTATATCAGTAATATCCATCTTAGGATTAAAAGTAACTATTTGGCCTAAAGAAAATTTGCACCAAAGTCTTCTTTTGACATTGAACTCATCTGAGAAACCTTCCCAATAGTATTATATTTTGGGAATGTGTTAAAAAAGTTCTAAACTCTAAATGATCTTCAGCAAAACCCTTGATATCAAATTTAGGGTTGGCCTTATAATACTAAAAATTAAACTTTTTAGACCCACTTCCAGATTTAAGGCATCAAAAATTTATTGGCATATATAATGACCAAGTTTAATGGGAAAATATATACATAACTCTCTTTTTGGTAAGAGTTTTTTTTATCTGTATTAGCCAATTGCCTACATAATTCAATTAACACAAAGCGGTTAAGGGCATATCTGGGTAATTTCATAGGTTCACCTTCAAAACCTCCAACTCTAATATAAGTGAATTTGGAAAATTGAATGAAATAGCTACCATATATGCCAATCAATTGCAAAGCTTCATTAGACATTATTTTATTAACATTCCCTATTAGTTCATAAACCATTATGCCAGTGAAACATCATTAACCCTTTTGTAATTTTCATAACAGTTTTGCATTTGTAAATGGGGATAATAATCATAAATTTTGATGTCTTCAATTAAGGATTTATGAGGTAACCCTATCCATTCTTTTATAGATGCTAAGCAATAGAAAAGATATGAAGACATATAAAAAATTTACTCCCCAAGAGATTGCTTAAACCTTGATGTAATCACTCTATGATGATCTCTACCCAATCTAGATATTATTCTCCACTAAGAATTACTTGAATAAATAAGTACATCTAGTCCTCCCAAAAGAGTGATTGAGGACTACCTTCTAGTCTGTGTATCAACATGATAATATATTTCACTTCTAATATCATATGTTCTCTAGTTAAAGGTTTGGGTAACCTTGAAACTCCCTTTTGGAACTTTAGCAACTAATTTCTTGCGATCATACTCTTATAGTTTACCTTTTTTAATGAAAAATAACTATAAGAGGAAGAGATGTTAATGTCTGAATATAGTTCTTTGGGTAATATTTTCATTACAACCATTATGGTTTCTCTATTAATAGGTAGAAATACATCTCCATTCACTATTATGATGCATCTATCATGTGGGTCATATTTGTTCATGCATTCAAGGACTAATTCAGGGTATTAAATGGTTGTGGGGAAGGCTACGAATTTAATTTAACCACTTTGCACTATCTCCTCCAACACAGGAGTAGATTAAATATTTTTATCTCTTTCTTTAAAATCTTCCAAATCATACTAAGCTAAAAATGTATCCCCATATTTAGGAAAATAACAAACAAATCTTGAGCTATGTTCAGAACTAAGGCATGAAACTTTCATGATTACAATTTAGATAAATAGAATAGAAAATATTTGAACCTCTTAACAGTATCAAAGACTCAAAATGACTTTTTTATGACAAATAGATAGCAATAGTTATGATAAAATTCAAGACTCACATTTTACCAAATCTAAATTCTCTATCAAATTGAGCAAGAAAATCTGATACCTCTAGCACTGTCCTCCTTTTATGGCACTTTTTGTGTTTTATTTTACCAAATTAGCCTACTCATTATTTGATAAGGGTACAAAATATACTCAAATAATTATTGAATCAATACATTCATGTTGAATTCCCTTGATATAACATAAATTCTAACATATACATTAATTATAAGCGATCTCCACACTCGACCTTAATGTATAATCATTACCCTTGATTTTCATGAATTAAAACTTTTCACTTGATGAAATTTTCTAAATATATTCTCTTCTAGTTAATTCTCCCCATCTTTATTTCCCACTTTAATACTTCCACACATACTGAAATTCTGTATCCCAACCAAAAGAGTACATGGGTTCAAGCTTAGTTTTTGTCAGTTCTATTATACTCATAGATTTTAACTCAATGAAAGTTTTAAGTTAATAAACAAGAATCAACATAAAGACATGTTTTAAAAAAATTTCTCATGATGAACCAAAGGTGAGTGGAATTTTAAGAATATAGAAAAGTGAACTTTGAACCTATGAACCATAAAATTTTAAAAAAGGTTCAAGTTTGGTGGTTCAAGATAACCAATTCCTTTACAAACTAAAACAACAAGCAAAACTCTAATAACAAAGGGATGACTCGAAGAGTGAACATATTAACCAATAAATCAAAATGATATATCAATGCTTGCTCAAGGAAGAATTATGAAAAATTGAATAAGGGTAAATACAAAGTTAATGCATATGACATGGGATTCCTTATCTCATGTTTCCCATATTTGGTTTCATGTTTTGAGGTGATTTCATGAGTTTAAACCTCTTAGGTTGTAGGTGGAGTATTCTAGTGAGGTTGTAGACATGTCCATCAATTGTAGAAGGTTTATTTAATTTCAATGGTTTCAAATCAATGTGAGGTATTATTTTCCATGTCTCAAATGTATTCTATATCACCTGATTCTAAACTCAATATCAAAAAGATATGATCAATAGAGATGTAGTCACCCTCTAACATAATCATACTTTTTTCCTAACTATCATACATAGTCAACTAAGTGAGGTGTTTTTAAGTGTGAGAACATTCATATAAGGTAGATGAAGAGTCTCAAGTTGACTAACCCCTTCTTGGAATGTGAGATATCAATCCAAGCCCTCTAAATGGTATATAAGGGACTATAATAGTCAATGAAAACTAAATACACAGTCATACACCATTGATGTACACCTATAGGTGCCTATAGGAGAATATCACATTGAAATGGGTTACTGAAACTTGTTTTAAGCCCTTTAATGTTTTTAAATTTCATTTGAATATTTTGAGAGAGTTTAAAACTAGTTATAAGATCATGCCATATACACATTGCTCATGTCTCTACTCACCACCCTATATACTATGTGCACACCTATAGGTAGCTCTCATAGAGGCCTAAAGGTGTTCTAAAGAGGAATTTGAAATGTTTTGAAACCTTCATAAAGTTTGTGGAGTTGGAAGGTGCTATAAAAACCATGTTTGAATCAAAAAAGTAGCATGTAAACTTGGAAGGTTATGTGAATATGTAAAAACTCAATTTGTGGATAGTTTTCCTTAAAAGCTCCAAAACATAGCTCTATGTGATTTTGATGTTGCCATATGATGAGGTGAAAAGGAATATATGTGAGTTTTAATGGCCTATGATTTAGCCTTAATATAAGGGTAGAACCTTGCAAAAGAGTGTGGGTGTTTGACTAGAGGAACATGGTGTTAAGAATCCTCTATTCTTGATATTCTTTCACTGCAACTTTTTAGTGTTGTCTAGAGTTTTTGAACCTCAAATGACCTTCACAACCTAAAGTAGTAGTATAGAAGCATCATTTTATTATTAGGTGATTTTTGTGAATTTATAAAGGTATTTTTGATTCTAAAAACATCAAATTAGGTTGGAGAGCAAGGTTTTGACCTACTTGGTCACCTACAAATGTGTTCATACTCCTAAGAAGGCTACCTATAGCCTGACAAAAGCAACCTAAAGTCTCATAAATCCAACTTTGGTAGTTAGACTTATAGACATGAGCACTTGTTGATCAAAGTTGATTCAAATATATAAAATAATCCTAAACCATGTGACATAAGCTCAAAAGAGTTAAAATTCACCTACATGACCCCTACTTGCTCCAAATTGGTCAATTATAGTCAATTATAGCATGATAGTGGGTTAAAACACAATAATTTAGAGTATGAGCTAGCATAAATATGATAAGAACAAGTCTAAATGAATGTAAAATGATCATTATAAGACTTAAATAAGGTATTTAGGCATTGTATATGAGGTATACCATGAAGGAAACACTTATAAGCAAGTGAAACATAGAACACAATCATATTCTATCAACATTGTCTAGTTAAGAGGAAGTCATTTCTTGAAGAGATAACAAAGGAAAGTTGAATGTTGACATGTTTGAAAAGGAATCCAATGTATAATGATCATTTCAAGATAATATTAATAAGGAAATAGGGTAATAAAGGTTCCAAGGACAAACTACAGTCCATATTTTAAAACCCTACACAATTAGTAAATGTATAAGAGTTTATCTTAAGGTCTTATGACTATTAGAGGGTATATGACATGTTATAGTGATATAAATTTATATATAACATCCTCACCACCTACCTAATCCTCTCATGTTTTGGGTTTACTTGGTAAAATAGAGGAGATACCCTCTATTCTATCTTGGATAGAGGGTACTCCTAGGTAGGCTAAACCCTACAAGTGGGTCGTGAAAGTGATGAGAGGGTGAGATAGAGGTTGATGAGACATTATATAAATATATAGAGAGTTAGGTCATATATGGACCAACATGATAAAGGTATCATAGATATTGAAGGTCAAACAAAGTAGCCCAAACTCATAAGCATGCAGACAGACCTATTAGGTCTTGATTATGCCTAGTGCCTAATAGGGGTTAAACTTAATTTATACACCATATGAGAATTTAAAATCATTGGTACATGTGCTTTAGGAGATATAAAGTGTTTTCAAGATTTTTTAATATAGAAGATACCATAGGGAAGCCACATTTTGGCTCTAACTCAGACCTACACAGAATGGAAGGAGAAACTCGAGAGGCTAACATTAGAAGCTCATAAAAACATGGATGCTTAACATGAGAGTATGAGTATTTGGGAGATGTTTAATGAGGTATTTAGTAAATAATTTTTTGTATTTTTTCACAAATTGGATGCCAATATTGTATGAATAATCCTTAAGGGCCAAAACATCTCTAAACCCTCCAAAACCTGTGGTAGTGACCTGATGGGAAATATGAAGAAGGAAAAGCATATCAGGGGGCTAGTTTGACTAGTAAACAACTTTTATATTTCATAGTACTCACTAGATATCCTTCCCACTAAGTTGAATTGTACCTCATTTGTATAGATAGGGTGTTAAAGAGATTTTTTTGATAGATTTGTGTATTGTGTAGGTAAATAAGGGTTTCATGAGATGAAGATCATATATATATATATATATATATATATATATATATATATATATATATATATATATATATATATATATATATATATATATATATATATATATTTGGAACTAAGATAACCTCCAATTTCCATTTATTATATTATATAACCTCACAATTACCACTACTAGTACCTTCATCTCAGCTAGTCCAAACTAGCATAGTGAACAAGTTAGTGAGAAGGTGAAAACTTCAAGTGGGAGGCCTTTAATGGTCTAAATAATGAATATAAAGGAATGACAGATCTTTAAAATTGTCATACACTCCATTTTATGGATTTTTTTTGAAAACTAAAGACCAATTTGATTCCAAGTGTGAAAGGTGAATGAAAGAGGAGTGATTATGACTATAGGTAGTGAGAACATTTGTCCAAAAGAATCTTGATGATTAGGGACACCTCCAATTCCTATTGGAGAATGTTTATAACCCCTACCTCATATTTCAATCATATCCTTTATCCATATTCTTATTTGGAGTGCTCCAATAAGGCCAAATTATGAAGGTAATTTATAAGCAAGTAAATGAAGAGTCCATCATATTTTAGGAGTTTCATTATTTGAGGGACATTTTTCCAAGTATAAATTACATGTTATATTATATATTCCTTTCTCCAACATATTTAACTCCTCTCATATTGAAAAGTGGTTTTAGTGACTTGTGGACTTCATTTCTCTCCTCAATCAAATTCTATAAGTAGTAGTCATTATGTCTCTTGTAGGATAATACCACACCATGTATTGCAAATCCCTACTAGTTTTGATATTATACCTTGCCTTTGAATAATAAATGAAATATATTTTTGAATCCATGAAAATTCTAAGTGTGCAAAGTGATGTATGGTGATGTTGAGTGATAATCTTTTATCCTTGCTTCTCCTTATCCTTTCATGTTTATACATGAGTTCATATTCTAATAGGTCATAAAGAGAGTAGATAGTGTGTTAGGATCCTTTAAAGTGTACAATTTTACTTAGAGTGTGTAATTTACCCTTTGATTCACATATTTTGTGTTGTCTCATGCATATCACCTCTATATTGAAGCATTTTTGTTATAATCTCTTAGAACTTTGAAGTTGGCTTGTAGGTATTATTTCTTAGTGCAATAAGTATGATGGTCTTGTGTAAATCCTTATAGTGTATCACCCCCTTAGATTAGTTTTATTTCATGCATAATTTTATCCCTTTTCCCAAAAATAATTAGATAGGTAGGTGATAAGCACTTCAAAGCAAATTTAGGGAGCTAGCCCTTAAACCTAGAGGTCTACTTCTACTATAGGTAAACCTAGATACCTATAAGTATTCCCATGTTGCCCAAATCTAGAAGAAGTTTGAACAACCTCCTCTAGGGTACAAGATTTGGTGACAATAGTAACATAGATTTATTTATGCATCTAATCTATATGCATGCATGATAGTAATTTTACTCTATTTCCCTATTCTTTTATTTATGAATATAAGTTGCATTTACTGCATAAAACTTTTGTGCCATTGAACCCATGTTTAATTATTCCATTTAAATAATCTTCATGCATTTAATTTGAATAACCAAACTTAGTTGTCACCCAAATAATCAGTACTAGTCTTTATGGTGTAGATCACCCTCTCCAAGGTTGCCACATATGAGAACAATTAGTGGCAATGTACTCATTAAATGTAATCTACCAATTATGCCTTAACAACATGTTTTAAGAATATGGGATCTCAACTACCTAAACATCCATGAATTTTTGAAATCATAGTAAGAAAGCTAGCTACATGTGTACATTTAGTAATTCACCTACCACTTTAACCTTAGACTCACCTAGTTGAACTACTACTCTCTAAAACTTAGTTAGTGACAATCCTAATTTATTATAGATACCTGTAGGCATGACATTGACTGATGTTCCTAAATCAACTAGATAGTTATGCATATTTTTCAAAATATCCTCATAGTGAGTAATAAAAGGGGGACCTCAACTTTATTCTTATGAATCATCACATATGTATGTGCAAGATTTTTTTTCGCTTGGGGTGGATTTATCAGTCAAAGCCTTTAAAAACAAGTCTCTTTTTTTGGTGACCTACGCTAACTCATATAACATGATGTCTTCCTTAACCTTTTTTATATTTTATACTATGTTATACCCATCATTATTAAAGGACATGGGTGTACCAACCACATATTTTTGGGTGCTTTCCTTTGGAGGGGGTGGATTATTATTTGTTTTTGGGTCTATGGGTGTAAAAAAATTGTTAAGAGGGGTAGAATTAGTTAAATGAAAATATGTCATACTTATTAAGGAATATATATTCCTTTTTTTATTTTTAAAAATCATGAATATCCTTTGTATTATCCTTTGATTAATTCAATTCCTATCTTGGGAAGTCATAAGTCTCAAACATCATAGCAGTGTTTGTTGCACAAGATGTATTGGAGGTATTGGTTAGGTTTGGGATAACCTCCTAACTTTCCATCTCTTTTTAGAAGATATCTAAGGCATTTAAACACTCAGTTTAATTTATTTTCTAATGTCTAGTAGTAATAATTACCCTACACCAGTTAATCAAAGCTAAATCATATATATTCATTTTAGGAAGTTTATTTTGGGTAGGTTCAAGATTGTCATTTGGCCTATTGAAAGGTCTATTATACCTTTGGTATGGGTATCCCCTATTATAATTTTTTTTGTCTAGTGATTCCAATTTGCCTTTGGAGGTTCATGAAGTCAATAATAATTTTTTGAACCATGTGTTGGATTTGATCAAGTTACCCTTTAGGAGGATCTTGGGGGTGAAATATGGGATTTACCATTGTAATCAAGGGTCATGGTTTGACTTATATTTTATTGAGTGGGATCTATATTTCATCCAATAAGTAAGCCTATTTTTTGGTTAGGTGACACATGACTCAAAGGGAGCTAGTTAAATATGGGTACATGTCATGTAAAAAGGAATTTTTTATTAACATTTGAATTAAGAAATAGAGTTGGGAGTCTTAGATTGATATTGGGGATGTTAAAACTAATATCCTTCATGATTTACCTATATGTCAATATTTATAACCTTCACATAATCATGTTTTATATTAAATATTTTTTGGGCTCTATGCACGAAGATATATGTCATTGGGTCCAAGGAATTTTTATACATTTCAAGTGAAAAATCATTGTCAGCTATGTATAAGACATCAATGTGGCTATAAAAAAATTTAAATGGAGTTTTAAAGGATCTGATGGGTTCATTTGTCTCTCTATTCATGCTCAAAAATTACTTGTAGACTATGTCAAGGCTGGTGACTTATCTTAATTGGGTGATGGAAGTATCATTGAAGGTTATCCAACTATCTATGAAATTATTATGGAGATTTAAGAACCAATCATACATGAAGTCATTCAAGATAAATAGAAAGATTCTACATGTAACATCCTCATGAGTAATATTCAAAAGTCTTAGTGAAGACTTGAAGGCTTGTATATTCTCCTCAACTATCGACCCTTTATAAAGGGTGAATAAGTAGAGATATTTCTATGGGTTTCTTGGTAAGTCATTAATGTCTCTAGGTACATTGATGGGATAATCCATGAGAAAATCCATTTCTCTATATGGACAAGGTTCAAAGTTGGTAGGTGAGTTACATTATGTTTTTGAGATTTAAGGTGTTCCCTTGACTAATATTGGTTAGTAGGGAAGCTTCAAATGGGACACCAATAGTTCAACCTTAGAATGGGATTTAGTGAATATTATGGATGGATATGTTATTATTAATACAAACTATCTCAAATTTTCTTGATTCTAACTACTATGGATTATATGTCAAGCCTTGGGACAATCCATGAACTAAAAGATAATTACACACAAGCCCTCTTTTTAGTGCTAATTTATATTGATGCATATTTTTTATACCAACATATGATTTTTTTCCTCTCATTTTAGGACTAGCATGAGGATTATAGGGCATAATTTTTAGGTATTCATATTTGTATATAGCCACCTATTGGAATAACATTTAGATCAACATAGATAATTTTAGGGCTTTAAGATGTAGTCATTCAAGTAGTAGCATTAACCAACCATTCCACAAGAGAAAGAATAAGTATACATAATGGAAACTACACTAAATTGTAAAATTATATTAAGAAGCACAAAATGAGACAGATAAGGTAGGGAAGGAAATAAAGGTGTCACACACCTATAGAAACAAAGTAATTCAAATCAATCTAGTTAGATAAAACATGTTATTATAACCAATATCTAGCCTAATTTAGTTATAAATCATATTAGAGTAAATACAATTAATAGTTTAAGGGGAAAAATTTTAGAAAATATCTCACAACATGGATATATAAAGTATTAACTATTGGTAAATAGATAAATTTTTCATTCAATCATGGATTAAGATTATATCAATATCGATACGCACAAGGCAATTAAACTAGCCTTATATTCAATCTAGCTATTACTAAAATAACAAAATATGTTCCCTGACTCCATCAATTCAACCAAATATATTTATACATAATATAAAGATAGGAAAAATAAATGAATAACATGTTACATAGGTCTCTTTAATTCATGTATCTTTTCTTATTACTGTTAGAATTTCCCTCAAGGTGACTTACAAATAAATCAAACCAACTACAAAAGTAGTGTAGGATAGATAGCCAATAATTTGACCCTTA
Organism: Torreya grandis; assembly: GCA_037957365.1. Taxonomy (NCBI): domain Eukaryota; kingdom Viridiplantae; phylum Streptophyta; class Pinopsida; order Cupressales; family Taxaceae; genus Torreya; species Torreya grandis. The sequence continues at coordinate 1,079,763 of JARHVA010002666.1, forward strand.
AAAATTATTTCAAAATGAATACATATATACCCAAGGTCCTCCTTACTCATTTCCAATGTGGATTTTTAAAAAAAAATTATAAGTATGCACCAAAAATGACATAAGTAGGAGTGGGTAAATGATATCAGGATCAAATATCCCTCCTTATTAGAACCACTCAGATGTATGATGATTTCATCAAGATATATTATGGGTACCATCATAGACCATTTGCATCCTTTGTTAACTTGTGCCTTTCTAATTTTAAGTCATGTAGTGCCAATGATTTTTATCCTACTAGAACTCTAAAATGCCCCAAAGACTTACAAGGTGCCACACTTATCAACTAGATGTTATAAAGTGGCATGAATGTCATGGCTAAGGTGACTACCTCTAAGTCTTTGGATGCCATGAAGGTGTTGAAATTACTTAACTAATAATCTAAATTTCATAGGAAAGTCATGGAGGACTCTAATATGTCATGAGGGTCTATACAAATTATGTACGAACCTGCTCTTTCACAATTGGAAGATTATTAGTCATCATGACAAATCACACATATATTATATTTATAAATACTATCAATAATATCAACATATGAAATATTTATAATTTTTTTGAATTCTAAACCTTTCTAATGTGAATAAATTAAACTTCTTAAGATCAAACTTCATAAATATGCATTTAACTTCTTCCTTGAGAATTCATTTATGCAAATAAAGGTGGGTCTCCATTTTGATGGAAATTGGGGTATATTGATGACAAGAAATACTAATTGAATTAGTTAATATATATTATTATTCTCATGTGAATAATTATTCTCACATACTTGTTGATAAGGATTGCCCTTCTAATTATATCTCTCTTAGTGTTCCTTTGGTTTAAATTGATAGTAAATTTCATTATTTGAATTAGCCCATTAAGTTTTATTTTATCCCTACCTAGAATATAGTGACTATGATGCATGTCATAAGATAACTTTAAATACAGTTACATAATTTATCTCTTTAATTCAATTTATCTTATGCTAAACTTGACTCTAATGGCATTAATTCTAATATTATTTCGTGTGATGTGTTTATCATTGTGTTCCTGAAAAAATAATTTATGAATATAATTTATGTATTTGATGGATATGGAGACCCTTATGTTTACCTTAAGGTATTTTTAGCTTCTATTAGAAATTATAATGCTTAACATACACCATTACTTGTATTATTTCTTATAAGCATGGTAGGTGATGCTTTAGACTTTTATCATAACTTACCTAGCATAACTTTGCATTCTTATGATAAATTAAAAGATGCTTTCTTGAATAGATTTATCATTAGTAATGGACCTTGTTCTATATTTGAGTGTAGTCCATCCACTCAATAAAATCCAAATGAGAGTGATTATAGTTTATATTATTTAATTCAAATGTTACATGCACTCTTTAATTTATAATCCTTTGGATTTAGAAAGCTAATGTGGCTTTAATTATTTTTATTTATCCTCATTCAAACACAAATAAATTTACAAAACATATATATCTTGTTAGTGTACTTTATTATTTGACTATTATATTTTTAAAAAAAATCCATTCAAAGAGCTTCAAGAGTAAATTTATAATAGTTACCACATTTCCATAGGAATGTGTGTACTGATAACACATATACCACATTGATTAAAAAGATAAATACACATCTAAAAACTCCTAAGCCTTCCTTAAATAGGTCACAATGATCTCCAATATTTATTGCAAATCAAAAAGGAATATTGATTAAATTATTAGGCATAAACTTAATTTTGATACTAACTATTATATATCTTGACTTGAAACATATATGAAATTCATATAATGAAATTTTATTTTGTGGATACCATAAAATCCTTAAGGGATATACAATTAACAAATGTTATGCTTTAAGAAGTAAAATTCAAACTCTTGTTGATAATGATTTTTTATAACTCAATTTATCAACATTAAATGACGTATGGATAATTTAATCTAAAAAAATGAATACTAAGGAAATATTACCTAAGCATGATAATGTTCCAATCATGGTTTCCAAATACCTAAAGATAATATTCCTTTGAATGCATAAGATTTATTCATTAGTATTTATATGGACAAATAAAAAAGACATGAAATTATGATAGATTATCAAGAACAATTATATATGTGCATCCTTCCCTTTATTTGATCACTTGGATATGATATTGAAAATATAACATAGATAATACCAAATTCGGTGAAACATGTAACATATGGGTGCATTAAATTGCCTATATTTTTGGGTCTCTAAATTTGTGTTACATTTTTTTATGTGGTGCCATCCTTATTCAACAACAATGTTCTGTTGTGCATTTCATGACTAGAAGTGATGAATGTTACACTTGATAGTAATAATAATCAGGTGTTATTAAACTTTGAATATGATATGGATTCAATTCAAAGATATATCATAAGTGATAAAGAAGTTATATACAATTCCAAGTCATATCTAATAAAATCTCAATAACAAAGGACCATAAAGTATGATATCATTAATAAAAAAACATAAACCTACAAAGATAAGTCTTAGTAAAACATCTCCTACAATGTTTTAAATCAATGAACAATATCAATATATTAGATACTTGGATAATGATAATGATTATTTGATGAAAGACTCCCCTTCCTTTCTCAAGTAATTATCATGCATGTCTCCACACCCTATCTATGATGAAACTTCTAGACCTAATGGTATAATTGGAAAGTACCTTGACTTAATATGATATTTAATGAATACATATTTTGATAAATCATATATCTTAGTTCACATTTACACTTGCTTTTTACATCCAACATTAGAATCAGTATGTGATATACCTATAATCCTTTCATCTACAACTATAATTTCTTGATTTGGTTTCTGTGATCATAACACTTATAGTTATAGTTGTTATGGTTACATCAATAGGAGATACAATACCTAGTCATTCATGTCTTGATATAGTCTTATCATACCCTTGTGCATACATTCCTACTCAATAACCTTAAAAGAGTTTAACTCTACCAATAAATATCTAAATTAATATAAGTGCATTTTTTTAAAAAGGCTCAAGTGACTCCCATATCCCACTCTCACAAGGATTATATTAGTGATGATGTTTCACATTATTATACATCATTTGAATATATTTCATATACTACTAGTGATGCATTTGACTCCCCATTATCATGGACATCCCTTTGTTAATGAATATACAATATCATCGATTATTATTCATGTTAGCTTATCCATTGTTCTCATTGATAAATCTTATTTTATAATAGTTTCATGTTGTATCATTATTTTATATTTGTTTAATTTTATGTGTCTTCTTCCATTAATTTTTCACCTTGCCTAAATCTTCTTATAGATTTGAAATTTATATTTTTTCCTTGGTTTAATTTGAAATTCTTACATCCCTTGGTTTATGTTGCTTAATATGTTACACTAACCCTTTTCCTTTAATTTTTGATCCCATTCATATCACTTATGTATAATTTCCCTAGTATGAAAATATATGTATTGATACCTTTCATCCTAATGTGTACGAATTTCTAAGATAAGTTTTAGGTTGTTTGGAATCCTCCTCTCCTTCTTTCTTCCATATTTTCACCCCTTGGCTTACCTAGTTTCCTTCTTTGTCTTCTCTTGATTTCACTTTTTTTTTAGTATTTTATTTCTTGATTAAGTTCATCTTTTTTCTTATTTTTTATTCCCCTTGGCTTTCTCCTTATGTTATATCCTTCTTTTATAAAAATATTAAGTTTTAAAAACATTGGGAATAATAATAATAATAATCCTTTTTCTTTTTTAATAGATAAATATCGTTATTATATATTTATTCTAGAGATTCACACATACATGTACACACATGCTTTTCATGGTATTCTTTGAGTGGGTGGGATGCAATATATACAAGTTATATATGATCATGAACTTAAAAATGTTATGTGACTACATTTATGTATACATTTTAAGGTATTATTACATTCATGGAATGCCTTATGTGGGGGTTATATTACAATGGGTCTAAATTTATATCATTCCTGCTTTACATTTATCATATAGAGTTACATACATTTATTACCAATATTTTTCACTTTCATACACCTAGAGTGTTATATTGAAATAATTGTGGGTTATATTATGTGTATGAAACATACTACACCCTTACGCCTATTGATCTTACATTGATTACCTCATTACACCACATTTTAATCCTTACACCTACTCATATAATGATTATCATATATGATACATCTATTTACATAGCTTGTCCATATTTTTATAATTCACCTATCAAGTTTTTGCTACATATCCTTTGCCTCTCTTTGTCTACACCCTTGTTTCTACTACCTTACCATATGAGTATTATGGATATCAATGAGGCTTTCAGAATGGAATTTATTCTATATGACTTTATAGAGACATATTATATGTCTCTACTACTACTTACAATGAGGCATATTATTTTCCTTATTTTTCAATCACCTCATATTCCCATAAGTCATATATTTTTATTTAGATTTACATGATGATATATTTTTATAGATATATACATGTGTTTACAAAAAAATATATATAATATTTTATTAACTTATGTTATATTTTATGATAACACATTATGAACATTAATATTTATTTTGGGATGAGTGATATGAAAAAATAGGTACACATCCCTCACCTCAAAATGGGGTCATACATATAAATATTATACACCCATATTTATATTTTCATGGAGTGTTATTTTACAAAGTAATTTTATATATAATTTCAAAGGAAACTACCAATACTTGACCTAAGTATCTTCTTCCCTTATCAAAATGTAGAGTAAAGATGTCAAGACTTTCTCTAAAGTCCTATACATCTCTAATTTCCATTTAAACTCACTAATTCCAAAAATTTAGTTTTCATTTTCTAGTACCAAATATTCCTAAGAGTGAAAACATGGACCACATACCACAATATGTAATATGCTCATTTTTTTAGTTTCTAATTTATTTTACTATATTTCACCAATATACCGAGATATCAACTATTTTTAGCATATTTTTTTTGATAAGTACACCAAATTTATTAACAACCTAATGTGGGTGTACCCCCAATCTATAAATTTAAAACTTGTCTTTTCCATTCCTTAAATAAGTGCATATATGTGCTTAAATTTGTTTTCACTCTAGTGCATATATGTATTTATGATCCTACACATAAAAATGGGGAATTATGTAGACACCTAATTTTGGTACAAGGCTCATTATTGTAATATTTTTAGCATGTTTTTATGCATATAGATCATTGGTTCAAATTATGATAATATTATTTTTATTGTGTGTTTTCCATCTCTCCTTCTCTATTTAGTCTATTTTATCTCTCATTTTTTTTCTTGTGCCTATAGGGATCTTATATTATTCCTCTATATTTTATTCATTTGGATCAAAATCAATGGTCTATTGATTATTTCTTGGACATAATTTTTAAATGACCAATTGTGTCCCTTTAATTTTTTTGGCATTTTTACCCTTCCCTCTCCTCCTTTTGATGTATGGACATATGATTATCAAATTTTCCTCTTCTCCTTTTTCAACTTTCATGTAGGCCAATATGTGCTTAGTCTAAATTCAAAAATTCTATATATACAAAGTGTCCTAAATCCTTTCAATAATAATTATTAAAAAGTAAAAGACATTGTAAAATTCTTACGTAAACTATCAAATTATAATTATACTCTTAAAGACTTCAAGTGATTCAAAATATTTATATTTCTACATACTTGTACCTAAGTATGACCTAAGTTAATGTTCACGTAGTTGCATTTGACAATGTAAGGATAGAAAGTGGAGACATATCTCTCACTTGGGTTATTATTACACTCAAAAATCACTTAAACTACATTGGATTTGATTATAAATGTTCAAATATATAGTTTTAACTGCTTAAGAGGTTACTCAAGTTGGCTAAATTATATTTTTTTATGTCCTCTTGACTTATGATAAAAAATTAGGTCAAAGTAAAAGGAGAAGAGAACTAGACAATTTTTGACCATTCACAAAGCAAAGATATAACCATGTTCTTTTGCCTTTGTCAAAGTGATATAGAAATTTAAAACTCTTGAAAACTAACATAGGATAAAATAAATGACACAAGATAGAATCAACCACCTATTTATTTTTAACATGACATAATCAACACTCTATCGATTTCAAAATTTTATCAAATTTGGTAAAATACCATATTTTCAAAAATTATATCCATTTAAGTGCGTTCATTTCATTTTTATTTATATCCCTTTTCATTTCCATTTATTTTTCAATCATTTCTTATTACTTTTGGTCGATATTTTAGGCATAATTCAAATGAATGTTTTCATTATTGCATTGTGATACATTTACTTTATGCATTCATTTTATCTTATTTTTTATTTGATATTGTAAATAAACAAGTTTTTATGTGTCCTAAAAATAATACATAAAGTGAAATATATACAATAGAGACCAGCCACAAGATAATAAATAAATAAATAAAATCCTTGGGGATACACCAAATTTTCACTAAAACCTCCATAATTAAATTAAACTTCTCGTAAAATTTAGAGACAAACCCCAACCTAGTGAAAATAAGGAACAAACCAAAATCTAACATCAAATAACTAGAGGGAAGATTCCTTCAAATCTAACTAGTCTACCAACATAGTTATCTTATTATTCTCCTTAGTATCCTTATTTTTATCTTGTTCCAATGACCCCTTGTGTATTTTCTTGGACCTTTGGTACTCTCTACTATCTCTATTTTATCGAAAGTGGTGCTTTTATTGGGTCATTAAATGGTAAATTTTGGTTCTTTATTCTTAGCTAATGTTTCTTAACGTTTTTGGCCTTATTCATAGATTTGAGGTCAGATTTGGATTTATTTCTCTCATGTTTCTTGATAATCATATCTCTTACTTATTTCATAGCTTTCTCTAGAGTCAAGTTGAGTATTTTTGGGTTTCTATAAACCCACCATCTCATTTTCAATCACTTGGTGACTTATCCAACTCTTTCCTTAAATATTTTATTTCATCCTTTAATTCACCCCAATTTTTCATTTGCTTGGAGGTTTTGAGTTCCAATTTATTAAATTTTTCCTCTAGATCTAGGACTTAAATATTTTTTTTGCATGGGAAAATCATGTTTTCCTTAATCTTCTCATCCTCTTTTACTTTATTTTTATCTTTCCATTTAACTTTTTCCTTTATATGAGAATGCTTACGGGGTTTATTTAGTTCTTCCATACCATACTCAAAATTATTCATAGGAAATTCTAGTAATAACTACTTACCTTTGATTTTTTTATTATTCTCAGTAGAGTGTTGAATGGAGATGGTCTCATTAGTGAGATCATCTTCTTAGCTCTCTTGGGGTTTCTATGATTTTCCCTCCAACTTCTTCATTCTTTTCATATCATTGGGAGGAGTGATATTTTAACCCTATAGAGGCTATCCCTTCTTAAAAATAATGGAAATAATGCCCTATTGGATGACTCTATCAGTCATATTAGACTAAAATGTAGTAAAAATATTTTATAGAGGCCTTAGGATGAAATACATTAGGCTAACTTTACTATTTATTTATTTAAATTGGTTCATCAATAAGATATGGTGAGAATAAATAATCTTGTACTTACTCTCAATGGTCAGATACTTCATAATTTTTATGCAAATAAATTTTTAGGGTATAGCTAGATTTATTCTAAGAAAACCTTTCTTTCCCCTCTAGATATCTTCGTTAGACTTGAAGAAAATTTTCATAAGTTTGCTCTTGCACCTCTTATCTTTTATGACCTTCACTCCATGTCACTTCATGCTAGTTACTTTACCTATGGATTCCTTGGTGATTTTTTTCTCAATTCCTTCATGTTGACCACCCTTTCATCCTAGGCCTTAACAAATTCTTTCAAAATTACATGGTCAAATCTTATGATACTCAACATGAAATTTGCCAAACCTCTCTACATTAGAATACACCAAATAGATGGATCATATTTTACTTATAAATAAGATATTGGTTCAACTATATCATGATTACCTCCCATGGTTATGAATTTATCCTTTTTTTATTTCTAGTTGAAAGCCATATGGAACTTTATCCCATGTGATTTTAGTAATCAAAGTGATTATTGGCTAATTTTGGCCCACATATCAAGATTTTTATTGAAAGAGAAAAGATACCAGTATATTCTCATGGTTTTCATAATCATTTAGGTACACCAAATATATTGACAAAGTCTTAGAAGTTCATTAGAGCCTTCTAAAGGAACAAAAATGACTTGCACAAGTTTAGAGAGACCAGACCATCATGACATGTCACATAGAAATGAATGGGTCAGATTGATTATGAATTTAATAAGTTCACTTAGGAGGCCTCTCATAACCAAAAAATCATATGGACATGAAGTCCTTCATGCCTATATCATGATATACAAATTTGGTGTCTTGATGAGCTTCCTATCTCAAGATATAAGCCTTTAAAGTTAAACTTGAAAAGTAAGATGTGCACACATATGTAAAATTTTGGCCTCATAAAATATATATTTGAGTTAAAATGTTCCAAGATCAATATTAAATCATACCATGAAGATAAATGACAATTAGGTAAGGACAGTTTTAGTGGGTCCCAAAAATCTAATGGAACATGTTTCATTATGCATTCAAGATCAATAGTGAGCATCAATTCAAAAGGTCAAAGGATCTCTAAAGTGAATGTGAAAGAGAAAAGTGGCATAATATTAGTAGGAGAATCTATATCCAATATCATGTGGATAAATCTTAATTTAGTGGGTCTATGAAGATTGATGGTGTGCTTGCAATCATACAAAGCATATCTAATGGTAAGCAATGGGTCAAAATGTCAATGGATCCTAAGAGAAAATGAATAGGTGAAAAGTGTGTTAAGCACATTAAAATAGTATAAGATCTATGGCTCATGTTCATTCATATATAATAAAATCAATGGTACATGTGTAAGCTAAGAAATTAGATCTAATGGTGCACAAACAAGCTGATCGATGGTTGATATCAAAATTTGAAGACATGAGACTTTGACTAGAGGTCAAAATATAGTTTAAAGTTAAACTAGGGTAGATTTTTAGGGATCAAATGTCACCAATAGAGCTTGGTCAAACACGTAAAATAGACAACCATATAGTCAAGATGTTATGATGAAGTTTTATCACCATTTAAGCATAGTCTTAACCTCTGGTTTGAATATTTAGTACTTATGAGGCCCATTTTTGGGGGGTCATATTATTGTTTCATGACTATGATCATTTTTATTTAAATAATATTTGTGTGGATAATAATTCCTCAGCTTCCACAAGGTTTAGAGTTAAAACAAGTTTGTTTATACCTAATAAAGTTCAAGATATAATTATACGACCTATAGGTTTTCATCAATATTATAGCGATATAATAACCAATAAATGAGATTGGTTTATAATCTATAGTGAGACATATACTTAGATATTGAATTAGGGATAGATATAAATGGTTATGAACAAGTGCCTCATATTCAACATAGCCAAATCCTCAACAACTAGGTACATATAGCCACTCAAAGCAAATATGGTCATGGCTCTATCAGGTCCAAAGATACAAGGATTTTGTCCTCATAAAAAAGTCAAGTGGAAGATGGAATAAAGTCCCAATGACATTAATTCATGAGGATCTCAATGAGTTGGTATATTTATTGTCTTAATCATTGATGACTCCTCCATTCTCCTATACATGCCCCCCATCTTTCTCATTCCCTTCTACTATAAATATAGGATTTAAAGCCTTGAAATGGATCCCTCTCTTGGGCATGACAAGACTCTACCAAGATTGATCTTTGTAACCTCTTGAGATAAATAGATGATTGCTTTAGATTTCATTATTCTGGTATAGTGTGTTAATATCAATTTGATTTACATATGTGGTATGAATCTCTCACTTGTCAAGTCCTAATCTCACCTAGATACTAGTTTATCTCATTATGTAGGTCATGTTTACTATTTAATGTCATGTTATTAAAGCTATAGATTGGATACATTGATTGGTTAAGTGCCTTGAATCATGCCTTTCCATCACTTCCATCAGGTTTTGATCACTTGGTGAACCTCTACATTAAATATTGATGCATAATAGACATTTTGAAGTTGTATATTCAATATTTTTCTTATCTTATTAGTGTTTTTAGAAGTTCAAATAGAGTGGATGAAAAATTAATTTAGGTGTATCACTGACATTAGCTTAGGTTTCCATTTTCATTACCTTTCTCTCTCTTTTCACCCTATCAATTAGTAGGTCTTAGTGAAAAAGATATAAGTGATACATCAAAGGAGCTAACCTCATTAAAAATCCTAGAGTTTTAACCTAAGATTAGGTAATCCATCACCTAGCATCATTTCCATGTTGGACTAGATTTGAGTAAAGGACATGAATAATACTTTGCTCAAATAGGGTGAAATCTAGGTCTACAATAGTTGTGGCACACTTGGTGGGACTAAGATCCAAAAGAGTGGAAATATTGTTGTTGTGTCTTTCCTCTAATTAGATTTTGGAAGCAAGTAAATTAGCACCAATGGTGACTCTGAATCAAAGCTTCTGGTTGTAAGCAACATAGGTATGTCTCATTGAATATTTTAATTAGTTCTTGTATTTCATTTGACATATGAGGTTGATATGAAAAACTATGATAGATACCCCTACCATTCACCTCCTTATCAATAGTTTCAGCATGATCCTCATGATCTATATGATCCTAATCAGCCTTACCAAGAGTTCTATCAAAACTATGATGAAACTTATCAAGTTTTTCATGATCCTTATTATCAAGGGCATGGATCTTACCTCCATCATGACCCATATCAGCCCTACCATGATCTCTATCAGCCTTATGATGAGCATCACCAACCATGTACAGATCCTTGCTAGTAGTATGATGACCCATACCAATCCTATAACAGCCCTCATGAATCTTTTTATCCTCCTAATCAACCCATTCAATTCCTAAATCAATCCATCTCAAACTTTAAGAAAGCTCTATTTAGATATGAGAAAGAGGTGATAAGCATAAACACTATGAAGAATTTTAAAGAGGATATCTCCAAGCATAAAATTCAAAGCATGAGAACTAATTTGGATCAATATAAAGAGGTATGTTCATCTTTCATAAGGCAATGCCACTCAAATTTAAGTGTTAATATTTAAAACATAGGTGGTCTAATAATAAGCATTGAAGAGAGCCTAGTAGTTTATGAGGAACCCCAAGGTCATCATAATCATCATCATGTTCCCATAGAGCTGCCCTTTTCCCTTCATTAATTCCAAACTCAAGTTTATCATAGCCCTCAAATTTCCATTCAGACTTTGCCTAAATTTTATACCTATAACTCTATCTAAGAGAGGCCTCAAAAAGCTAAACAAGTATGTTTTGAGGAGACTAATCTCTATGTTTCTCAATAGATCATATAGGAGACTTCATCTTCAATTTTGCAAAGAGACATCTTTAACTAAATGGTTCATGATTTTGAGGCTAATTTAGCCAATTAAATTGAGTTTATAAATCAACAAATCTAGCATTCAATAGCAGCTACAAAGGTAACATAACACCAAAAAAATTATTTCCCACCCATAACAAGAACAAGTGTATAAGTAGAGGTTTTTAAACCTAAGTTTATGACTTGGAATTAGATTTAAAAATTAAGAAAAAAAGAAGAACAATTAGGCATAAGCCAAGATGTTGAAGTCAATTTCAATTAGGATATTATTTAGCCTCCACTCCTTTCCCCTCAAAATCCTAGAGCCTTTTCTTTATGTAAATCCATTTGAGAATTAAAGCAATAGAGAGAGGAGGTGAAGGTGATCCAAGAAGATCAACCTCATGAGAAAAATTAGACATATACGGTAACTTATTTGGACCTTTCTCATCTTATTGAATATTTTCAATGGTCTATTGTGCCACTTTTTGATAAAGATCCTCTCCTTTATGAGTTGAATCAAGAAGATGAAGCTAAGGAAATATAAAATGAAGGTGACTTGAGTGACCAGGAAGAATAAATCATGATTATAACACCTCTTGGTAAGGACAAGCATGTTTTTGTCTTCCATAATGACTCAAATATGGAACAAGTGCAAGAGAAAGATGAGGTAGAGGCTAAGATACAAGTACAAGAACAAGTACATGAAGAAGAGGTTGTTAATTTTCAAGAGGAAGACACTCCAATTATACAAGTTGAAGGTGTTTCCATGAGTTCTTTGATGACTCAAGAGATGTCATTTATTATGAAGTAAAAGAGATTACATAAGCAGTAGAACATTAGTAACAATAATCTAATGAAGATGAAGAACAAAATAAAATTGAGAGCATGATTAGTCATTAGCTTGATGTTGAAGATGAAGTAGTGTTGATTGACCAAACAGAGATATCAAAAATAGACTTTTAGCCTCATGATTGTGGTCAAGGAATTGATATGCTTACTTCTAACATTCATCTTGAAGAAACTCCAACTTAATTATAGTTTCATTAGACTAAATCTTTAGATTTGTTTGATATCTTTAATTCAGGTTATTTTTTAATTGAATTTGGCCCATTTTAGGATATGAGGATTGTTATCATAAAGAAAAAGGTAGTTATTCTCTCAGGAGATGACATGTTTGAACTTTTCAAACATAGTTATAAACTTTTCTATTCAACTTCAGACATCTCTCTACTCTTGAAAGTTGAGAATGATCTCAAATGGCCCCAAAAAGTCCCAAGATCATATATATCTTCTTTAGAGGTTGGCCTTGTAGATAGGTCAAAGGAAACACACCAAGCTACCCAACATGTTCATGATCAATAGTTCATGAATGAGGAAGAATTAAAGTTATTCTTACAAAGTCCACAAATTTTGGAGGAGTATGATTAGGTTTTGGATCCATATCTTCAATCTATGTACCTGAGAATAGAGATAGGAGGCCTAACTACATCATCAAGAAGACATGAGCATCTAATTACTCTTCGTTGTAGAAGAGATTTATCAAGAGATGGTAAATACATTTCAAAGTTCCATGGTGTATCAAATAACTTCCCATTTGACCCTAGAGGAAAGCTTGTTATTTTAGGTTAGTTGTTTTAGGTTTTTTTATTTTGATAAGTGATTATCATAAGTAATAGTCTACTTTAATTTTGTCTTGTTTTCTCTATTTCCTTAGCTTAGTGGTCATTTATTTAGGTTAGTTTCCCTTTTATTCTATGTTTCTCTTGAATAAGTGCCTTGGGTACTTTGTTTTGTTTTATTTCTTTTGGTCCTTATTTGTTTCAAGAGGAGTTATTTAAAGGTTGGCATCTAGTTTTAGCTTCAAATCAATATGTTGAACCAAAGTAGATATTCCATACCCAATGGACTATCCAAGACAAATGGTCTAGGTTCTAAAACATAAAAGGCATGCTTCCCAATTGAGTCACCAAAGATGTTGGCCAATTTTGGCCCACATACCAATAATTTGATTGTAAAGAGAAGATACCATCAGATTCTCATGGTGTTCATAAGAATTTAGGGAAATGAAATAGATTGACAAAGTCTTAGAAGTTCATTGGAGCCTTATAAAGGATCAAAAATGACTTGCACAAGTCTAGAGAGACCAAACCATCATGGCACATCATGTAGAAATTTACATGTTAACTTGATTGTGCATTTAATAAGTTCACTTAGGACTCATCTTAGAGCTATAATATCATATGGACATGAAGTCCTTCATTCCTAGATCATACTCTAAAAAATTGGAGTCTTGATGAGCTTGTTATCTCAAGTTATAAGCCTTTAAAGTTAGACTTGCAAGATGTGTGCACAGACATCAAATTTGGGCCTTGTAAAATATATTTTTATTTCAAATTCTCCAAGATCAATGTTTAGAATTTAATCATACCATGAAGATCAATGGTAAGCAGCTGAGGACAATGTTAGTGTATCTTAAAGATCTAATGGAGTGCATTTAATCATGCAGTCAAGATCAAATATGAGCATCAAGTCAAAAGGTCAAAGTGATCTCTAGGGTGAACATACAAGTGACAAGTGGCATAATATCAAGATCATAATCTATATCCAATGGTGCATAGATGAATCTTAAGTCAATGGGTCCTAGTAGATCAATAATGCATATGTAATCATATAAAGTAGATCTAATGGTGAAAATTGTGTCAAAAGGTTAGTAGATCCTAAGAGAAAATGCATAGATGATAGACGTCTTAAGTGCATTAAACTAGAAAAAGATATATGGCTTATGTTTAATCATACATAAGAAAATCAATAGTGTGTGTGTAATTCAAGAAAGTAGATCTAACAGTATGCAAGCAATTTGATCGATGGTCAATATCAAAAGTCAAAGACATGAGACTTTGATTGGAGGTCAAAATATAACTTAAATTTGAGCCAAATTAGATTTTTAGGGATCAAAAGTCACCATTAGAGCTTGGTAAAACACATAAAATAGATAAAAATATAGTAAGTATGATTATGATGAAGTTTCATTTCCATTTAAGCACAGTCTTGACCTCTGATTCAAAGATTTAGAACTTACGAGGCTCATTTTTTGGGGTCATAATATTGTTTTATGACTATGATCATTTATATTTAAAGATGATCTATGTAGATAATGAGTCCTTGACTTCCAAAAGGTTTAGAGGCAAAATAGGTTTGTTTAAACCTAATAGAGTTTGAGACAAGACTATACAACCTATAGGTTTTCATCAATATTATAATTATATGAAAACCAATAAATGAGACTGGTTTTCAATCTATAGTGATACTTATGCTCAGATATCAGAGTAGGGTAAGATATAAATGGTCTCATATTTGACATAGATATATCCTTGATAATTAGGTACCTATAGCCACTCAAAGAAGATATGGTCATGGCTCTGTCAGGTCCAAAGGAGGATTTTGTCCTCATATGCAAGTCAAGTGGAAGATGGCACAGAGTATCATTGAGATTACTGCATGAGGATTTTGATGAGTTGGTATATCTATTGTCTTGATCATTGATGACTCCTTCATTCTTCCAAGCATTCCCCCCATCTTTCTCATTCCTTTCTACTATAAATATAGGTTTTTAAGCCTTTAATTGAATCCCTCTCTTGGTCATGACTAGACTCAACCAAGATTGATATTTGTAACCTCTTTAGATAAATAGATGACTATTTTAGATTTCATTATTTTGGTATAGTGTGTTAATACTAGTTTGATTTGCATATGTGGTATAAATACCCTTGTCAAGTCATAATCTCACCTAGCTACTAGGTTATCTTGTTATATAGGTCATGTTTAATTTTTATTGTCATTTGATTGAAGTTATAAAGTGGATACATTAAGTAAGTGCCTTACATCAATCATTTCCATCACTTCCCTTAGGTTTTGATCATTAGGTGAACCTTTACATGAAATATTGATGCATAATAGACATTTTGGAGTTATAGATTTAGTCTTTTACTTGTCTTATTAGTGTTTTTAGAATTTCAAATGAAGTGGATGAATAATCAAATTAGATGTATCACCAACATTAGCTTAGGTTTCCCTTTCAGCTATCTTTCTTTCCCTTTTCACCTAAGTAATTAGTAGGTTTTAGTGGAAAAGAGCCAAGTGATACATCAGAGGAGCTAGCCTCATTAAAAATCATATAGGTCTAACCCAAGATTAGGTAACACATAGTCTAGGTTTATTCCCATGTTGGACTAGATTTGAGTAAAGGACCTAAACAATCCTTTGCTCACCTAGGGTGCAATCTAGGTTTATAACAGTGACCTAAGAATTGATTGTTATTTTTCTTAATCTTTGTTTTACATGCTTGAAGCTTACATAAAAATCCTATAAATAAATTAGTAAATATACCATCCAATTCATAATAGGCATATTTAACCATTGATTATGTATAATCATTAGTGAGAGCTCCCACCTAGGGGCATTGGCCTTTTGATATGTCACACAAAGCAATTTGAATAATATGGATAGGTATCTCTTCCACCTTGTTTTAATGGTTATAACTAGGGATACTAATTCCTAAGTTGGTCATACCATCTACCTGCTTATTTCCTTCCCTATAAAAATGAGATATACTAACCTCCTTGAACTATTATGAAAGGGTTTTTACATCATCAATCTCCCTCTATATGAACCATGAGGGTTTAGATTTTTTAGATAGGTAATATATAATATTAAAAGAGTCCCCTTCCAATACCAACTCCTTAATTTTCATTTGTTTCACTAATTGAATACCCTAGAGGATAGCTTTATCCTCCATAAAATGATTAGTTTGAAACCCCATAGGTCTTACATAAGCAACCCCCATAACTCCTTCAAAATATTTTCTAACTCCCTTGCCTCCTAACATTTTGGGGTTGCCTTTGGTAACACCATTGAAGTTTAGATTGATCCAAGCCCTCATTAATTTTATCCACTTAACTTGGCTTCCATCAAATTTTATATGTTGATCTTTCACTATAGGAGTTATCTTCTAATTTCTAAAAATGGTTGAATCTACTATGGAGATGTGATTCTTACCTATAGAGGTGAAATTCCTCCAATAATTTTTGATAGAAACTAATATCATTTAAGATGTGTATCTATGATAGATACTACCTTTATTCCTTATAGTCTAGATTCCCCAAAAAATTAGGTAAGGCTAAGTCTCATATGAATACCAAGGTTGGCAGCTTTTAGGGTGGCTTCCATTGCTTAATCAGGTCCAAGATTGAATTTGTCTTAACCCAAGAAATGTTAAATTTTTGAAGGTGGAATTATAATGTTTTGGATGTAAAATTTCAATCTAAGAACATATGGATGACACTTTCTTCATCATGTTTGCACATAATACATATATTAGGGATGTAAAAACCTTTCTTAGCTAAATTATCAATGAAAATGATTGTGTTCTAGGAAACTAACCAAAATAATATGTTAACTTTTAAGGTGAGGTTTTTGATCTATAATTTCTTCCAATAAATGTTTTCTTCCTCTAGGCCCAACTCCCCTAAATACCCAAATTTAAAGTTGAATTATCCACTAACTTTAGTTGTATGAACCAAGACATATTTTTTAAGGAAAAAATTAATGTGAGTTTACTATGATTTCATGTTCAAGTCTCATAAACTAATAGAAATGGCCTCATTGATAGATCTAATTAAAGGATTTTCTAAGTTTTGTTATTAGCCTTATATATCCAGTAGTCTTTAACTTTTATCCTATCACTTCCTTAAAAAATATGTTTGCTTTGCCCAATGGGCCTTAGATAAGAGAGGTTGTGGGAAAATCAAAGGGTCATCTCAAAATTCCACCTTCATCCCATCTCCAACACTCCATTTACTTCTTTTTCTTAGGATATCTTTACTTGTAACTAGATATTTCTAGAAATATAAACCATTGTTAGGTCCTCTTTGAGTAGAAAACTATCTTCTTCCTTTCCATCAATATATTTATATTTAATTATCTTTGTCCATAAAATTTATACTTTGATGACTTTCTATCCCTTTTTATCTAGTAAATCTCGGTTCATACTTTTACTCCTTCTCATCCTGAGGCCTTCACTCACCTTTATAAAACAAAATTTTTCCCATTCCACTAAGGGGAATCTAAATCTACCTTCTGAGCCTTGTCATATAAAATTTTTCTAAATTTTCTCCATTTTTGTTTCAATTTTACTAGGGATACTGAAGAGTGACATCAAATAACATGAATTTTTTGGATAAAGCTTATGAGGAGTTAGAGTTTCCCTAACTAGAATATTAAACACCCTTCCAACCTACTATATTCTTTTAGATTTTGTCCATCATAGGATTTCATAAATCAAGGGTCATTCTTCTACTAAAAAGTGACATTCTTAAATAAGATGAAGTCAATTTTTTTATTTAACAACCTAAAAATTTTAATAGCTTATTTTGTAAGCCCTATAAATTATTGATGAAAAAAAAGAAATTTCAAGATATTTTATACATTGACCAAAAACCTATTCAAGTCTATGAGGATTCTCTTTAAAGCCTTCACTTCACCCACCTTGGATTCTCCCATCAAGAAAGTGTCATCAACAAACTATTGGTGGGTATAAGGAGCCCTTTTAGGAGTAATATTAATGCCTTTGATGATGTATTAGATCTTGTTATTATATAAACTTATACCAATCGTCTCGGTTAACATGATGAAAAGGTAAAGGATCTCCTTGTGTCAACCCTCTACTAATAGGGAAAAAACCTTTCATAAATACACTTATAAGGATAGAGAACATGGGGGAATTTATGGAAGATGAAATTTGGCATCTAATTGCTATGTTGAATCCAAATCTATCAAGAACCTTGTCTAAGAACTTCCACAACACTCTACCATATGTTTTATCCATGTCTAATTTTAGGAACACACCTTGTCTAGAAGAGTTAGAAACTCAATTTATAGATTTTTGATAAATAATTATACCATTAGTGATTTCTCATCCAAATATAAAGGCACCCTATTACTTATATTCAATATTATCCCAAAGGGTTTGAAATTAGAGGATAAGGGTTTTGGTGCATATTTTTTAGAACTTAGTACAAAGGCTAATAGGTCTAAAGTATTTTAGTTGGTTAGCCTCCACTTTCTTGGGAGCATGGACTAAGAACATATTATTCATCACCCTAAGAATAATTTCCATAGAAAAAAATTTAGACACAGCTACCACTACCTAATAATGGATGATCTCCTAAAAAATCTAAAAAAAGTGAGGTGGGGTGGGGGATGGTGGTGGGTTGGGGGGAAACCCATATGGGCTAGGAATTTTTCCCATTCCATTAAGAAAGTGTCAAATTTTACTTCTTCCAAAAAGGGAGGTTTGAGAAGGTTTAAATGTTTTCCTAACTCAATACCTTAGGGAGTAGCCTAAGCATTTGTTCTTAGTTATCATGATCCACTAAGGAACTTATAGATAAAGAATTCCCAGATAATGATCTCTTCTTCCATCTCATCTTCTTCCTTGCACACCCTCCCATCTTCCTTACCAATTTTCTAATTTTATTTGAATTTATGTTCCTTAACATTGATTGATGGAATAATTTTGTATTTTAACCCTTATTTTAATCATAGGCATCTTGAATTTTATCTCTAAAATACTTCTTATTTAACTTCAATATTATGAAAGGTGATGAGAAGATACTTTTCATTTTTTTTTTGGATTTTTTCATTTAGGTTATTCATATTAACTAATTCTTATACCTTATTAAGAATTTTTAAATTAACCTTTAAACCACAAATTTAAAAAAAAATCCAACATTAGAAATAACATAAAATAATATATCAATCAACCTATGCGACATATGATATGAATAAACCTCCTATAATTATGGTTCATATAGTTATAGTTCCTATAGTTTCAACTCCTCTAACCATAACTCTTAGATTTACAACTCCTATAGTTATACCACAAAGAGATACAATACCTAATCTTCCATGTCACAATAATATTCTTATACAACCTCTTGTGTATATTCCCACACAATCACCTATAAGTAGTTTAACAATATTATGAAACATTCAAACTAATATGCATGCTTATTTATAATAGGTTACCAAAACTCCTCTAGCCTATCTCTATGATGATTATCCTATTGAAGATGATTTATTTTAATACATAAATGAGGATGAAATTATAAATCATACATCTTATGATACTTTTACACACATTTTTTGACATATCTAACTCCCCATATACATGTTTAAATGGGATTATCAATTATCAATGTTATCTTATCCCTTGTGCTTCATTGATACATCCTATTGCACATATATTACTTTTATTATTTCATCTATATGTTGTGTTTTCCATGTTCCTTCCTACTTTATGTTGTACCATGTCTCATGTTTATTATAAAATTTTACATATATGTTCTATTCTTAGTTTGCATTAACATTATCATGGTCCATTAGTTTATGTTATTTGTTATGTTGTTTCCATGGACCTTTCTCTTTAGTTATTTATCCCATTCAAAACACATGTGTATAACTCTCAATTATGAAAACACACACACACACACACACACACACACACACACACACACACACACACACACACACACACACACACACACACACACACACACACACACACACACACACACACATAAAGAGAGAGAGAGAGACAGGCATGTATGTGTATATATTCTACATAGGTATTTGGAAAAACACACACACACACACACACACACACACACACACACACACACACACACACACACACACACACACACACACACACACACACACACACACACACACACACACACATAAAGAGAGAGAGAGAGAGAGACAGGCATGTATGTGTATATATTCTACATAGGTATTTGGAATGGGATAAACAATTAAAGGACAAGATCAATGGCCATGTTTATGTTATTTTTTATGTTTCCATGGCCCTTTTCCTTTGATTATAGATCCCATTTTAAAGATCTACATAGAATTATTGATCATGACAACATGTGTGTGTGTGTGTGCGTGCATGTGTGTGTGTGTGTGCACGCGCGCGCCTGTTGTGTGTGTGTGTGTGTGTGTGTGTGTGTGTGTGTGTGTGTGTGTGTGTGTGTGTGTGTGTGTGTGTGTGTGTGTGTGTGTGTGTGTGTGTGTGTGTGTGTGTGTGTGTGTGTGTGTGTGTGTGTTTGTGTGTGTGTGTTAATACCTTTCTTCTAAACATTCACTAATTTCTTATGGAATTTTTAGGTTGATTAGAATCCTCTTCTTCTTCTCCTTATAAAATTTCTCCCCTTAGACTACATGTTTTTATTCCTTGACTTCTCTCGATTTCACCCCTTGGTTTATTTTATTGGTTGATAAAGCTACCTTGATTCTTATTACTTGTACCTCTTGTCCTCCTCTTTGTGTGTGATCTCCTTCTATAAGATCATAAAAATTAAAAAACATTTTTAAAAATGCCTTTTTATTTATTTATGGCTACATATCATGTTTATCTACCTATTCTATAGTTTACATATACATGTTAAACATGTGCTTCTCATGGTATTATTTTAATATGTTACATATGATTATAGATTTATATATTTTATGTGTTTTAGTCATGCTCACACCTAGGGTCATTTGCACATTGATGGCATATCTTATATTGGGAGCATATTTTTCAATAAGTCTCAATTGATATCCTTCCTATTTTCCATTTATAATATAGTAATTAAATTTAATATACATATATTTTTATAGCTTACATATTGTGTGTCACATGGATACATTATTTTCTATCTTGTGTTCACTATGATTTCTTAGTTTCTTACATGTGTGCTTCTACATGTCATATGTCAGTGTATTTTATAGTGTTATCCATATACAATCCTCTAGTATTCATGCCATGACATTGATATATTTTGGATAATATTTCTTTTTCAATGGTTGCATATATTATATGTGTTCATATGTTTGATCGTATTTCTTAAAATATGTGATATCCTATGCTTGGTGATATGATCCATAATATACATTCTACTACTTTTGGTATACCATATTTTCTTACTACAATGTAATTTTCTCCACCATGAATTTATTAGGTAAAACTATTATTATTATGAGTCCATTTCTATATATATCCATCCTAAATGCACATTGATATATTTGGGCATATATTTTATCCTTAACCTTATCAATCTTGTGTCCTAGACATTGCCATTTGGGACCACATAAATTTTAAGTTTCATTTATTCTATTAATACATTTCCATTGAGGGCATCATACACATAAACATCCTTATACTATTATCACCTATATATTTTCATGGGGGGTATGATGACCCATGTGTCTATCAATACTATATTACTTATATCATAACATCACCTTGTCCTCATTATACCTAGTTGAGTTTGGGGTATTATATTTATACATTGGGTAATTTTATTACAATATCTTATCACATTAAAGCATATCTATATCTTTCTTTTCTAGTTACACTAGGGAATATTATTTTTCCATCCTAACTAATACTCATCCTCACATGGATTATATATTATTATCAATTATTACATTATTGATCCATAAAAAAATTGGGTTCATAAATTTTATATACTAAAATATATTTCTTGTTACTTTAAAATGAAAATTTTGACATGGATTTATCATGCATGACATAAGAACTCAAACAAGGTCCAAATTCACCATTATCTCACACTTACATGTTATCTTATGAGTCAACCCTTACATTATGATGATACACACCTAAAATAACCTCAATATCTATTTAAACCCTATTAAATATTATGTATAAACATATCTAAATTATCAGTTCAGTCTGCCTATACATAGGTCAATTATGCCAAACCTAGTTAGTATGGCTAGTTCATATTGACTTGATCTATTTGGTACTAACCCACTCCAAACAATGGACATTTTATAAAATCAAACCCATATTTATGGTTATCCCATTAACATAGTGTGTCAATGGCATGATAAATTATTCATTAAAATCCATATATAAATAAATCAAGGTCTCATTCAAAATTGACTTTGCACTTATTTGGTATACATATATACACTATTTCACATTAATAAAATATGCCCCATTATTACAAAAATATGAACATACCAATAGGATCAGTCAAAATCAAAGTCTGAATCACTCTAAATATATGTGTGAATCATACCATATCTAATTAAAACAAGCATTTTCAAGTATCAATTCCAATCATTAGCTTTATACATAGAGTGAAGGAACACAATTTCACAATCACACTAGGTGGGATAACTACATGTAGATTGAATTCTCTCCTCAAAGTATTGGATATTTAGGAAATGGTCAATCATTATATGGAGTTTATTGGGGTGAGCTCAACCCATTACATTTTCTCCCATTTTTTTAGGATTTTAATCTGCATAAGCACATCTAGGGCTTTAAGATAAAAGAAGTTAATTTATAGATCTGCATGAGTCATTAAGGTTCAAGATCATAAATAGAAAGTAATAAAATATTTTTAGGTGATATAAAATTCATTTTACCTTACTTATGTGTAGCTTAGTACTAACCAATAGGTCAGTATTGATAGACCATATTGACCCAGATATGTATAACCAACCTAATGTAGTTAGTGAATCAGTTTCAGAACCAAACAAACCTCATGCTTGATTTATATTAATTTTCACTTCTAGAATGCAGTCATAGTCAAACACTCAACCAAAAAATCTAAGTGTCTTTATATATTTAGTATTTTTTATATTTAGCATATGTCACTTGTTAAATTAGAAAAATTAAAATCACTTTTTTCTTACATTTAGATGTATGCTTGAATGCCATATCTTAATATCTAAATTAAATTTATAAGTTTTATCTTAACTAGATTAATCTCACACATTAATCTAAATTAGGGTTAAACATATTGGTGAACTCATACACATCAAATTATGTAGGTTTTTCCTTTAAGGTTTCATATTTTTAGGGTTTTAGATTCCAACCTTAAGGTTTTGGTTTCATATTTAATTTCTACTTAGTCCTTGATGATACACATTAATCATGGCCATATTATATTAAAATTATTGATTAACATAAGTAATGAATTTTCTCTCTTCATATTGTTCTACATGGATAATATATATTTTTTAGATCAATTATCTAAGTAAATGGGTAATAAGGATCACATCTAAATTCACTAATAAGGATAAAGTTACCAATGAACAATCAAAAGCTTTAATCCAATTTTATTGTTATAACATTAAAACCAAGATGTATATTGTTACTACTAGATGAAAAATGGAATGAATAATTCCCTTTATTATTCATATTATGGATTTTACACCATACAATATCCACCTTATTGATAGAATTATCTTGAATATTGATACTGATGACACAAAAACTAAATATCAACAAGATGCCATGGAGGATGAAATGTTCATTTAATATATTAACATGAATACATATCATATTTATGAAATGTTATATATAAAAAGATATAATAAAAAAAAATTAACCAAGATTACACATTAGGTATTCATACCACTATTATTGGTACTATCCTTACACTTACACCTTCAGTGACCTATGTGACATTCACCTAGAGTTTAGGGTCAACATAAGGCCTTAAACAAATTCATATTCCTATTCATAAAAAATCTACCTTTACCCCTCCCATGATACCTATACACATTCAATTTATAACTTCTCCTAATGTTTTTCCCTTGAGCAAGTTCTTATAGTTTTGCAAACCAAGGTGTTACAATTAGATCAAGGTACATGGAAAACTAGTCATTCTATTAATTCATATGCTTTAATCAATAACCTATTTTCCTTTAAGATAGTAGCCTACCATATACCAATAGTTTTAGTATCTCCCATACTCCCATTATATGAAGGTAAAGTTAATCCCAATAAATACCTTATATTATTAGATGCATCATACTTGGGCTATGTCCATAATGATAAAATTTTCACCAAGTTATTTTTAAGAAGCCTAAATTATTATGCATTGAATTGGTTATATGATCTCCCTCTCAAACCCGTAAGATAATTTAACCCCTTTTCAAACCAATTCTTATCATTATTTTCCAGAAATATTAATGAGAATATATCTTATTCATAAATTTCTAAACTGAAATGAGGATCCAATAAACCAATCAGTGACTACGTGCTTTGGTACAAGGCTATGCTCACCAAGATTTCCAATGTTATGGTCAATAATAAATTATAGGATATTATTTTAGCCTATATTTATTTAAAAATTAATATGTAACACTAATAAGTTAAAAACTTGATAGATATCAGAATGTTAAAGATATATGATAATTAACAATTTTGATTTTGGAAATTGATGAATATGGAAATATTTTATTATCGGAGAACACTAAGAATAAATATACTTATCTTAAATCAAGATTTATATTGATTGTTTCAAAAACTTGAAAGTGGAAATCAATAAAGGACTAAAATCTACATACCAAGGCTAAGGAATAAAATATAAATCTTTTTTTTGATAGGTCTGCACCTCTATGACAATAATGTAGGTCAGTCATGTCTATTGACTACAGACTTATCCCAATTGACTTTGATTTATGGTTGATAAAAAATTAGAGTTGTGAAAGAACAAAATTAAGAATGGAATATAATATTATTCCTAGATATGAGTATTTTCCTTCGATAACAATGTTGATTATGGGCTCGATTACTTTGACTGTAGTAAAAATTTAACTATTATGACCTTTGTGCTTGTGTTTGTTGAGTAGGTTGAGATGTCACGATTCTATTTTTGTCACATGGAATCCTCTATTTTTCTTATTTATTTTTCTAACTCTATGTCTACCTTGAAATATTGAAACCTAAAAAAATATAAGGGGAGTGTAATGGGATGAAATGACCCCAAACACCCCCTTGATGATTGAATAATGCCTACATATCTAAATTCTCCAAAGAGGGAAATAAAACCATAGATAGTTCTCCCACCTAGAGTGATTGTGAAATTATAAACCTTAAATATATTTATGTAGATATAAATATGGAATTGATACTTGATAATGATATCTCTTGACTTGATTTGAGATGTTTTACACTTAGTTCATGGTTGTTACTTGTGAATGATCTTAATTTGGGAAAAATAGGGATTATTTTTTCAATGTGCAATAGTGTGAAAGTGCTTAATACATATTGAAAAGCTAGGAACTAAGTGGTACTAATAAATGACACTTATTGCATATTTATAGGCAACCCTTTAAAAATTTTCCTTTATCTAACCTTATGAAATGTGTAGGACAACCTAGAAGAATGTTTGAAATTTTGAACTATTCATCATTTGGAATGCTACACAGATGCTCTAAGTGGAAAATTCCGTGATAGTGGACCTCTCCACCTATTTCAAACATGTCCCAAAAATTTAAGCATATAAATCCATATTTGGATACATTATAAGGGTAAAAAGCCAATTTGAGCATTTAAATTGGAAATTTTTGTGTAGTAATGACAAAAAAATTAGGTTCAATCCCACATATAGATAAATGTCTTATAATAATGAAAAATAAAAGTTATATATTTAGGTGCGAGTCATGTGGTTTAAGATGTATAAAGAGTTATAATTGTAATGTGCTTATGAACATATTTAGGTATCTACATTCCCCCTATTATAGTAATGAAAATTGATAAATTAATAGAAAAGAATTATACCTAAGTGTGTAAAACACACTTTTTATTTGAGAGGATACTACAATTTTGAAAATCACTCCATATTTAACAAACCCTATAATAGAACATGAAGTAGTCATTTCTCCATCCTTGAAATTTGAAAAACTTGAAACTATTAAATTTGAAAATTGAAAAGATAGTAATGAAGGCATACAGATGTATGGAGATGAAACCATGTTTCTTTGAATCTAGTAAAATATGATGGAGATTTGTGTCCCCTTATCTAATCACTTAGATAATTTGAACCAATAAAAAATTGAGAGTGAGCAAGTCCTAATTTTGAATAACTAATCAAGCATTTGAGTTGGAAATATGATTTTTCCAACTCTCATGAATAGGTAAAAGTACCCAATATACTATTCCAAAAAGTTGGAACCATATTAGATTCTCTAGAAGTGATGCCAAGGTCATTGAGTGTCACTAGACTTAAACATACATCACACATAATAGATGATGAAATCACATAATGGGTTCACTAGATGTAATTCCAAGGCCATTGAGTGTCACTAAAATTGAACATAGATTATCCTTAACATAACAAATAACATTTTTGTACATGGATCTAGATTCCACTTGCATGATTGAAAGAGAATGAAGAATATCCATGCCCCCATCATGACCTTAGTGCCAATAGATTTGAATTGAAATGAACATTTTTTCCAATAAAATTGTTTTTTTTTAACTTTGAATATATGAATGAATACGTAGCATTCCCTTTGAATATTTAAAATGTGCATGAACAAGTATCATAACTCTTAAACTTGTGAGCTTTGAAACTATGCATAAACAAATATCATTCCCCTTGAATCTATGTTAAATGATATAAAATGTCATGCATCTATATGCTCAACTATAAATATATGTGAAGCCTATATTTTTTATCTTTTAATTGTTTTCATGTGCTCATACATAAGTATTAAAGTGTGTTTAAAATTGTACTTCACATTTTGCAAAGTGAGCATATATGTATGTCATATGCCCTTGGAATATATTTTTTGTTGATTTGTGGAGCTAAAAGCTTCAACTCTTTGCAAACAGAAGGAACAGAAGGTTGTTGAGATCCAGGAGCACCGGCATCGGTAGTAAGACCAACGTCGGTCGTGACCAGTGCAGATTACCACCGGTGACGGCAAAGAGTCGGCCGACGTCGGCAGAACCAGACAAGCAGGGACCGGCGTCAGTCACCTATGTGTTTCAGAATTGTTTGTTGCACGGACAGTTAGTTAAGTGAACGAAGCGTTTGCATGTAAAGGCTAGTTAGAGTCTTGAGCTGTGAGGATAATTGTCTAAATTAAGAGTCTAAGTTATTGTTTAAGTCTGGGATCTATTTATAGACCCATTGGCATGTATTGTATAGATACAAGTTAAGGAAGGCAAGATAGTTCCTTCTAAGTGTAAGATCATTGAGTTGCAGGTTGTTGCAAGCTCATAGGAGATCTACATGTGTGAGTATGGTCTATTGAATTGTAGGTTGTAGGTTCATGGGAGATCAACTTGAAGTACTATAGAGTGTTTGGTGAATTGGCAGGGTTATTACTGACTAGTTGGAGAGGTGAACACCAATTCTGTTTGTGAGTTGGTTGTTGGGACCATTTTTGGTAGGAGAGTGTTGTAGAAGAATTACTGTACACTTGAGGTGTGGGAAGCCTCTATAAGATGGAAGAGTGTGGTGGCTCTTTATTGTATTCTTTTCTGTAAAGTGTTAATACAAGATAGTGTATTGTCTCTCATATTTTGTGCTATTGGTGAATTCTAGTTACTTGTATTTCTAGTTATTTCTGCATTTATAATTGCTTATATTTGGTAATCATATTGTGCTCTTTCTGAGGAGCAAGATCCTAACAAAGTGGGATTAGAATAGGTGTTTTTCTTGTGATCCCCCAACAAAGTGGTATCAGAGCAGTTGGTTGGGATACTAACAGATTGGATTAGATCTGGTTAGTGTGTTTTTGATTATAGGTTACTCACAGGGTTTCTATTTGAGTGGAAATTGAGCAATGGCAGAAGACAGTAAGCTACGGATGGAAAAGTTTAATGGCAAGAACTACCAATTGTGGAGGATGCAGATTGAGAATTATCTATATCAAAAAGATTTGTACTTACCGTTGGGTGGGGTTGTTTGCAAACCCTCAGATATGAAAGATGAAGAATGGGAGGTTCTTGATCGGAAGGCTCTGGGATCTATTAGATTGAGTCTTGCATCATCTGTGATTTCCAGCTTATCACAGTGTAAAACAATAGTGGAGTTGATGGAATCTTTGGCAAATTTATATGAAAAACCCTCAGCTTCTAATAAGGTATTTCTTATGAAGCGTTTATTTAATTTGCAAATGTTGGAAGGTGGATCTGTACATAGCCATCTTAGTGATTTCCATGGTTTGGTAAACCAGTTAAGTTCAGTCAATATTGTATTTGATGATGAAATTAGAGCTCTCTTAATCTTGTGTTCATTACCTGAAAGTTGGGAAGGTTTGGTAATGGCAGTTTCTAACACTGTGTCTCCTTCAAAAGTCTTAAAAGTGGATGATGTTGTGAGTGTGGTCTTGAATGAAGAGATACGTAGGAAAAGCACAAGTGAATCATCAGGGAATACTTTGAGTGTTGAAGGCAAAGGAAGGCAAAGAGAGAAGATGGAGCATGGGAGAACAAGGTCTAAGATAGGTAGAAGATCTAAGTCCAGGTATGGCAGAATAACCTGTTGGAAGTGAGGAAAGCAAGGGCACTTAAAGAGAGATTGCAGATCAGGTGAAGATCAGCATGAAGGACATGAAGAATAAGCAGATGTTGCAAATTACACTACACAGGATGCTCTGGTATGTTCTTTGGATAAAGTAGAATCTTGGGTTTTAGATTCTGGTGCCTCTTTTCATGCATCCCCACATAGGGAATTTTTTCATGAGTATGTCTAGGGAGACTTTGGAGAAATTTGTGTAGGGGATGGTAAACCTTGTCAGATTATTGGCAAAGGGAAAGTGAAGCTAAAACTACATACAAGTAACACATGGGTGTTAAAGGAGGTCATGCATGTCCCAGTTTTAGAGCAAAATTTGATTTCTATTAGAAGTTTGGGTGATGAGGGTTGCACAGTAACTCTCACAGTGGACTCTTGGAAGGTTACCAAGGGTACACTTGTTGTAGCTAGAGGTAAGAAAGTAGGTACGCTTTATTTATCTACTTGTATTACTACCTCTCTTTCTGGGTTATCTACTTCAGTTGTAGATTTAGAGATGTGGCTTGATAGGCTTGGTCACATAGATAAGAAGGAGATGCTTGTTCTTGAGTCAAAGGATATGCTTTTGGATTTGGAAGGTATGGATCGTGGTTTCTGTATACAGAAGAAGAAGGTAACGTTTCTTGAGGAATCTGATGTTAGTGACAAGAATAGGAAAGCCTTGGTTTTCAAGGAGAAGGTGATGGATAGAGTTCAGCACAAGATGTAGAAGAATTCTGAGCAGAGCAAGGGTGTTTTGGATAAGGATTTGATCCAAAAAGAGCTCACGGGAAAAAGTCAGGTCTCACTAGAGAAACACAGAGACCGACGTCGGTAGGAAAATCGGCGTCGGCATCCAGACAGGGACCGACATCGGCTATGTGCAGCCTGACATTGGTGACTCAGGGCAGATAACTACCAGTGTCAGCCAGGGGAAAATGACGTTGGTAAGGGGGCAATCGCAGGGATCTGACATCAGTTGGGTGCAGACTGAGATGTGATCGGCATCGGTTACTGAGATGAATTTTGGGTGGACAGCAAGCTGTCAAGGTGTCTCAAGTGCCCATTAGAGGACTGAAGGTGTAAGTAAGTTCTTAAATTCATCATTTCCCTTCTTTACACTACTTGTTGCTCACTTATGGCATAGGACCAAGAAGTTATTGAAGAAGCAGAACAGGTAGATCCAGGAAATAGTGGGAGCTTGGCATGGATGAGGATGTGATTCCTTGGAGGATAACCAAACAGTTGTTTTGGGTAGAGTGGCTAGTTGGAAGTAAGCACTGAGAGACGAATGGATGTTTAGGATAAAGAAGAGTGGAAATGGATATGTGAGATGGAAGATCAGGGTATATGGTCTTGTGTTAGCTATAGGGCAATGGAGGTTTGATCATTGTGTTTCTCTTTACCAGGTTGGATAATATTAGCTACATTATCCTATTACTATATGATGTGCTTGTTGCAGGGTTACATATACAGGGTATTGTTGAACTAAAGGTAAAGCTAGTTTAGGTGTGTGTCATGGAGAATCTGGGAGCAGCAAGATTCTTTGGCATGAGTGTGCTCTAGAGACATGGTAGGTCATATGTTGACTTTATTTCAGGATGATTGTGTGAGACCGGTTAGCACGCCGATGGTTGGACAGTTCTATGAATTGTGTCTTGATTCACATAATGAGGTTGAGTGCATGGTATGTACTAAACTTGAGTTTTCCCAAGTAGTGGGAGTTGTCACAAGTTAGAGCCAATCTGGGAGAGAACATTGGAGGATAGTTCAGTGGATTTTTATAAGGACTAGCAGCAGGTGCACATGCTATGTAGGTTCAGGGTATTTTCTACATGGTTTGTAGATGTGGATGTGGCAGGTGATTTAGATGACAGGTTTTGCACTACAAGTTTGTGGTGGTTGATCTTCATGAGTGATCTTGAGGGGGGATACAAAGCCAAGGGAACAAACTAGATGGAGTACAAGTACAGGTACAGGTTGCAGCTATTTATCTCTAAGTGGGAGATTGTTGAGTTATGGAGCTAAAAGCTTCAACTCGTTGCAAATAGAAGGAACAAAAGGTTGCTAAGATCCAGGAGCACCGGTGTTGGCAGTAGGACTGACGTTGGTCGTGACCAGTGCAAATTTCCACCAGCAACGACAGAGAGTCGGCCGATGTTGGCAAAACTAGACAAGCAGGGACCGGTGTCAGTCGCCTGTGTGTTTCGAAACTATTCGTTACACGGATAGTTAGTTAAGTGAACGAAGCATTTGCATGTAAAGGCCAGTTAGAGTCTTGAGCTGTGAGGATAATTATCTAAATTAAGAGTCTAAGTTATTGTTTAAGTCTGGGATCTATTTATAGACCCATTGGCATGTATTGTACAGATACAAGTTAAGGAAGGCAAGATAGTTCCTTCTAAGTGTAAGATCATTGAGTTGCAAGTTGTTACAAGCTCATAGGAGATCTACATGTGTGAGTATGGTCTATTGAATTTCAGGTTGCAGGTTCATGGGAGATCAACTTGAAGTACTGTAGAGTGCTTGGTGAACTGGCAGGGTTATTACTAACTAGTTGGAGAGGTGAACACCAATTTTGTTTGTGAGTTGGTTGTTGGGACAGTTTTTGGTAGGAGAGTGTTGTAGAAGAATTACTATACACTTGAGGTGTGGGAAGCCTCTGTAAGGTGGAAGAGTGTGGTGGCTCTTTATTGTATTCTTTTTTGTAAAGTGTTAATACAAGATAGTGTATTGTCTCTCATATTCTGTGCTATTGGTAAATTCTAGTTACTTGTATTTCTGGTTATTTTCGCATTTATAATTGCTTATATTTGGTAATCATACTATGCTCTTTCTGAGGAGCAAGATCCTAACAAAGTGGGATCAGAATAGGTGTTGTTCTTGTGATCCCCCAACATTTTTGATGTGTTAATAGCTGTCATATATTTGATTGTTATTTTTATTTGAATTAATTTGAATATTTTAAAACCTATACTCTATCATAAAATTAGATTTTTGAATTTTGTCTAAGTCTTTAAAACTTATAGTCTATATCATTGAAACATGTACTCTATCCCAAACCTGATTTTCCTATTCATGTAATTTTGGATCTATAATACAAGTCTTAGCTCTCCAACCTAAACCATAGGAGGTTTTTCAATCCTAAGTTTAAGGTTTCACTAAAAAGGGATTGGCCTAAAGATTGTAGATGACCTATAGTAAGACCAAACCTCTAGTTTATATGCTTAGCTCCCCTAGCTCATCTATTTGGGATCAAAATCACTAAGACATATTAAAGTTGGGATGAAAATGGATAGAGAATGCATTAAAAAAACCTACTCTAAGTGTGGAGATGCACTAATATATATTATCCACTCTATTTTCCTTGAGAAACACTAGTGAACCAAATAAATAACTGAGCTACTACTTTTAAGAGTGTCTAGGTAATATTAATTCACACAATGGCTATGATGGATGACTGGAGCATGACGGTAATAAAGGAAAGGCCTAGTTTAAGGAAATTATAATCAAACTTCCACTTTAATCTTAGTCACTAACACTTATTTCATGCTATATGACCTATATATAACATGTATTAACATCTAAGTGAAGTTAGGACCTATAAAATAAAGATAAATTTGACACTTATGTAATTCAAACTAGAGTAAATACATTAAAATAAATATTGAATAATTTGAATCATTCATTACATTAGTCTAAGATGTCTGCCAAGTACAAATCTAGGCAAAGTCTCCTCATACCTAGGTGAAGGATACAAACAAAGGCCATAAGTCCTAAATAAATAGAACAATTAGAAAAGAGAGAGAGGGAAAATTTCAAGGATTTGTATATAAAGGTCATAATTTACCATATTTCACTCCATCATTAGTTACAAGGAGTCACAATAGCCTCTCATACCTCGTTCATGCATTAGTCTCTTGATTGGTAGTCTTTAATGGACCCTTAGGCATTGAGGTGGAATGTTGGAGGCTATAGTTGATTTATTCAAGTCATGGACGTGATAAAAATGTTAAAACACTCCTCTTATGTAAGTTACAAGGTGAAAATGAGGTGTAATTAGGCCTTATGAAACATTGAGTAGCCCACCATCTCTAATGCATGTTGACTAGACTTGAAACTACCTTTTCCTTCATAATGACCATGGAATGTGTATTTTCCTCCTTCAATGTATTATTTAAAAGGTTTAATTTTACCCTACATTGACTTTATATCATCCCCTCTACACCATTTTACATTTTTCTTAGTAATCCAAGTAGGCCTAGTAGGCTATTAGGCCTAATGATTTGGTTGTTTGTGCTTTTTTGACCATAGAATATTAAATATAAACTTAGGAATAAGTAAAAAATAATATTAAAAGACTAAAAAAGTGTTACACATCATAAATTAATCCTTATAAGTACTATACTCCTACAACTTCACCCTTCTTAGTTGACTAGGCCATTTCTTCTTAGCATTTATAGACTAGTTATTTGGTGTGGACTTGCAAAAGAATTTATAGGAATTATTGTGATAAATTTATATTATTAAAGGATATAAAAAGTCCCAAAATATCCCCTCCAATGTTTTTCAACTCAACAAGATCTGTACCCTATATTTACTCAAAACCTTTTAAAATTACCAATTTTAACAATTTTGTATAGTATCCATATAGACTAGTACCATGATCAAGGTGTCCTCTAAGTTGGATAGGTGATCCAAGTGTTTTTAGATTCATTATACTACAAATAGATGCTAATTCTTCACTATCTTCTCAATCAAGTCATTACCAGGGTTTAAACAGGGTTTTAGAGGTCTACCATCTTAATGATGGTTCATAAAGATCAGACATCCAATCCTAAAATTATAGTCATGGATGTTTATTCCATAGACACACATAAACTTCCTAAAAATATTTGGGTCCCATGCACCTTGTGTGGAGATATGAATTCAAGTTGGTGAACCTTGAGCTCTCTACAGGCCTTATAGACATAGCTATAGTCTTACCAATAATTCATAGAGTTCACCCCAAAATATAAGTCACTCCATGGATATTAATTTAATATGTGTTCCAAAATTCCCCTAGGAACCTTTATCTTGAGTCACTCTATGATGACAGATGTGAGCACTTGAAAGTGTAATTTGAGGTGGTAACCTAGGATTATGTAATTCAAGCAAGGTCTTAAGACCAATTTGATCATTTTTTTGCTTTCCTCTACTTGAAACATTTTTTTTATTGCCTATACCATCTTATAACACCCATTAATTATTTTAAATATGATTATGAGGGTCCAAGTGTGCTTCAAATATGGTGTTGGAGTTTGAGGCCTAGCCATGGCTTTTAGGCCTAATGGCCTAGATTGAGTTTTAGGGGCTTAAGTGACTTGTAGGTGATTTTGGGGGATCAATCATAATAATATTACATATTTATTTATTTTCCCTGATCTCTAATATATCTCTATCTTCTAAAACTCCAACTCTATCTCCGTTTCCTTGAGTGAGTTTTCCTCTAATGTCATTATTTTACTTGGTAAGCCTGAGAATGCTTTGACAATAATATGGGGGTCTGAGTAGGATATTATCTCCTTTTCATAAATGTTTATATGATATTAACTCATCTAATAATATCTTAAAATTTTGGTTACATTCCCTATATTGAGTATTCCTTCACTTTATTCTTTACATCTGTTCATCTCTTACCCTAGGGTTTATACGTAGTTAGGTTTGTGTAACCCTAATGGTTGATTTGAGTGTATCATTGATCATATAATATTATTAGTATTTTTAAAATATTTTTATGGTCCTAATAATTTTTTCTATAGGAGTTTCAACTTCAATCATTCACCAAAACACATAGGTGGCTTCAATTCAAACATAAGCTTATCCATATTAGTTTTAGGCCTAATGGCCTAATACGCTATTAGGCTCTCCTTACCATTATGATCCTCATATCACTTGGATACTTTTTATACACCTTATAAACTTCATCCTATATGTTTTTAATCCTTATAAAATCCACAAATCATGCATCCATCTCCTACTTGTGTGTCCAGGCCTACTTAGGCATGCATTAGGCTTAGTAGGCCTATGTAGGCCATTGAGATCTTCTTGTCTTAAGGAATGGAAAATTATAATTAAAAAAATAAGACCCAATTATGATTAAAATTTATAAACCCTCCTCTTAATACCTCACCTCTTTTCAAGGTTATCACTCAACTCTTCTTCTTAAAGGACCTATCTATAAACAATAATTAGGTTTGCCTAAGACTATGAGCACAGACCTTCTCCTTTGTTTCAAATCTAAGATTTTTAAAAATGGATTATAATTATGTATTTTATCATTCCCCTATACATATTTCTTCTAATACTTCTCCATATTCATGTTACCCTTCAAATATGCAAAATAACCTCATATAACAGTCATGAGGTTGTATACTAGTTTTAGGTCTAGTAAGACTAAATGGGCTATTAGGTCTTATCTTATTATAAAATACTTATCTAATTCAATTAAAACATAATTAATATTATGGAGACCCTATTTTCATCTTTAGGTTCAACCCTCTTAGTGGTCTCTCACACTTTTGTTGCAGGCAGTGAATGAGGTATATTGGAAGAAGAAACAAGCATTCTCCTCATTATTTGGCACATTAATACTCCATTTAAACCATGATAATAATTTTTAATATGGTATTTATTCTACAAAAATCCATTTATCCACTCACCCAATCCATTTACAACTCACCCTTACAGACACAATGTTGCCTTCTTATTCTATCTTGTAGGCATTATTTTTAAGTATTTGACTATATGTGTAACCACTTTAAGGGATGGAATTGGACACCCTATTGTTATCATGAATTGAATCCTCATGTTCATGACCTTATTATTTTCTCATTTACCATAAAAATAGGGTTTCTTTCTCAAGTTCTCCTCACCCATAGCTAGACCTATAGGTTGTGACTCTAGGCCTAGACTGTATGTTCTCCTTTGAGAGAGGATTGGCATTTCATCACTTTATTAAAGGGGATAAACATGTTATTTTGACTTATAATTGTAATATTGTCCTTATTAATTTACTATATTCTCAACACCATCATCATATTCTCAATATTCCTTAAGTTTGTTATCACAATCCTAAGTATCTTCAAAGCGATTTTGACTGAGTTGGAATCTTGAGGTGATTAAAGGTGTTAATCCTACCTCTAACCCTTATATCCCATTTATATTATTATTCATAGTCCCACACTAATCCTCAAGGCTTCTCAATACCTCTAAGACAACTTAAAGACTCTCTATAAGTACCCTTTTTCCACTTGTAAAGGACGTCACCCAATATTCAAGATAGTCACCTTAGAGTATGGCTTGAAGGGGTAATTTTCTCTTAATGACATGACTTGGATGAGAATTTAAGTACATATAAGACTTGGTAGGACCTAAATAAACCATTATATGATTGAAATAATCACTCTTTTCCATATCCATGCCTTGAATGCTTTACAACATAGATAAACTTATTTGTAGTCTACAAATAGAGGAAATAAGAAGCGTTCTTACTCCCACACCATCACACATGTGAATAAGTGGTGGATAGTTATGGTGATAGCTATTTAAGACCTCTAGAATACACATAAATAATTTATTCTCAAAAATACTTCAACGATGCACTAAAAAAAATGTTATTTCAACCACCTACACAGATGAAGGAGACTATTTGAGTGCCTAGATTATTATCATTTGTTCATAAATTATAGGGTATGGATCTGTAGACAAATGAAATGAATAATAAGGTCAATAAACCAACTTAATTTCCATAAATTATTATATCTTTATCTTCTCTCTCTTTTATGGAATGAGTGAAAACTTGAAGGCTTGTTTGGATTGCCAAGGAGATCGATGAAGAGAGAGAAATAGTTTTGGGAATGTTTTTCATCTTTTAACCATGAAAATCCTTTAATAAATATGACATGATCCTACCTAAAACATTTGACCCCATATATATGGACTTTATCATATAAATATATACAACCTATAAAAGCACTTGTAAATACCTTCTTTTCTACATTTTCTTCCAATTTTTTGACCTTAGGACACTATTAGAGGTTAGATATAAGGAAAACATGAGTCAAATAACATTTAAAAACTAGTGGTATGGAAAGGGAGGTGAAGGGTCATGTTTTTTCCATGTGTGGGATCCATTTGATGAGTGGGAAGGTGGATTTGACTACAATATAGACCTTTTAAGGTTATAAAATGCTTATTCATGAATATATAATGATAATAAGACCTTTTAAGACCTTTATAAATAATGAAATACTTGAAATATTACCCTTTCCAAATATTTTATAGTGCATTTGACCAATATGAGGTGATTGATGACTTTAGGGGAGGTTATGAAGGCTTGAAACTACTTGAATGAATAAACCATGAACAATAACATTGAATACATCGTTAGACCTTCATATTATGACTTTGAAAAAGGTTTGAAACTCCTAAATTTTTCCAACAAAAGTATCTATTGTACCCAACATCCCCTATTTTTTAAAGGATAAATTGGGAGCCACTTTTTTTAGTTTGTAGCCTTGATTTTGAGCCTCTCTTCTATATGTTTATGCAAATTCTGGGAAAAGAAAGATTATCGGTCTTTCATGTTTTAGAAAAAAGGCATTGGTATTATGTTTTCATAGACTAAGCTCATATCTCTTGAGAGTTTTTTTTACTTATTTATTTTGGGACTTATTCTTTTGAAATTATTCTATCAGGTATTTTATCTAGTATCTTTGTCAAGTTATTTCTATCAGAAGTAATTCCTTTGGTTTTTTAATTTGACTTATCTTTATCAGACATTTTCCCTTAAGAATTTGGTTTTTGTTAGGATTTTTTTTTGGATTTTTATCATGGAATTATATTTATTGGGTTAATTATTATGGAGATTTTATCTAAAACAATTATATCAACAAAATTGGGTCTACAGGGTTTTTGCCATAGGGATTTTTCCTGATGAAATAGACCTACCCTTCAACCTTTATGGAATGACCCTTTGAGTTTTTTATCAAGGTCACTTTGCCTTATTAAGTAGATACTTTAGGTTTTTTTAAGGGCACTTTGACTTATGAAGTAAACCCTTTGCACAATCTTGTTCATACATTTTTACTAAAATATACCCTTTGGGCACATACCCTATGGACATTTTATCTGAAACAATTCTCTCAACAAAATTGGGTCTACAGGCTTTTTGCGACAGGGATATTTCCTAATGAAATAGACCTACCCTTTGGCCTTTATGGAATGACCCTTCAGGTTTTTTATCAAGGTCACTTTGCCTTATGAAGTAGACCCTTTTCACAATCTTGTTGATACATTTTTATTGAAATAGACACCTTGGGCACATACCCTTCAAAAATTTTGAACATACCCTTTGGATTTTTTGAATATGCCCTTTAGATTTTTTGAACATACCTTTCAAGGTTTTTGTTATATCAGCCATTTTTCTTGATGAAATAGGTATTCAAGATAATTTCATCAAATATTTTGTTTGAAATAATTTCCCCCCTGATACATGCAAAGGATTTGAGTTGTGGACATTTTGTCTAATGAAATTGGTCTATGTTACACATACTATGAACAAAAATCCTAAAAAAATTTCCCTATGCAAAAGGAACCTGAATACCCTATGGTAGATCAAAATACCTATGTTGTATATATATATATATATATATATATATATGTTGAATCATTTTTTGTTTATACTGGTAGGAGCAGGGAGTCTCGAGGAAATGACAAGTGTCAAACTTTCATCTTAAATTTTGACAGTCATGTGGATGTCATTGATGGTCATGAGAATGTCATTAATGGTCACATGAACATCAAATTTAATCTCACTAATAAAACATTATGGATCCAAATTATGATGGTCACATGGATGACATTGATGGTCATGAGGACATCATCGATGGTTGTATGAATGTCAAAATTAATCTTAATAATAAAATGATAGGTGTTTAAATTTTGACAGTCACATGGATGTCATTAACAATCATGAGGATGTCATTGATGGTCTTTTAGATGTTAAATTTAATTTCATAAATTATCTATTTGGATTCAAATGTTGATAGGCCTAGGTAGATCAACAGTGCATGCTTTTTAATAGGCATAGATCTGATGAAAAGCTACCACATGGTGTAAAGGTGCTAAGTGATGGAGTATGTTTTACAAAAGAGCCCAAGAATCCCATAGAGATACCAAATGGCATGATCATGTTCCAGAATACATAGATATCTGATGGTATGAGTCCTAGGTGAACTTTTCACAGGTACACACTCAATGATAGGTAGCATGTAATGCACAATCATATTAAGATTAGTCATAGTAAATAGTGTTACTAGTTTTAAATCATTGGTAAAGTGATACTTATATTCGATGCATGCATGAGTTCTATTTTAAGGTAGATAATCTAAAAATATTTAACATGTTGTTCTCACAACCTATGAAGGGATAAGACTTTGTGCATGAACAGTTTTGTAAATGATGCATATATTGTCAAGTTTATATGTAGTTCAAGCTATATTTACAAAAATAGCCTTTATCTTTATACACATGCACATGTTTCATACATTTTACAAAGGCTATTTTAAATTGATGACTAAAATTAGACCCTTGTATAGTTTTAGAACATAGTTAGAACTCATTTTCTAACTATCACATGTAATGACCTTGCATGAGCTTGGAGGATGAGGTAATCCCTTCCCCAAGTCTATATAAATAATTGTAATCTAACTTGGATTTTTGTTATATAATTTTGAATATAGGAGTAACATCAATTTTGATCATCAATGAATGTGTTTGTGTATTTTATTTCCAATTTCTATGTAATTAGTTGTTACTTTCTCTGGTTGCATATTTTAATAATCTTTAGTGTGCAATAGCTATGAATAGATATTTGATTATTTTGATTGATGTACAAATCTATATATGTGCAATAGTTGTTGAGAGATTGGTAAAATATATTGGTTAACATAGTCAATTTGTTTGATTCATAATTAGGAATATGCATGAGTGCTTTATTTGATGTATTTTTCTATGTGTGTGCAATAGCTACCTTAGATAATTCACTAGCTCGAGCCATAATCTCTTAAATAAGAGTGTGCAATAGTTTCACTTAATGCTTTAACCTTTGTTTGAGTCCTATGAATTTTTTATGTCAATATCTCTTTAGGATTTTTATTCATGTCTAATTATGTGTGTGCAATTGCTGTTAGTAATAGACATAGGTTCTGAGAGCACTTGTCCTTTTAGAAACTAGCTAAGGAAGTGATTACTGAAAACCATAAAAGATTTATTTTCTACCTTACCCTTCCCTCCTTTTTGAGTTTGTTTTGAGACCTAACAACTCTATATTAGAAGCTATCCACCCATCCAACTCATATATAGGTTCACTACCTTTTAGGGACCACACCTCTATCTAAAAAACCTTATCAACAACCTGCATGCCCTACTAGCTATTCCAACAATAGGTAGTCAAAGACTGCATACATTCAACTCATGCCCTAGAATAGAATTTACCTCTATTGAGATCCTAAAATGTTAGAGGCTACCTTGTTATGTTTTAGTGTACATAAAACCCATGCCAATAGTAAATTAGCACTATAAGGAGGGCAACACCCCTAATAATAGTAGTTATTCTTTACGTAGAGTTTCATGTGAGTCACCTAAGAGAGTGACCAAATATAATTCTTAGGATGGTTTTCTAATCTCACACTTGGCATATTATAAGATACCTATACATATGCTAACAATCCTAGTTCATAACAATCCACCTCCTCTAGTAGAAAACCCCTTACCTGTAAGGAGCCCTTTACATATTAATCAACTAGTGGCTCAGCGCTAGTTAGTTGGATCTTCTATTGTCATCTAGGATATGTGCATGACTTACTTTGGAATCCTAAGAGGTACTTACCATCCTTTTATCCTATGGGAGTAAAGATAGTAGAGGAACATATCTAATATTTTAAGGTTGGATTAAGGCTAATAAATGTTATCCATGAGGATGTCATATGTAGATTATTCCCTTTTACTTTAATAGATGCTACTTATGATTGGTATTTAAATCTAATAAAAAATTACATCACTTCTTGGGATAAGTGTCAAGTTATTTTTCTTACATAGTTTGTATAGGTCACCAATCTTAGTTTGGTATACTAGTATTTCACCAGTAAGAAGAGAGAGCCTAATGAGCCTATCTAAATTTTCTATGCAAATTTTCATAAGATATACATCTAGTTGACCCAAAGATATATACTAGACAAGCCATTAACATTGGAGATGTATAAGAATGCCTTAGACCCAATCACTATCATGTTTTTATAAGAGTAATTACTACCAACAATTTGGCATTAGCATATGAAGAGGCTAACAATATAGACAAGCATCTTCATCCTTAGATGCCTAAAGTGCCTAATATCAATAATGGATTTCCATCACTCAATCTGATACCATATGTGAATCAAAATGTTCCTACTTTCAATCAAAATAAATTATACACATTACCTCCATTGACATAGACAACACAACTAAATTTTAGATTCTTGAAAAATCAAATGATAGGCAACAATTATCAATCAAATCAACAAGAAACTATACTTCCCATTTCAATTTTACAAGGTATGGATTCTACAAAAGCAAAACTCAATAATATTTAGAATATGTTTTAAAATTTGAGAAATGACTTCTTAAATATGCAAAGGATTATGGGCAATGCAAATTACTCAACTAGTAACCAGAATACTAAATTCTAGAGATATAAAAACCCATTAAATATACCTAAGCACCCTAAAAAGCTTCTAGAAATCAACATGGAATAAATAGATCTTCCCCATTGTTGCAAAATTCATAATACCTCTTAGCATGGTGAGCTTGATTACGTCGAATCCTATGTAGCATTCAAAATATTTCAAAGACAAGTAGTTAGGTAAGACTAGATGAATAATCCACCATGATCCCACCAAGAGCCTCACTCTTCAAGTATTGTTATGTTCTTTGAAACTCATGAGTTTCCCTTCCTAGGTGAAGATGAAAATTAACTAGAAAATAATATGGATGAAGTTCATGCTTTCCA
Organism: Torreya grandis; assembly: GCA_037957365.1. NCBI lineage: Eukaryota > Viridiplantae > Streptophyta > Pinopsida > Cupressales > Taxaceae > Torreya > Torreya grandis. The sequence continues at coordinate 1,121,723 of JARHVA010002666.1, forward strand.
ACATTTCTAGATAGGTTCATATAATCTAAGGAATAAGTAGTCACTTACAACACTGACTCCTCCAAATTCCATGATGATTCATCCTAATCCTAAAGTAGACAATAATCCACCCCCTCTAAAGGAGAATGATTAGTAACAAAGAAAGGAAGAACCAAGTAAAGGAAGATACAACATTGTTAAGGATATGAATAAGATCAAGGTGAATATAACTCTTCATGAAGTAGCTCAAATCCCTAAACATAAGGAGATGTTATTGAATTCCACTATTGTAAAATCTCCATGGAAATAATTAAAGAATCTACAAAAAAAGTGAAGGTTTTTGATGCCAATGTCATCTACAAGAGTAAACCAGAAGCTCCACCCTTTCTACTAACTATCAGGGCATTTAGTAAGAATATTCACAATTATTTAGTTTATTCTAGAGCATCTATAACTATCATGCCCACATCCATATGTCAAAAGCTAGGTCTCACTCTAAGTCCTTCAAAGATAACAATTTCACAACTAGACAAAATAGTAGTACCAGTAGTTGGAGAATTGACCAATGTGCACATTCAAGTAGCATTCAAATCGTGAGTCTAGATGACCATTGATATTCTAATGATAGACATACCTAACAGCTATAGACTATTATTAAGCATGGATTGGTACAAAATAATTAATGGATATCTCTTTATAGACTTCTCTCATATCTAGCTATCATGGAGTGGAATTCTAAATCAAATCAAAATTGACAGAGAGATGAGAACAAAGTATCCCATTATAAAATATAATGTCAAAAATGAAGAGGTAAAGTATGAGTCTTATAGCCTTGGTATTTATATTTTTACCACTCATAATCAAGTATAAAAGCTAGAACTTGAAGGTTCTAATTAGCTATGGACTCTAAACTTTGATGATGTTAGATCCAAGTAAGGATCAAGCATGGGAATTGAGCTAATTGATCCACATAGTAAAATTTTCTTGGTAGCACATAGGTTATAATTTCCGTGCACTAAAAAACATAGCTAAGTATGAGGTTCAAATTTTAGGATTATAGTTTGCACTTAAGAATAATGTAAAGCAAATATCGGTATTTGGTGACTCAACGTTGGTCGTCAATCAAGATAGAAATAAATACCAATGTAAACTATCTTATTTAAAGAGATACAAACATAGATCATGGGACATGATTGAAATCTTTAAAGCTTTCAACATAGTAGCACTTCTTAGAGAGAAAAATTAAGATGTGGATAGACTAGCTATTGTTGCTACTAATCTGGAGCTACTACAAGAATCTAAGGTAAAAAGGTTCTCTATTTGATTGATACCTTGTCCCTTTATTATGCATAATAAAAAATTTAAAGGTCTTTGATGATGACCAGTAGATTATTTAGTTTATAACTAATTTAAGGAATTTAAATCCTAAATCATCTATGACAAGGATATTAATCACCTATGTCATGAGGAATCAAACAAAGAGGGTGTTTTTAGCTTAAAGAGAATTGAATTCCAGCTGGGTTGGTCTCTTTATAAAGACCATTTTACATAGAGCATCAATCTCAACAATTTAGTCATTCCAAGGTCAATGAATCAAACTTCAGAATGGGAAAATCTAGGAGATGAACATAGCTCACATTATGTTAATATTGGTCTCAACTGCACCCTAGAAGAGAGATAATGAGTGAAGGATCTAATCACTCGATATAGGGATGCCATTTCTTGGACATATGAAGACTTGAAGGTGTATGACCTAAAAGTCATTCCTCATATGATTCCCTTAAATCTAGATCACAAGCCATTCAGATAAAGGCAAAGATCAGTCAATCATATTCTGGAGCCTCTCATTTAGAGAGAAGTGGAGAAGTTGTTAAGCACAAAAATCATTTTTTCAGTAAGACATTCTAACTAGGTGGTCAATTTAGTCCTAGTAAGAAAGAAGAATGATGAAATTATATTATGTATGGATTTTAGGAACATAAATAAGGATTCTAGAAAGGACAATTATCCCCTTCCTTCTCTAGATGAGGTGATATAGATAGTAAGTGGTTCTAAAATGATGTCCTTTTTGGATGGATTTTTTAGGCTATAATTAGGTATTATTGCAATCTAAGGATAGAATAAAGATGGTGTTCACTACAAAGTGGGGAACTTATGCATATAAGAGGATACCATTGACCCTAATAAATGTAGAAGTGGCCTTTCAATGTACCATGGATCATGCCTTCAAAGGACTAATAGGAAAATGCATAATCATCTACATGGATGATCTTACAATATTTTCAAAGAATAGGAAAGACCACATAAATCACTTACATTCCATATTTGAGAGATGTAGAAGGTTTGGGGTTTCATTAGACCTAAAGAAGATCATATTTGGAGTGACTAAGGGAGAGCTCTTGGGGCACATCATCACCAAGGATGGGATCATCATTGATTCAAATAGAATTTAGGCAATTTCAAAAATTTAGCCACCAAATAGCAAGAAGGAGCTTAAATCATTCTTCATAATGATTAATTTCTTAAGGAATTCCATCTTAGGATTTGCATAGATTGTTAAACCTATGAATTTTATGCTCAAGAAGGATTTCAAAATAGAGTAGATGGTTGAAGCCCCAAAAGTCCATCCAGGACATTAAACATCTATCATTGATAAATAGATTTTTGCCCTTGTCAAGGTAGTAAATAAATTTTGGCATTACATTTTGAGGAATAAAATCATTGCCATTATGCCTGATCCTCTGGTCAAGATCACCCTATCACATAATGAACTAAGATAATGACAAGGTAAAAGGATGGCCAAGCTACAAGAATTTGACATAGAAATCAAGCCTACAAATATTGTTCGAGGGAAGGGCATTATTAAACTTAAGATTGAACCAGATCCTCATATCATAGTTGAAGAGGTATGTATAGCTCAAGTATCTAAAGGAGAATGGTTTACTAATATAATACATTATTTACTTACATCAACTTGTTCCCTGAAGCTTAATAGAGAGAGAAAAAGAGCTTTAAGGAACAAAGTTTCTCATTACATGATCAAGAAGGGAGTCCTTTACAAAATAAATTATGAAGGTATTTGTCTCAAGTGTGTATCTATAGATGAAGCTAAAGAAATTTTAGAGAAATTGCATCAAAAGATAGGTAGTGTTCAATCATCTCGGAATACCATAGTCCATAAGATCTTAAGAATGGGATATTATTGGCTAATAGTTTTCAAAAATGCTCATACTCTTGTTATAATGTGCCATGAATGTCAAACTCTATCCAAGAGAGAATTACATGTAGCAATGCATTTACAACCAATTATTGAAGGAAAGCCATTTGCCTAGTGGGGTGTATACTTCATCGGTGTCATCAACCCAAATTCTTTAGTAGGACATAAATTTGTGCTTACTACTACTAACTATTACACCAGATGGACTGAAGCCATAGCTACAAATAACTACAGAGCACAATATGTGATTCACTTCTTGGAGGAATACATAACAACCAAATTTATACATGCCCATTTATTTGGTTTGTGACAATGTACCAGCTTTCATATTAGTATAATTTATTGAGTGGGCAAATGATAACCAAATTATTATCAGAATAGCTTCTAGCTATTACCCCTAGTGAAATAGACTGGCAGAATCAATGAACAAAAATCTAATTGATGCAATTAAGAAATTAATAGGGGACAAGCCTAGGGACTAGCATAATCTATTAAAGTACACTCTTTGGTTAGACCAAACAAGATACAAACAATATCTTAAAGTTTCACCTTACCTATTGATGTATGGATGCAAACTAGTATTCTCTATCATTTTGAAGCTGCCCACTTATCAATTCATGTAGGATAATATGGAACCAAGTGATAAAGAAGAATCAAGACTATTAGACATAGTATAAATGGAATATTCAAGGAATGAGGCCTTATGAACATTCAAAAAACACTAAAATGTGGTCAAGAGGTGGTTTAATAAGAGAGAAAAAGTCAAAGCATTTAGGATTTTGGATCTAGTGCTACTTTGGGATAAATCCCATGAGAAAAAATATATCATGACAAGTGTGCCCTATTATGGATTAGACCATATCATATTTTGGAGATCATGAGAAATAATGCATTTCATTTGAAGGACTTATAGGGAAATGAACTTACCATTCCATTCAATGGTCCATTTTTGAAGCACTACTTCATCGTTGTACCATCTAAAAATACCCCAGACTAAAGATGAAGAGTAGTGAATATAGAGATAGGATTATATTAAATTTCCTTCTTTCATAGATTAGTTTCTTACTTTTTAGATTAATCTTTCCTGCTTTTAGTATTTTGCTTTCATAGATTAGATTTCATGCTTCCTAGATTAGAGTTCCTTATTTTCTTAGATTAGATGTTTATTTCTTTCTCTAATAATAGGAATTATGTTTTCTCTAACTATAACCAAGCTAAAAATCCAAACCAACTGAGATTATGACTTGTAGAAAAGGGGAAAATTAAAAATTAGGCAATTTGGGACTAGTTTGTAGATTAGGTGTATTTTTATATTTTTGAGTCTTTAGGATGAAGGTAGGTAATCATGGATTATTATAGATGGTGTCACAATTAAATACTTTTACCATGCATGTAGAAGTTTCTCTCAAAGTACTTCATATAAATTTATAAAGATTTGTTGTTTTATTAGATTAGATGTACTTATCACATTAAATACTTGTTGGAAGTGACAATTCTGGGTATAGGTGTGGCTAGCAAGGATGTTCTAGAAATGATTTGTTTTGTAATTATACCATCTCACTGGGGTTACATCTCTTCTATTTTCCATTCATAAATAAAATAAAATAAAACAAAAGAATAAAGAATGAATGAGTTTAAAAGACCAAAATAAAATTTAAATAAAATCAAAAGGCTCACATGATGAAATAAGGTCAATGTACCATGCATCATGATCAAAATAAAATAATTGAAATAGAAGGAGAAGGAGCCCAAGGTATATTAATTGGGGTTATGGATGTTTGGCTAGCAGTAGAGCAATTCCTAAGCTCCTCTTTTTTTAGATTTAATAGACACTAGAATGAAACCTATAGTTTCATCAAACCTTTGAAAAAATCACCACAGAAAGGGATAAATGAATTACACATTTTAACACACATAGATCTAATAAATTAGAAGGAAAGTATGTTGTGTGAAGGAAATTAGGAGTCTCTTCCATGTTTCTAATTTAAATATTCTTCTATGAAAAACTTCATGATTTATGTAAGATTTCAAACCAGAGTTCTAGGTTCTTTAATATTGAGGATCCCCCTGTAAATCACCATTTGTTGTACCCAACATCCCCTCCTTATTTAAGGAGAAATGGGGACCCACTTTTTTCAATTTTTAGCCTTGATTGTGAGTCTCTCTTCTATATGTTTATGCAAATTTTGGGAAAGTATTGATTATCGGCCTTTCATGCTTTAGAAAAATGGCATTGGTATTGTGTTTTCATAGAATAAGATTATACCTATCAAGAGTTTTTTTAACTTATTTGTTTCAGGACTTTTTTTTGGGTATTTTGTCTATTATCTTTATTGGTTTATTTCTATTAGGTTTATTCTATTAGAAGTAATTATTTTGGGTCTTTTGTCTAACTTATCTTTATCAAACATTTTCCCGAAAGCATTTGGTCTTTTTAAGGCTTTTTATTCAATAGTTTTACCATAAACTTATCTTTTTGTGGACATATTGTAGACATTTTATCTAAAACAATTCCCCCAATGAAATTGGGTCCATTAGCTTTTTACCATGGGTATTTTGCTTGATGAAATAAACCTACCCTTCAGCCTTTATGGAATGATCCTTTGGGTTTTTTATCAAGGGAACTTTGCCCTGTGAAGTAGATCCTTTGGTTTTTTTGTCAAGGGTACTTTTCCCTATGAAATAGAGCCTTTGTACAATATTTTTGATATGCTTTTGCCAAAATAGACCCCTAGGGCACATACCCTTCAGATTTATTGAACATACCCTTCAAAAATTTTGAATATACCCTTTAGAATTTTTGAACATACCTTTCAAGATTTTTATTATGGTGGGAATTTTTCCTGATGAAATAGGTCTTCGATATAATTGCCTTAGACATTTTATCTAAAATAATTTCCCCAATGATACATGCTAAGGGCTTTGAACTATGGACATTTTGTCTAACAAAATTGGTCTACGATATACATACTATAGATAAAAATCTTGAAACAATATTCCTACACAAAAGGAACCCAAATAACCTATGGAAGATCAAAATACCTAAGTTATATATATGCTAAGTCATTTTTAATTTATACTCGTAAGAGTAAAGAGTCTTGAGGAAATGACAATTCTCAAGCATGCAGCTTAATTTTTGATGATCGTGTGGACATCCTTGATGTTCATGAGGACATCATTGAAAATTATGAAAATGTCAATTTTAAGATCAATAATAAAACATTAGAGATCCAAATGTTGATGGTCATATGGACATCATTGACGATCTTGAGGATGTCATTAACAATTACATAAACATCAAAATTAAGATAAGCAATAAAATGATAGGGGTTTAAATTTTGATGATTGCATGGATGTTATTGATGATCACATGGACATCATTGATCGTTTTATATACATCAAACTTAATCTCATAAATTATCTATTTGGATTCAAATGTTAATGGGCCCAAGCAAATCAATGGTATGTGTTAACTCACATACCAAAGATCTAATGACACAAAATCAAGCATGACAAAAAAGGGATTTATAGAGTGAGCATGATGGTGACAAGTGTCACCCTTATGGGAACATTTAATAAAAATATCCAATAGGTGCATAGTATCCTAGTATATAGAGATCTGATTATGCGAGATTGATGGAGACTTTTCATTGGGCATAGATCTTATGAGAATCTTCCACATGGTGTAAAGGCACTAAGCAATGGAGTGTGTTTTGTAAAATATCATAGAAAACCTATAGAGAGACAAAATGGCATGATCATATTCTATCATGCATAGAGATCTGATAGTGTGAGTCCCAGGTGCACTTTTTAAAGGTCTAAACTTAATGACAAGTAGCATGTAATGCATAGTCATATTAAGATTAGTCATAGTAAATAGTGTTATTGGTTCTAAAGCATTTGTAAATCAATACTTGTCTCAAATACATGTCTGAGTTTCATTTGAAGGTGGTTAATCTAAAAATATTTAATAGGTTATTCTCATAAGATATGAAAGGCTAAGACTTTATCCATGAATAGTTTTGTAAATGGTGCATATATTTTGAAGTTTGCATGTAATTTGATCTATATTTTTAGTAATATCCTTTGTCTTTATACACATTCACATGTTTCATAGATTTTGTAAAGGCTATTTTAAATTTATAAAAACAATTAGACCCTTATGCAATTTTAGACCATAGTTAGAATTCATGTTCTAATTATCACATGTAATTATATTGCATGAGCTTGGAGGATGAGGCGACCCCTTCCCTAAGTCTATATAAACAATTTTAATCCAACATGGATTTTTTTCAAAGAATTTTGAATATAGGAGAAACATCAATTTTGATCATCAGTGAATGTGTTTGTGTATTTTCTTTCCAATTTATGTGTAATTAGTTGTTACTTTCTTTGGTTATATGTTTCAATAATCTTTAGTGTGTAATAGCTAAGAATGGATACTTGATTATTTTGATTGATGTACTAATCCATATATGTGAAAAATCTATTAAGATATTGGTTAATATAGTCAAGCTATTTGATTCATAATTCTGAATGTGCACGATTGTTTTCTTTGATCTATTTTTTATGTGTGCAATAGCTACCTCAAATACTTCACTAGCCTAATCCATAATCTCCTAAGAGTGTGCAAAACCTAACCTAAATAGAGAACCTTTGTATGAGTCTTATAAATTTATTGCATCAATATCTCCTTAGACTTCTTATCTATTTCTAATTATGTGTGTGCAATTGCTACTATCAATAGGCATAGGTTCTAAAAGTACTTATCCTTTTAGAAGCTAGCAAGGGAAGTAATTCCTAAAAACCACATAAGCTTTCTTTTTTGCCTTACCCTTCCCTCATTTTTGAGTTTGTTTTGAGACCTACCCACTCTATATTAGAATTCATCCATCCATCCAACTCACATAGAGATCCACTACCTTTTAAGGACCACACCTCCATCTAAAAAACCTTGTCAACAATATGCATGCCCTACTAACTATTCCATCAATAGGTTATCAAAGACTGCATACCTGTAACTCATGCCCTAGAGTGAATTTTACCTCCATTAAGATCATAAAACATTAGAGGCTAACTCATTACATTTTGGTGTGCATAAAACCCACATTAATAGTTTCTCTTCAACAAATGGCATATAATAGGCCTAAAACCATAAGTATTATCAACCTTATTTTCTCTAACTTACCTTAACTTTTTCTAAAATACCTTAATCTTATAAAATACATTTAAGACCACTTACTAGACCTAAAAAAACATCTTGAAACTCTCTTTCTCACTCAAATATCACCATGACCACTATCACATCACCAAATAGACCTCAAAATAACTGTGATATGATGGATTCATAAGCAGACTCTAGTACACACCATGACACTTCTAATAGTGCTAACAAGGTTCAAAATGATACCAAAGAGGATATCACCATGTTAGAGATCACCATGTGTAGGATTGGGTTAGTGTGATGAAATTTTTTTGGTTGTATAGGTTAGCATTTAGCCTAGAAGCCCAAATTACCAACAATTTTGGTGACTCATAAGGGTTGACCAGCTTATTGGTCAAGAGAACCCACTAACTCTCTATGATAGTAATGACTCACACATAACGTCATGGTTAGGATGCCCATCCTCTTAGATTGTCAAAAAAATTAGTAATTACGACACCTCTTTTGACTGAAACAAACTCACAAGATAAAATAAAGACAAAAAAAATATAAAACACCTAACACCTAAGAACTAACAACAAAGATGTCAAAACAACTAAGGTAACTAACTACACCACACTTGTGTAAACACATTTATTAGAACAAGACAAAAAAATATATAAATAGCTAACCTGAGATCAAACTCTTTTCTCATATAGGATTAAAGGTAAAACTTCTTTTATCACAATGGCACCATGAGATCCAATTATCATGCCTTGATTGGAGTCTAATCAAGCACTACTCACTGCATGATGATTCCTATTTGCAGCGAAAGGCATTTACATGTTCATGGATTCTTAGGAGATAATATGGACCTTCTTTCTCCACTCTCAGGTGCATGTATTAGCTAGGTGATTCAATAACCCAATCATAATCATTCCACACTTTTCTTCCTTGCATGATCAATGTCAATTATGCCTCAGTCATGAGCTGATCCTAATTTGTCATGCTCTCATGTAATGATTACTTTGACAACTTAATTGGTAGGCCTTAATTAGTATCTTTATTTTTATCTATTTAATATGGTGGTTTGTTTTGGCCTTAATACTCTTGATAGGTGTACAATCATGTTTTACACATGTCATTAGGATCTCCTTAATTTTGCTTATGAGGCTCAAAATGATCAGATACCATAGTGTTCTCTTTAAGACCATTCTCATGCTCTCCATGGGTAAGAGGTAGATTATCTAAACTTAAAAAAAGTTCTCTAAGTCCTCCCAAAATGCCATGTCCTCATGATTAATTTAATATACATGGACTTCCTTATCATTCTTATTATTCAATTATGAAACACTATGATGATCAAGTATCTCCAACTCTTCCATAGAGTCATAAAAAGACTCATGTTCTACTATAACTTAGCTATCCTCATCTTCTGTGGATAATGAGAACTCATCAATCCATTCAATCTCTATCTCATCTTGTCTTGGTTTTTCTAAACCTGCATTGGCTTCTTTAAGATCCAAATCATTAGCGGTATATTCATTTGAAACCTCAACCTACTATCCTATTCCACCATTCCAAGATACCATGTTGAGTTATTAAAAATCACCTAAGAATTAATGGTACAAATACTACCAAGGATCATCTAACTCACTTTAAATATTCCCAACTTCAATAATGGTCTCATGTAGGTTTTTTTCATAATTGTCTCCTAGAGGATAAGTTGTTTGTGCTTCATCTTCATCAACTTCAACATCATGCCATTGTGACTACTCTACATCACCTAACTTTACTTCATGCTCAAAGTTTGATATGTTAGGATAAATGGGGGTACCAATAGTGATCTCCTCATTATGGTTTATTGAAGTATCCTCTTCAAAGTGTTCCTAAAACTTAGTTACATCTATAACATGATTAGGCTCTTAAAGGACTACCACCCCATAGATTAGCCTTGATAAAAAATTTGGTATACTTACATATTCAAGCTTTATATCTAATGCATTTGGTTCCTCTTAAAAAAAGGAGAGTGTAGGAGGGAAAGATACCTCATTATCTTGCTTGACAACTACTAAAGTATTCTTCCAACTTGGATCCTTAGGAGTATCAACCTTGGACACTAAATTCTTCTTCTTCCATTCTTCAATTACCTTGTCAAATTAAGATGTATCTTGATCTTCATGAATGGTTGCAGTATGGAGGACTAATGAGGAACTTATAAAACTTGAGACATCTCTTGAACTAGACTCCATACATTTATCCTCTTCCTAACTATGAATATGGATAGGTTAAGGTTCTCTTTTAAGGATAAGAATAACATAATCTAGGGTTTAAGTCCATGAAGGCCTCCAATATAAAGTTATTATATGCCCTTGAGAAGGCATGGGTGGATCTTGAAGGGGATCTAGAACACAAGGATGCGAAATAAGGGTAGGAAGATGAAGGCAATTTGTAATTGAGGTGTTTGGTGTATAAGGCTCAAGATGAAACTTGGAGAGTGGTCTAGATATGATTTTGATTCCTACACCATACCCAATCTTGTATACCATGTAAGACAAATCAAAGGATAAATACCCCCAATTATGGCCATAAATTCATTAAATAAACATAGAGAAAAATAAGGTGGTAAATCTACCATAATAATGTCTTATGAAATTAAAATCTTGGGGTAAAAATAAAGGGTAAGTTATAGGTCTTTGACAAGGCCAATATTCCTTTTAGTTGTTCCATTCCATTGTAATTCAAAGTTAGAATTAGGATCATACATCAAACTCAAGTTATAATCCACTAGCTTAAGGATAAATGAACTGCTCGCTCTATCATCAAACAAGTAATTGTGCACTAAGAAGTCTCCAATTATCACAAAGTTAAAAAAAGGATATGGATTGATTGCCTTGGTTGGATGCTTTTAGTTTGTAAGGATGTTTTGCTTATTGACAAATGCTTGGTGTTTAAATTCCTTTTGTTGTTTATGACATTCCTTTAATCTATGTCTTTACTCCTTTAGATTCAAAATTTCAAATCCCAAATCATCATTAATTTGATTAGGTTTACTATAAGTGACATGATGATGGTGTCATGATTGATTAAGAGGATAAGAGGGATGCCAAGGAAGTGAATAGGACTAATAAGGGGGGTAAGGTTCATGATTTTATTGGTGATAAGCATCATAAGGGTGGCATAAGTGATAGGGCTATTGATAAGGAGGTGTATGATAGAAGTCTACCGCATATGCAGCCATGACACATTATAGAACATGTGACTAACAAGGTGAACTAGAAATCAACAAGATGCTCTTACCATGAGATGATGATCCTTGTCATGAACTTCTAATTATAAACCCATCATGTGAGTGCTTGAAGCTATTTGAGATGACAAAGATATTGTTATTAAATTCTCAAATACTTAAAATATGGTCCCATCAAACATGCCAAGAGGATGGTCATCCTAGCCATGATGTTATGTATGATTCAACACTATCATAGAGAGTTAGTGGGTTCTCTTGACTAGTAGGCTAGTCAACCCCTGTGAGTCACCAAAAATGTTGGAAATTTGGCCTCCCAATACAAATTCCAACCCCTATAGCCAAAAACTTTTCATGACACCCACACAAGCCTACACATGGTGATCTCCTTCATAGTGATGTCCTCATTAATCTCATTTTAAACATTATTAGCACTATTAGAAGTGTCATGGTGTGTAATAGAGATTTCTTGTGAATCCATCATATCATAGTTGTTTTTAGTTTTATTTAGTGATGTGATAGTGGTCATGGTGATAATTGAGTGAACAAGAGAGTTTCAAGATGTCTTGTGAGGTCTAGTAAGTGGTCTTAACCCTGTTTGACAAGATTAAGGTCTTTTAGAAAATGTTAAGGTAAGTTGGAAAAAATAAGGTTGCTAATAATTATGGTTTTAGTCCTATTATGTTTCATTTAATGAAGAGAGACCTTTTTTTCAAGATTTTGGGGTTTCAAACCTTGTTCAAATTCATAATATGATTCTCTAACAATGTATTCAATGCCATTATTCATGGTCTATTCATTCAAGCAATTTTAAGCCTTCATAACCCCCCTAAAGTCATCAATCACCTCATATTTGTCAAATGAACTAAACAATATTTGGAAAGGATAATATTTCAAGTATTTAATTTTTATAAAGGTCTAAAAAGGACCCATTCTCATTATATATTCATGATTAGGCATTTTATAACTTTAAAAGGTCTATATTGTAGTCAAATCCACCTTCCCATTCATCAAATGAGTCCCACACATGGGAAAAACATGACCCTTAAACTCCCTTACCATACTAGTATTTTTTAAATGCTATTTGACTCATGCTTTCCCTCTTTTTGACCTCTAATGGCATCTTAAGGTCATAAAACTAGAAGAAAATGTAGAAAAGAAGGTATTTATATGTGCTTTTGTAGGCTGTATATATATGTATGGTCAAGTCCATATAGAGGGGGTCATATATTGTAGTTGGTCACATGTCAAATGTCTTAGAGGATTTTCATGGTCAAAGGATGCAAAATAGGCCCAAAACCATTTATCTCTCTCCATTGACCTCATTGGTAGTCCAAACAAGCTTTCAATTTTTCATTCATTCTATATAGGAGAGAGAAGATCAACATATGATAATTTTGGGAAATTAATAGTGCATTTTAAATTTATTATTTATGGCATTTGTCTACATTTCATGAATAAATTCTAATAATGTAGGTACTCAAACGGTCTCCATCTATGTAGGGGGGTAAATTGGCATAAATTTTGGTGCATATTTGAAGTATTTTTGAGAATAAATGCTTGATTTGTGTTATATATGTATTCAAGATCTATCCACATCATGTTCCACCCCTTATTTACATTTTTTATTATGTCAAACCAAAAACTCTTCATGTTTCCTCCATTTACAGACCGTAGACAAGTTTATCTATGTTGTAGAGCATTCAAGACATAGATATGGAAAAGAAGAATGACTTAAAGCATGTAATGGTTTATTAAGGTCCTATAAATTATTCTCTAACCTTTAATTCTTATCTAATTCATGTTATCAATCAAAAATATCTCCTTCAAGCCATACTCTAAGGTGAATGTCTTGAATATTGAGTCACTTCCTTTGCAAGTGGAAAAATGGTACCTATAGAGAATATTTAAGTTGTTTTAGAGGAATTGATAATCCTTGAGGAGTCATGTGGGCCTTTTAATAATAATATAATTTGGATATCAAGGTTAGAGGCATGATTAACACCTTTAATCACCTCAAGATTCTAACTCAGTCAAAACCCCTTTGAAGATACTCACGACTGTCATAACAAACTTAAAGAATATTGAAAAGAAGTTGATGGTGTTGAGAATTGATGAGCTTAAAAATGGAAAGAGGAAAATGATAATTAAAAATAACATGTTTATCCCCTTCAATAAAGTGATGAAACACCAATCTTCTCTCAAAGGAGCACATATAGTCTAGGCCTAGAGCTGCAACCTAAAAGCCTAACTATGTGTGAGGGGAACTGAAGAAAGAAACCCTATTTTGAGGGTAAATAAGAAAATAATAAGTTCATGAACATGAAGATGATGCTCATGATAACAATAAGTTTTCCAATTTGATCCCTTAAAGTGGTTACACATATAGTCAAAGACTTAAAAATAATGCCTATAGGACATAACAAGAAGGCAAAGTTGTGACTGTAAGGGTGAGTTGGAAATGGCTTGGGTGAGTGGATGTATGGATATATGGATTTCTGTAGATCAAATAACCTCTAAATAATGATTTTCATGGTTCAAATGGAGTCTCAATGTGCCAAACAATGAGGAAAATTCATGCTTCTTCTTCCAAATAGACTTCATTCACTACCTACAATAAAAGTGTGAGAGACCACCAAGAGGGTGGAACCTAAATATGAAAACAAGATTTCCATAATATTCATTATGTTTTCATTGAATTAGATAAGTCTTTGAGAATAATATAAGGCCTAACGGCCCATTTAGTTTTAGTAAACCTAAAACTAGTATACAAGCCCATGATTGTTATATGAGATTATTTGGCATATTTGAAGGATAACATGAAGATGGAGAAGTCTTAGAATACCTATGTACAACATAATGATCACATACCTAGTGAGAATTTTAGACACATAAATTTTTCCACCAATGGCTTCATATCTGACTTTAGACCAATTATTGTCAATCATTAAATATCTAGCCTAAGAATTTTTATTAGTCTCAAACTTGGTTTCATATCCTTGCATTAAATCAATTTGGCCTATCAAATCAATTAAATAAGGTAAATACACACATTAAATCAATCAAAATCAAACAAATAACCAAATACCTAAAAAAAATTAATTAACTTGCACACCCTATCAAAATTAATTAGCAAGTTAAATCAATTTCAAATCCTAATTGAGTTCACCCATGAGCAAATAAATCAATTACTAAAAAAGAAATTCAAGATCATCTTACCTTTATGAGTTGTCACTTTTGGAAAATATCTAAAATAATATCCTAGGAATATACCAAATTCAACCAAAGTTAATAAACTCAACCATGGTTGTGAATTGTCACTTTTGGAAAATATCTAAAAGAATATTCTAAGAATATGCCAAACTCAATCAAAATTAATAAACTCAACCATGGTAAGAATTAACCCATTATAAGGGATTTTAAATCCTATAAAAGAAAGCCTAGAGATATTAATTTTAGAACTCAATCAAAGTAGAGTTATAATGCAATAATATATTCATGAAGCTAAAAGCCTCGTGTTATAATGTTGAAATTGAGCCAAGCCATATCAATCACGCTAAGAATTCAAAAATGGTGCATAGAGGATATGATGTTAGTCATATGTCATTGAATAAGACTTATTATGAATAAACTAAAAAATCCAAATGAATAAATCATTGTAAGCTCTCAAGGAAGGTAAATATTGTTGTTCTTTGCATTTTAGTTGAGTTTTTAATTGTTGTTTGTTCATTAAGCTCCCCCTAAGATCTAGGCTTAGAGATGTCAGTATGTTAGTGTGTTGATTTCATGGTTTTATGTACTAACACTTGATATAACCTCTTGCCTCTATAAAATTCTTTGATCACAAATTACATGCCTGATGGGACTATCTACACATTTGTGCAACTCACAAATTTCTTTATATTCATAGTTTTAATTCTTTTTTTGTTGTTTTTACTTTGCTAGAGTAAAAACGGTCCATAAAGAATTAATAAATTTTTATTTAATTAATATTTTTTTCTAATTTTTTTAATAGTATATATAAATATGTTATTAATATTATTTAAAATTTTCAAAAAAATTCTCTTTATATTTTATAAGTTATAACTCTTTTAATGACTGTCACTTTCTATTTTTTAATTTTTTGGTAAAAATGGTTAGTACAGAGATCATAAATTTTTTATTCATTATTTTGACTTTCAATTTTTCATATAGGTGCAACCTAGACCTATAAATAAATTTCAAAAATTTCGTGACAAATGGATATATATTTTAAAATTTATAGCTAAATTACTGACTGCAGGTTTTTATGATTTTTGTGTTCGGTTTTCTTATTTTTTACCTTCTAACTTATTTGCATGTTTCATAAGTTTATTTTATTTTTTTAAAGTTTTTTTTTTTTTTTATTGATATATTTATAAACCTTTTCCTAACCTAAAATTTTTTCTTTTCTGGGGTTTTTCCTTTGGGTCAACAAATTTAACCCTTCAAAATTGCTTGTCTAATTTGATAAATAAGCTTCAAGGCTAAATGAAGTTCTGACCATTTCTTTGTAGGACCTATTTGGAAAAAAACATTTCAATCTAAATTATTCTTTTCAAAATTCATTTGGATGTCTAAAAAAAACTAAGAATCCTTCATTTTGGTGTTTAAAGAAACTTTTTAGGATATTTTATTGGTTAACTTTTTATGGTTTCTTTCAAAGTTCACAAATTAAAGCCAAGGGGATAAAAGAACACCACCACACATTTTGTTTAGTGTTATAAAATTGAATACACTTCAAATTTATCTATAATTTATTTTTATTATTTGTTTATTTTAATCTTTTTTTATTAAATAAGGAGTTATGTGTGTATGCTCTCTTATTCATCCCCTTTAGGGAATTTTTGGGATCAAAAGTGCCAACTTTTTTTTAGGTGGTTTGTAATTATTTCCATTTGAAATTCTTAAATTCAATGGGCTAGTAACAAATCTAATCCAACACTTTCAATTTGGTGCAATGAAATTAACTTCACTTTAATTATTTGCAAGCTCACTTGTTGATTGTGTGTTCTTGTGAAAAGAGACGCATGTGTATGCTCTCCCATCTGTCCCCTTTAATAAAATTTTGGGATAAAAAGTTCCATCTCATCACACTTTGATCCTATTCCAAGGTATGGAAAGAATTTTGTTTAAATCCTTCCCAAAAAACTCATAAATAGTATTGGGTGATCTTGAGGTAACCATAAAGTCTTTCTATTGTGTCTTTTATTTCATGCATCTTGACTTGTGAGGGGGACTTCATTACCTCCTATTAGTTCTTTAGGGAAGACTTAACCCAAGGTTTCATCTCTTGGAATCAACTTCATCATGTCCATTAGGATTAGGTTAAACCACCTTTTAGTGTTGGGGTTAAACATTGGGATGTATTTGTACATTAGACATCGCACTACACTAAGCAAGTAACAGATGTAGTGGTTTAAAAAAGGGAAAGACCTTTTTTCTACAATCCAAGTGTCATGGAAACCCAATTAAAGTTCATTTAGTTTACACCATTTGGAATGAAATTCATTATGCAATTGATCCATCTAGAATGTTTGCAAAACAATTAGTTTAGTCAACCCCACATTGCCATACCCTTACTAGAATTTGGTTGATTATACTTAGTTTATTTTGGTCATTTTTTCTTAGTGAGTTAGACTAAAACTTATATTATTCAAACCATGTCATTTGATTATTCATGAGTCCACATCACTCCATTGTTTGAGGAAGTGTTATGTCATTCGTATGACACTTTGATTTAACTTAGAAAACATTCCCTTTTATGTCAAACCATTGGGAGTAGCACTTTATTGAGGAGGGAACCATTATACTACCTAAATCATTTCAAAATATTGTGCCTTTGAAGTCTTGAAACATAAACCATTTATCACATCATCATTTGAGAGTGTTAACGCCATTAGGCTACCCATTTTGTTTTGAAAGACTTGTCTTATTTCATCTTGCATCTTCATTATCATTTGTTTAAAACTAATCACTTGAGCCTTGTTAAATCTTGGATTAGCTTTGTCACCCTATTTAATTCTTTCTAGTTCTTTTTCATCAAATTTGTATTTTATATTTAATTGATTCCTTGATTAACTATTACAAGTTTAAATTCAAATATTGACTGATCTCAGTTTTGAACTCAATTCATGGGGTTAATACCAAAATATTTCTCTTTTAGATTATGTAATTTGGATTAATTCATCACTCACATTCAAAAAATATTATTGTTTTATGCTTGTTTTGGTTAAATCAGTTTATCTTAAAACATCTCTTGTTTAGCATCTTCTACCAATAAAATCATGTTTTATACCTAGAGTCATGTACCTTGTCTATGTTAAACTATTCTAACTTTTTTAGATTAATAAATCACCCTTTTTAAGTCAATATTTAACCACTATTTGGCCATTAGTCTATGCATATCCTATTTGAGCCTCACTTTTGACTTCATGTTTGGACAAAAGACCTAGAAAATTTTCCCTTTAGTAGCTTAGACCTACTTGGAACATGTTTCAACATTAGAGTTTGGTATTTTGATTCTTAGGTCACTTTGTGTGACCTTTACATGTATCAAACACTTAGCATTTGTCATTTTATAGTACACTATTTTTATCAAGTCATTGCATAGACTTTTTGGAGATTCAACTCTACTTTTGACCAAGATTGATTAGGTTTGAACCTTTTGTCTTTCCAGAAGGCATAACTTTTCTAGAGTTTATAGAACCTTAATCCCTTTTTCATGTTGTGTAATATTTGTCATTTAATTTAAACATGGCTCACTATACACATAGTGGAAATCTTTTCACACAAGGGGACTTTATGGAAAACCCTACTGAAGACAATGTCATTTATGAAATAGATTCTTATCGACCCCAAAACATTCAACTAGGGGGAAAAAGTCAAGATACTTTGGCCAACTATTTTGTTAATAGAACTCCATATATAAATAAATATCAATAAATAATGACCCAATACTTATCTAGCATATCATCAATTGCAAAAAGTTCTCAACAACAAACTTATCACATCATAATGCCATCAACTTATGATCCCAATATAACTATAGAGGTAGGGTATGAAAACTTACAAAATCTAAAAAGAGAGCCTTCCAACATGTTTTACAATTATACTCATGGATAATTCTCTTCTAGAAATCCTAATTCCATTATACCAATACCTTATCAAAACCCCCATGTGCGTATCCCACAAAGAGGCCCCATGGATGAACACTTCAATCAAATACATCAATCATATCAAACATATCTCAATTTAGCATGTAACTTCACTAATATGGCCTTGTCAAATGCACCTCTTATTAATCTAGCTCCTCGAATAGAAGTTTTAACAAAATTGATAGGTAAAGCCAATTAGGGTTTAGACACATATACACAAAACACTTTAGTAGAAACCATGTTTAATACACTAATTATAGAGGAAATATCTTCAATTTATAATCATGATATTGAGCAAAACATAGGGGATAATGTGCAAACAATGTCCAATTTATACCAAAATAGTGTTGGCACATAAACAATCAATCAACAATAAAATGTTCCTTTATCTAGTACTATTAGTATTTTTTAAAATTAAGGAGTAGGAGCTTATACGTCCCCACCTCAACCAAGTACTTCTAATCCTCAACTAGCTACTTCTTCAAGCACACAACCAACTGGATTAAGTATCCATCCAACAATCACCACAATAAAATGTGTCAAATATTACTCCTTCCCAAAATATGATGAGTAGTATTCTACAATAGAATGCACAATTAATTATCCCAATGCAATAGAGGCTAAATACATTACCACCTCAATAGGGGGAAACCAATGTTCCACCTCACTAGGTAGCAGTGAACATACCTATTCCTTCATAAGCTAATATACCAATCTAAAATAAAATGATGTCTAATCAACAACATATTATATTGGTCAATAATAAGTATCGAATATCCAACATGAATCTACTTATAGGTATTCACACAATAAAAGGTTTCCAATGTTGCTCAAGTACCTTGTAGGTAGTAATTACCTTTTATGTATATCATACCATAGGTTCAGAGATAGGGTCTTAGCACATAAGTTCCCACTCAATAACAAGGTTTGAATAATCAAAAACAAGTCCCTATTCATCTAGAATAGGCATAGTATGATTATATCCCTCCACCCTAGCCCTAATATCCACAAAATTAGTCATACATATCCAACCCCAACTAAAATGTCACACCACCATAGGTACAATTTCAAAAATTACACCTTAATCCATGCATGCACATTCTTAGACCATTCCCTAGCGAATCAAACCTACTCCAATAAATCCCTTCATCATATCCTATTCTAAGTCATTCACTTGTGAATTCCCAACCATCAACCCAAGCCAATATTACAAGAAGTTTCCTTGAACATGAATTATAATAAATGAAGGATGCAATTTTTTTCCATCCAAGCTGGGAAATAGGTTAAAATTTTCAAATTGGATAATGTGTGTTCATATCCTCTAACATGGAGTACTTACATATTCCATTCCCTCCAAGATATGAGCCACCCAAGCTTGAAAAATACAAGGGGAAAGGTGATCCCAAAGCACATCTAACATAGTTCTTTATTGCATGTTATCCAATGGCATATAGTGACATCTATTTGTTTCTATTGTTTTCAAAAAGTTAGCTTGATAAGACTTGGAATGGTTTTTGAAACAATTAAAGAACTTAGTTTCTAACTTTGGTGATCTATCAGATAAGTTTGTCCAACACTTCTCATGCAATCTTGAGCATGATATTTCATTGGTCAACTTAATGCAAGCAAAGCAAAAACTAGGTGAAATCTTTTCAAGTTATCTACAATGATAAAGAGATATTTCCAATGACTTTACCCATAATCTACTAGATAAACAACTAGCAGCTGTGTTTACCAAAAATCTACATAGTGAAATATCCTACTATCTGGAGTTGCAATATGCACATACATTCAAAGAGATCATTGACAAAGGTTTAATAATCAAAAGATCCGTTATTAACAAAGGGATTATAAAACTAAACTCAACCAATTAGAATAATAGACAAAACTAAAATTAGACCAATAATTAACATCAAAATCCAAACTAAGTGCAAGCATCACAATCGACATAGGCCAATAATAATTATAGGCCAAAACAATTTAACTACAATAATAATGTTGTTAGGAATGGAGTAATAGAGTCACACCATGTTAAAATGGTGAAAATACCATTTGTTTATGAAAACCACCTTTTCATCTTACTCCTACCCAACAACCTCTTCAACAGTTGTAGCACACACAACAAGCACAACCTAAGCTAGCACAACAATTGTAGTATCCTTTAACTTTACAAAACCCATTTCCTCTATGGAGAAACCCACCTACTCATCATCCTTTTACCAACCTTGGATAACCCATTGAAGTAGTCTTTTGAAAGCTCATAATAGCTAACCTAATTATATACCCTATTCTAAAAGAGAAATATCATGAGGGTACACAAATGCCAGAAAGGTATAAGCCAAAATAATTCTAAGTGTTATAGGGTTAAAGGCCATAATTTACAATGTTGTGTGTAAATAAAACATGTCATCCTAAATATGTTGGAAAATGGCAAGATCACATTGAATAATGGAGCTTCCACATCCAATTAAAACCTAAACATCTACCAAAACACATTTCCTCAACAAAACAATCAGCCAGTGTAATAACAACAACAACATTAGCAACAAAGGCCAAGTTAGTAGAATCAATAGCAAAACCAACAAGGATAAAATAATGGATAGAATCAAGGCTAAAACAGTGACCACAACCAATAAACCTACCATGTCATTACACATGACTATAACATAGTTGTAGTTCATATCTCAAGAGGTAACATACATACCATTTCCATCAATCTTAAACCAAATTTCAACTAGACAAGACCATTACTAGTCATACCAAACCAATCCAATCATTCTAGTAACCCTTCTTTGACCTAGAACCACACACAAGTGAACCAGTAAGTAGGGATTCCCATGTTAGGACCTTATAATGATAACTCGTCATTCACCCATGACCACACTCAGGTGCATTGGTGACCAAGACTTATCTTATTTATCCCCCCTCCATTATCATTGGTTAGCAACAATAGTCATGTATCTAATCCCAATTATTCAATCACAACTCAATGATCTAAAATTATCATATTAGGCCCACAGCCACATGTCACTTCATCCATCATCCAACCCACTATTTCACCTTAGAATAAGCCATTTAACATTGTTCAAGAAAAGACATTTGATATAGTGGAACAATTGCAAATGCTAGCACACATATCCATTTTAGATTTGTTATACATGTCAACAATCCACAAGAAAATATTGAATGAATACCTTACCCAATCCATTATTCTGAATGACATATCCCCTAACCAATTTAAAGTTTTCGTTGTACACCTATCTCCAACACAATAAGTCACATTCAACCAAAGTTATATGTCACCTCTTGGCCCACTGCATAACAATCCATTATACATTAAAGTATATATAATGTGGTATAAAGTGAAACATGTCCTTATAAATAATGGATCATGACTGAACATAGTGTCTCTTAAGCTCATCAAGCTCTTGGGTATATAATAGTTGATCTCTAAGTAGAAATAATCACCATCAAAGCATATAACAATCAATATCATGAATCATAGGGCACCATTAGCTTGTTAGTTATCATTGGGCCCTTAACTCATGATACACTTTTCCATGTGTTGGATCTTGATTTGTCATACAATATGCTTCTAGGTAGGCCTTGGTTACATGAGATCTATGTAGTCTCATTGATATTACACCAATGTATCAAGTTCTCCCATTCAAGGATGGAAGTTAACATTCTAGGAGATTTGCATCCGTATGAGCATTGTAAACATCTATAGGCAAAGTTTTAACTACTATTTTAGCATGAATCCATCTAATAAGTAGGATAAGGGGAAGGTAATACTCCTTGAATTACCAAAGGATAATTTCATTGATCTTAATACCCTTGATTCTCTCAGTCACATGCTGCCTCTTAAAGTATCCAATCATTTTACCATCTTAACTAATGGCTTAGGAGAGTACTTATCTCATGATACATTTCATATTTCAAAGCTTCCTCATAACCCAAAAGCCTTTGGAAGACCTAAAGCTATGCCACACATGCACTGGTAAAAAAAGGGCACAGGCCATGTTCATAATCTAGGATCAATCATTTTCATACTAGCTTCTAGCCTAGAATAAGACCCTCTTGAAGGAGATGATTTATGGTTATATAATGATAATTTGGCCAATTATTACAATAACCTCAAGTCTCTCATTCCCAATCGCATCATGAAAAATAAATATTATGAAGGAAGGGATCTTAAGCCAAATCTATAGGGAATTTTGGGACCTATTTCTATGACCAAGTATGAAGGACCCTATGGACTTGGATTTAAACCATCTGGGGGTGACCCTACATACCTTATTCATGTTCCATCACCATTGACTAGTGATGAGTATGCTAATAGTGAAGTAGAGTATGATAATATCTTATTCAATGACCTAGTCCAGACCAACCTATTTGATAATCACACCATTTTAACCCTTTGCCCTATTACTCAAAATAATTCCCCACCACTATATTATCCCCAACTAATAGATTGGGACCAACAAGATATAAACATACAAATTGATGAGTTTCAAAATGATGAAGCATTTTATGATTTTTTAAGCCTTCAAGATAATGTTCGGTTAGGAGATCATAAATCAAGATTCTCAATCGAATTAGATCATAAAGCCTATTTTAGAGAATAGATAAACACCCTTAACCAAAAGTAAATAAATAAAACATTGAGGTCTTAAAGTGAAAACCTATTTGAGGTACTTTTTGACCAAGGAAATAGTAAAGATAAAGGCCAGTCTAGTAGTGAAAACCTATTTTAGGTACCACTAGATGGGGGTGTCTAACCTTCTTCATGTATAGACTAGGAGACCACCAATGATGAACTTGTCTATGGGTCTAAATTTAGTATTGAAGAGAAATAAGATTTTGATCAAATCATTTAATATGATGCTAAAAATGAACATGATAATGGGTCTAAATTCAATCTTGAAAGGCAAGAAGCCTTTAATCAAGTCATACAGGAATTTATAACTATCTTTGTCACATGGTCTGATCTCCCATTAGGAGATTCTGATTCATCATGTCTTAGAGAGCTTATCGAATAACTAGTCCTAACAGAGGACTCTAATGTTACCAATAAATTCAAATCATTACCAACTATCCTTGATGATGGCTCTACTCTTCTAGTTGAAGGCACAATAGAGGTTAACATTGGGTCCCCAGATGACCCAAAGTGGATCAAGCTAGGTGCATCCCTTACTAAGAAAGAGTGTGAAGTCTGCATGTCCCTACTGAGAGAGTTTGTAGATATATTTGCTTAGGCATATTTTGGCATGCCTAGTTTAGACCCCACCTTGGTTTTGTACCACTTTGTGGTCAATCTTGATGCCAAACTAGTAAAACAAAAGTTTCACAAGATGCATCCTTGCATTGTTTTATTAGTGAAGAAAGAGTTGGAGAAACTCTTAGAAGCAATATCTATTGGACCAATTGACTACTCTAAATGGATTTCTAACATAGTACCTCTCAGTAAGAAAATTGAGAGAATCAAAATCTATATTGATTTATATGACATTAACAAAGCATGCCCTAAAGATGACTTTATATTGCCTAACATTAACATGATAGTTGACTCCATAGTAGGTTATGCAATGCTTTCACTACTAGATGGTTTCTCAAGTTAAAATCAAATCAGAATAACACCATAAGACTAACACAAAATAGTGTTCACCACTTTGTGGGGAATATTATGTTATCAGGTCATGCCATTTGGCTTGAAGAATGTAGGGGCCACTTATCAAAGAGCTATGATAGTCAAATTTCATGTTATGATGCATGACACTATCTAAGACTACATTGATGACATACTAGGAAAATCCAAAAATAGAGTTGACCATCCATTAACATTAAGGAGGATATTTGAGAGACTGCAAGAATACAAAGTTAGGCTCAACCCTAAAACATGTGTGTTTAGAGTAACATCAAGAAAATTATTGGGCTTCATCATCTCTCGTAGGGGCATTGATGTTAATCTAGCTAAAGGAAGAGCCATAATAGAGATGTTACCACTGACCAATATAAAGCAACTATGTAGTTTATAGGGAAAGATACAGTTCATCTGATGATTCATATCTCAATTATTAGATCAGTGTCATCCATTTACACACCTATTAAATAAAGGTGTCACAATTCATTAGGATAATGACTATCAAAAGGATTCTTGTCAGCTGAAGGACTATCTCACAAATCCCCTAGTTTAATTACCTATGATGCTAGGTAAACCATTCTTATTATATATTTTTACTATTGACAATGCTCTAGGGGAAATTATAGCTCAATGCCATGACAAGGGAAAATATCATGAAGTGTACTATCTAAACTATACACTGGCTAGGTAAAGTACAACTATACACCCACCAAAAAATCTTTTCTCACTATGGTCTTCATAGCTTAAAAACTATGCCATTACATGTTGAATAATAAGACCATGGTTATTTCCAAAGTTGATCCACTTAAGTATCTAATATAAAAAATAGCTTTGCAAGGCTGTATGGCCAAATGGATCATGTTACTCAGTGAGTTTGAGATAGAATATGTAAATCCAAAACCAATTAAGGGGAAAGTTCTCATAGATCAACTTGTTAAATCACCTCTTAAAGACAAAGAGATACTAACATTCTAATTTCTTAATGAATCCATCATGACCATCATTGAAACACATATTAAGGAGAAGCCCTGGAATCTATATTTTGATGGATCATTCATTGCACATGGATTAGGGGTAGGCCTTTTATTCATAACACCTCAAGGGGATGTAATCCCCAAGTCATTTAGAATTAGCTTTCCTTGTACCAATAACATAGCTAAATAGGAAAGACTCATTATAGGGATTCAAAAGTTAGTACAATGGAACATATATCATCTAATAGTTTATGGTGATTCTCAATTAATCATCAATTAGGTTATAGACCACTTTCAAACTAAAGATGATAAGTTGGTTCCATATAAGGCAATGGTTAACACTCTCAAGCACCAAATCACTAACATTAAATTTGAGCATATACCAAGAGCAAGCAATATAATAGTAGATGTCATGGCTACCATTGGATCATTGATTCATCATGTAAACATAGCTAGCGAGTATCAATTTCTTGTATAAAATCTAATAGCACCAACTCATAAACCTTTGATTATTGTAATGATATGTGATGTTGTTGGTCCCAGCTCTAATTGGTACTCAAACCTATATGCCTATTTACATGAGTAAATCTTCCCACTAGACTTATCCCAAAAACAAACCAATACTTTCATCCATAATTCCCAATGTTACACCCTGCTCAGACTAACCCTATACAGCCATAGTTTTGATAGAACTCTACTTTGTTGTTTACCTTCAGCAAAATCTATACTAGAATTATGGGAAGTTCATGAAGGAGTATGTGGATCCCACACTAGTGGGGTATTCCTATCCAAAAATCTCTCATGTATTGGTTACTATTGGCTGATAATGGATGTGGATGTAGCTGCATATGTCAAGAAATATGATAAGTGTTAATGGCATGCTAATTTTATTCATGCACCTATCAAGACCTTAAAATCAATGTTGGCACCATTACCATTTTCTATATGGGGCCTTAACCTCATTGGGAAGATAAACCCCACCTCATCAGATGGCCATAAACACATTCTCACTACCATTAAGTATTTCACTAAGTAGGTCAAAGCTATACCCCTTACATGACTAGAAAGCAAATTTCCAAATTCATCTTTAACCATCTCATATATCATTATGGTATCCCTTTTGACATTATATCTAATAATAGAGGATCACTTAAGAATAAGGATATCGACAAATTATGTGTTGAATATAAGATCACACAACACTTTTCAATGGTGTATTACCCTCAAGGTAATGGTCAGGTCAAAGTATCAAACAAAACCATTATCAACATTATCAAAAATATTTTCAATGATACTATTCATGATTGGCACCTTCATATATTATGTGCCCTTTGATCATACCATACCAATAATCAACACACCCACAGGAGCCACTCCATACTCACTTGTTTATGGCACTGAATCCATACTTCCCATGGAGGGTGATTTGCCTTCATTATGCATATCTTTCAAGCATGTTCTCGATGATAATGACTATTGAGTATCTCACCTACAAGATATATATTTACTTGATGAGAAGCATATGGATGTTGTGAACAATATACAAGCCTATCAAAATAAACTTTAGGGTCAATACAATCATCATGTAAAACATAGAACATTTGAACTTGGTGATCTTATCCTAAAAGAGAACCAAAAAAATACCACAGCTGAAAAGAAACATAAAGGAAAGTTCAAACCCAATTGGGTGGGTCAGTTCATCATCACTAAATACTATGGTGCTAGACCATATAGGCTTGCCACACCAAATGAAAATAAACTTGATGAGTCGATGAACATTATTCACCTCAAGTGGTATTATGCTTAAGTAACTTGATATATCATCTGTAAATACCATTTCAAGTTGTACCATATTATGAATATTCTTCTTTATATCATTCTCAAATGATTTGTTCTACCATCGTCTCATTTTGACATTCTAACCAAATCATATATCCATTTCATTCCTACTCAACCAAACATGTTTTGCATCCTATCAACCTAGCCCATTTGACCTTGGTTCATCCATTGATTTCATGTTTTCAGCATATAAAACCAGACCAATTTTAGTAGTTATTTCAAGCATTTTAGATAGAGGTAGTATTTTGGAGTAGTATGATAGAAGTATTAATATTTGCGTCCTTCATATCTTATTCCCTTCTTATCAATTTTTTTTATGTGAGCTTGATTATATCGCTTGCTGGGGAAAATCTATGTTCACCAGTCTTGATACTAATTATATCACCTGCTAGGGCAAATTGGTATCATTGATCTATCAATCATATCTTATTTATAACCACCTATATTCAAAATAGGGGTAAGATTTATTTATTGTGCCTTGACATGTCACCTAGCCATTCCTATGTGATCATACCAAATGTGCCTATTTTTTTTTAATTAGTTGCTACACTAGTCACATTCCTCTACTATGAGGTGAACTACTATAAATTAAAACCATTTTGGAATTATGTGGGTCACATTTGATTCATGTTGAGGTCAGATCAATCCCCCTTCAGCTACACTCTCACTATTTTATGAGCATCATTTCAAATTATGATGCTCTCACCATTTTGCGAGCATCATTTCAAATTATGATGCTCTCACCATTTTGCGAGCATCATTTCAAATTATAATTCTCTCATTATTTTATGAGAAACTTCAACCACACTCTCACCATTTTTTGAGAATCATTTCAATTTATAACACTCTCACCATTTTGTGAGCTTAGACGATTTTAGTGTCATGTCATTCTCTATTGAGTTGAGGTACTTTTAAAATTTCAAGAACATTTGAAAATCATTTATAAAAACCAAAAACATTGACCACTTCTTTGCCTTAAGGATTCTAATAACCCTCACTAAGTCACAAATAAACCACTTGTTCCTTAGTTTCCCCATCCTTTTTAGCCATTTATCCTACACTATCCCCATTTTACAAATTCATCCATATTCTTTTATCACATCCATCATGTCTTCTATCACTCATCATTTTCTTCCCATTTCTTAGGAGACTTTTGGCCTAAATTTTTGTTGCATTATCATATCCATGTAACTATGTAGGTAGCATCTACTTACCTAGCACATATGGATACAACTCAGCCACCCCCTTCCTTCTCTTATATCCCCCCCATCTTGTTTGTTTGTTTAGTTATCACCTAGTTTCTAGGGTTAATATTTGTCATGTTGTTTATACTAACATAGGGACTAACACTTGTTTTTCTCTTTATTTGTCTTATTTGTTTCTTTATTTGTCTTTTTTTTTATTTAATTATTTATGTTCTTGTTTTTTTGCTTTCAGCATTGTATCCATGATTTAGTCTATGTGTGTTCATTGGGTGATTCCTTGCACATTATTCTTAAATTTATCCATATTCAAATTTCTACATTATCATCATGGTTTTTATCATCGGTGCAATTATTTTTCATTGAGTATTAAATATCAGGTGTTAGTCCTTATACATATTTTGGCCAAGCCCCCATGGTGTTCTATCATGAGGCCTACCATCAAATTCTACAAAAAAAATCATCTTTGAGAGGTCTAAAACATCAATACAATATCACCATCTCCTCAACTCAACATCAGTAATAATCCTAATCTAATACCCAATCATATCCCAAATAGAGTAATTACATAATGAAAGAATTTCAACTTTTGTTAGTTCAGATGATCATCTCCCTACTAGTAGGTTGTCCTAATTCATCTTTATCCTTTGTATCAACTTATCAATCATCAACCATTAATCATGTTTTTCATAATCAAGGTATACTACATCAGCACTTTACACCATCCCACATGCATTCTCAAAGATTATATCCCCTATTGGGGAAAATCATTTTATTATCACCAATTTTTCTTTCTTGTTTGTTTATCCTAACTAGGGTATCTCCATCTTCTCAATGATTATATCACTTGTTAGAGAAAATAATTGTGTTTTCATATCACATTACCATGATCGATGTACAATGCTTATAACTACCTTTGGGTAAACCATTGTACACCATCCCACTTACATTTCTTAGTGATTTTGCCCAACTTTGGGTAAATCGTCGTGTTGTCACCCCATCATCTTCATTTTTTTGGTCTCCTCATTTCACTTATTTCTTTCATGGGACCATTTTTTGACCCACTTGCTAACCACTCCCTCGAGGGGGAAGCTATAGTTCAATCATTACCATTGCATTTATAAGCATAAAGAGCCATTTTATTCTTTGAAAAAACATTACTAGGCTTACAACTTGTAACATCTTCCCAAATAGGAGCAAACTATAGACACCTAAATTTAGCCACCAATGGCTTCATATTCAAATTTAGACCAATTCTGGCCAATCATTGAATATCTAGTCCAATAATTTCTATTAGTCTTGAATTTGACTTCATAACCTTGTATTAAATAAATTTGGCCTATCAAATCAATTAAACAAGGTAAATACACACATTAAATTAATCAAAATCAAATAAATGACCAAATACCTAAAAAGAATTAATTAACTTGCACACCCTAATCAAAATCAATTAGCAAGTTAAATCAATTTCAAATCCTAATTGAGTTCACCCATGAACTAATAAATCAATTACTAAAAAGGAAATTCAAGAGCATCTTACATTTGTAAGTTGTCACTTTTGGAAAATATCTAAAATAATATCCAAGGAATATGCCAAACTCAACCAAAGTTAATAAACTCAACCATGGTTAGATTTAACCCATTCCAAGGGATTTTAAAGATTATAAAATCAAGCTTAGAGCTTTTTATTTAGGAGCTCAATCAAAGTAGAGTTATAATGTAGGAATAGATTCATGAAGCTAAAATCCTAGTGTTGCAATGTTGAAATTGAGCCATGCCATACCAATCAAGCTAAGCATTCAACAATGGTACATAGAGGAGATAATGTTAGAAATATGTCATTTATGAAGACTTATTATGTATAAATCAAGCAAGCCAAATAAAGAAATCATTTGAAGCTCTCAAAGAAGGTAAAGATTATTTTTCTTTGTATTTTAGTTAAGCTTTCAATTGTTTTTTATTCATTAATCTTCCCCTAAGATATAGGCTTAGAGATGTTAGTGTGTTAGTGTGTTTATTTCATGGTTTTATGTACTAACACTTGATCTAACCTCCTCCCTTTGTCAAATTCCTTGATCATAAGAAGCCATTATTGACAATCTCAAATGCCAAATAAAAGAGAAGGTCTATGCTTCCTGTTGACTACCATTCTTATAGAATCCATAACTTTAATTGTAATTTGTAACTTGTAAAGTTACAAATTTCACCTTGAGTTCTTCCTTCCCATTTTCAAAGATTTAAACTATCCCATAGAATGTGGAGGTCAAAGTGAAAATTGCAAAATTGCTTATAGAATTTATATCTCCTACCAACCACCGACCTAGGGGAATTTATTATAGAGGTTATATATAAACCTAATTAGGGTTGTCAAAATTCATTATTTATTTTCTAATTTGGATTTGGATCTTTGTGCCTCAAATCATGAACTTGCCAATGACCTTGAGCCATGAAAGCATGTATTTAGCCTCAAAATCA
This sequence comes from Torreya grandis, assembly GCA_037957365.1. Classification (NCBI taxonomy): domain Eukaryota; kingdom Viridiplantae; phylum Streptophyta; class Pinopsida; order Cupressales; family Taxaceae; genus Torreya; species Torreya grandis. The sequence continues at coordinate 1,152,615 of JARHVA010002666.1, forward strand.
AGCCATGAACTTGATCCATGACTCCATTGATCCCTCAACATGGTATTTTGATTGACTTCCTATGTTTTTCAAGCTATCTTTTCTTGAAATCTATCTTTCTTTAGTTATTTTGATTTTCTTATGCTCTATTATGGATCTACTTATAGTTTAGGGTTTTATTTTCCTTATTTAGGTATCAATAGGATTGTTTTGTCATTTTTGTGGTGTTTGGTTTGTGTTAAGTATTTTTTAAACCATTTCCTCCCTCTTCTTTACTAGTTAAAAACCTAGGGTTTTCCAAAGTTTCTAGTCATTAAAAAACCTAAGGTTTTGTCCCACATTCATATAAACCAGTGAATATACATTGAAAATTACCTACCCAATTGTATATTCCTTTGAATATTCCCTGAATAGTCCCCATAGACTTTTCACTTGCCAAAAAAATTCAAAAACCCATGGGATTTCTATCTATAATTACAACCTCATAGTTTGTGAACTTTTCTAGTGCATAGAGCAACCTTAATATCCATCAGAGTTTCCACCAGAGATCAAAAGTGTAATTACAACCTCACAGTCCCATGGAATTTTTTAGTGCACAAAGCAACTCCAATCTCCACCTTCATTTTGTACCTTTAAATCCCTCCAACTCAATATTTTGGTTTTCCCCCAACAATTCTCTAGAATCCATGGATGGGAAGGAGATCAAATTAAAATCTAAAGGACCCAATGTCATACTTAGCCTATAATCTAATATAAATGAGATTACAGACATTGACCTAAGGGATTTCTAGACTAGAATAAATACTGAATTGAAAAATGATTGGATTCAAAGCATTTATGAATATAGACTACCTCAAGTAGCAAATTTTCCCCTAAATATATAGAGCTTTGAGCTAGTGCTCATATTAGAAAAGTGCCATGATGCAGATAAGAGAGAAGTGTTGAATAACAAAGGGGAAAGTATTCTAAACCTAGACCCAAACTTCATAGACTTTATGTTATTAATACTAAATATGAAAGTTACCTAGTTATAACTCCAGAGTCATCAAAGAAACTCTATCAAGATAATAACACTAGATGTCAAAGGGTGATGAATAAGCAATGGCTAAGGATCCCTAGGACTACATCCATAAGATTTCCTAAAACATTGACAAATATATGTTTTAAGGATGAGGTAGGTGATCTAATCATATTACTACATAGAATCACTAGGAACCCTAATGCAAAGAACTTCAATGACTAGATGTATGAATATATATGGGTAATCCACTAGAATAAGAAATACATCCATTGGGCATAGCTAATTAGTGACTCCATCCACAAGTAGTTGATGGAGTTCTAAAATATAAGGAAGTTCTATATGACTTCTTATGTAGTTTATATATTATCCAAAGGGAGAACCTTTTTAGGACTGAACACAGTAACTGATTAAGAAAATAAAATATTCAATTATTACCCTAACCTCACTCTTGAGGCTATTAGTTAGCACTTTAGAAGATTAAATGATGCATTTATATACTACATCATAGTCATGTTTGATAAAGATATATAGAATAATAGATTCTCTAATGTTGCCACTTTAGATATTACCAACTGGGGATCTTATTTCATCTAGCTCCCCATATACTCATACATCAAAATATTTATATTAAATGATTGTCCTTACACCCTCTTGACATATGTGAGTGACAAATGGGCATTAATGAAACTTGTGAGGCAACTCATGGAAACTCATAAGTTGTTATCTATAAAACATAAGGTGGGAATTCATTTCCCCATCAACATTGGTAGGTACACATTCCCTTATTTATCTAAATCCAAGTGTGTAAATGATGAAATGACCTAGATGACCTTGATGGCTATGGAGGTAAGGCTATTCTATGATGTGAATAGTAACATTACTAGTGCATTGGGAATCTTAATATATTCCCATGTCCCATACTATGAATAATACTAGGAGGACTTGAAGGATAAATAAGAAGTAACATTGAAGGACTACTCCAAGATGACCCTTGATCAAATCAAGGCTTTTAACATGGTACCAGTACCCAAGGACTTGGTTTATGATGAGTCCCTAATAGACAAGGTCTACTATGAGAATAAAATCTATGATTAACCCCTTATAGCAATTATGTGGTCCATTTCTAAATATTTCCCATTAATGGATAGAACCACCAATGTAATAAATAGAACAATCAACTAGCTAAGGAAAAAGGGTGTCAATGTGACCAAATAAATAATGAGCATCAATGCTACTTTAACTCAAGGAGAAGGAATTACCACTATCAGTGGAGGGTTCTAATAGTGGAGTACTCTCAGAATAAGTAGATAAGCCAGTGATCTCCCTTAAGAGAAAACAAACGTCAAAGACCAAAAGAGGACAATCAAGCAACCAAGAAGTAACAACAAATCAACCAATAATTATTTCATCTGAAGATATAATTGTAATTAAAAAAACAATAGTTTATACACCTATTTTAGTCATAGTATCTACTTCTATCTCTATAATACTCCCTCCACCTATCTCTATCATTACATCATCTTCAACACCTCCTCTTCCTATCTCCATTCCTCTTTCACCTTAAGTGATTTCCCCCTTTGTTTCCACTAGTTCACCTATGTCAATAAGTCCATTGCTGATAATGTAATCAATTAAATTAGACACTCAGGTCTCACTTCCACTTCCCCCTTACATAATTCCTCCCTCTCCCATAATTTCAATACCACCTTCTATAATTCCTTATATCTCATCTCTAATCACCACTTCTATCCCATTAATCACCAATACTACATAGTAGTATATAGCTATGGATTCAATCATCATGATTACAATCCCACTAGCCATCCCAACCTCTGGGACAACTACTATTTTATTTTCATCTTCCCTCACTTTCCCCTTTTCATCAACTATAAGTGTCCCCATAACACTAATTAATTGATTCATGGATTTGGACTCCACACTCCCATAGGTTCCTCAATTCCAACTCCCTATGCCTATTCCTCTATTGGTTTCACTTCCAACTCCCACACCCCCATTAGGCACATACATTTATATTGCACCTATCTCTTCCACTTACAAAGTCATACCAACCCCCCAAAAGGAGGTAGAGATGGAGAAAGTCATTGATACAAATGTGGCCACTCAACCCACAGATGGGGAAAAGATTGGAAAAACATTAACCAAAGATTTAGTGGCTATAATTGTAATCAACTTAGTACTTATCAATATAAGCACCAGTGTAGCATCTTCAACTATAGATTCACAAGTGATAGTGTTAACATAACATGATGTTACTCCTAGTTGGTTAGTACAAAGAGTGGGTAAGAATAGATGGTGTCCCTAAACACATTGGATTTTAGCCTCATAGATGATATAAGAAATCCAAAGTAACTCCTAGAATCATATCAAGGATATTATATGATTTAGTAGGGGATAAGTATGTAGAAATAATAGTCCCCCCACTACACAAATAGAAAGAAGATCTAGTGGTGGGGGATTACTAGATATCAAATGTTCACCTTGGTCATCCTATAAGAGAGGGATTGAAACATGACATTTAATACAACATTAAATTTCTTTTTGATAAAATGGATAGTAAAAAGGTCACTAAATGTGAATTAAATAATAAGGTTTAACAATTAATGATTGCATTAAATAAGTTCATTGAGCTCGTTGCTCAACCTACACAACCTATTACTTAGTTCATAAACCCAGAGATACTCGATGTAGTAATAGAAATTGGAAGCATGGGAAGGGCCATGAAGGACTGGGTAGAAGATTTCATCTCAAAGGGAAACATAATTATTGAATTAGTAATGGACCACTTTGAGAGAGTAAATCAGCAAGTATCAATAAGAGATAGAAATGTTAAACCTATTCTATCTAAAGTTGATAGCTATGGATATAATTGATACTAATATCCTCATTTCAAAGAAGATACTAAGAAATGATGTAGATCATGAGGAATTAGATATATTAACTCAATTTATAATAAGGATACTCATATAGAGTACCAATAAGGCTAAGGTTTCACATGATAAACCCATAAATATGTTATATCACATTAAAGATTTGTTGAATAAATTGTCATCTCAAGTAGTAAATCATCGAAACTAGGTCCTTTCAATACAAGAAGTTTAATATAAATGTTGTCACTTGGATATGCACCATTTGAGGAGATTTAAATCTCTCCTCATCCAAGTGGCATAATAGAATCACCTCTAGGCTTGTGGACAACCTAAGGAATGAGGTGAGTCTCTAGATAGGGCTAGTTCCCTTGATGTACCACATAGGATTGTAACTAATACTAAATTTGGGGGGTGAAATTGGAGAGAGATAACAATAATAAAACTAGCCTAAGGGATCTGATACACCAAATAGATTGATGACATTCAACCATATGCATATTCCACTTGAAATCAAAGTACAAACTAAATATACACTCTCCAATCTATGTCTTCTTGCATCAATGTTACATTATAGGGTTATGGATGAATGTACAAAGCAAGGAGGACTAGAAAAGAGGCCTTTAATGGCACTAATGAATATACTAATTCACTTCAACTTTGAAATTTCTTGGAACACATAAGATGCCCTACAAGAAGAAGTTGTAAATAAGTGAGAGAATATGACAACTTGCTAAGGAATTCATAGTCTTCACTAAGAAAATTCAACATTCAAGTAAAACACATTATGAATAGTCATGAAAGAGGTAAAACTAAGTAATTTTATTGATTAAAAGGTATATAAATGATCAGGGCTTCACCATACTCAAGTGGAGCATCCAATATAATGCCAAAATGGCTAGTTCTTATAGAACTTGTGAGAGAGAGAACAAGAGAGAAGTCCAAGGGTCACAAGAAAAATTTTAAAGCTGATATAAGGAGTTACTTATGCATGTGGAGATTTTATGGTATGAAACATTAAATTTCAAGAGCTAAAAGTGTCAATTTAAGTCACAAACTTTATGAAAAGTGGCAAGAAAACCCCTTAATTGGCTTAGAAAGACTACCTTTATGATTGGATATGTTTGAACATCATATAACTAATTAATATTAGTCCAAATTTTTTTAATTAATTTTAATGTAATAATACATACCTCTCCATGCATCATTTATAGGTCTAGTCATCTAGAGTCACCTAGAGAGGAGCAATCATCATCTGTTATCCAAAAAATTGCTCTTCCATCCACCCTTCACACTTGTCTTCTAAAAAGAGATCAGTTTCTCATGAAAATACATAATATGTAGTTAATTAAATGTTTTAATACATTTTATGTCCCTAGAAACATCAAGGGAAACTTAAAATGCCATTCACTTGAAGTTTTCACACTTCTCCCTAGCTTGTCCATCAGGCCAGTTTTGACTGACTGAATTTAATCTATTTTTTTAGAAACTTAGCAGTTTTTCTATAGTATTAAATTTAAATTAGTGGTTATACCAATTATATATATTCCTCCAAAGGTTTTTTTCATGTTTAGACTCCTTATGTAACCTCTAAAACATAAAAAATAGTCAAAATGCCATGTTTTTGCCCCCATCTCTACAAGTTTGTATAACTATTTGTCATGTGAGGGAGATTTAGTGAGTCATATACAACCTAAAATAGGTTTAATTTTCAAAATATTCCATTTTATTTCATCTCCAACTCCATTTTTTCCATCAGGTCCTGGCTGAGGGTTTATTAGGGTTTTAGGTCTGCTTTCCGTCTTAAGGTTTGTTCATGAAAATTAGATGTCAAAGTTGCCAATAAAATTCAATATTTTAAATTTAAAGGACCTAAATAACCTCCCCTAAGTTATTTGTCTCCCATTTAGATCCTACAAAAATATATGAGTGTTGAAACCTCTCTTATCGAGCTCCTCTTTCTCATTTTGTACAAATATAAAAGTGTTTTATGTCAAAAAATGGCTTATTTTGATTTTATCTACACTCTAAAAGTTAAAAAAACTATTTTCATGCCCCAAAAATATTATTAAATAGGTTTAAAATTCATATCCAAAGTTAAAAGTGTGAAAGACCTCTTCTTTGGACACTAAGCCTATCCATGCCCAACTAGGTCTGACTACAAATTTTATGCTCTAGGATTTTTTTATGGTTTTCCTTTCCTATTTTCAGCTCAAAAAAAAATTTATACACCCCAAAAACATATTCCAATCCAATATAAATCTCACTTAGGTCCAAAACTAGAAATGGTCTCACATCTGGTCAATAGGCCTAATCCCTCTCTATATGCTTGCCTGCAACCTTTGCATTTTAGACCACTCTATTGGATATATTCCTTGTGTGAATTGTTTTTCATATTTTTATGTATGTTTTCCAAATATCCAAATCTATTTATGGTGTCCAACCAACCTTTCCTTCACTTTTTTTCTTCTAAACTTCAAAACTATAAGGCTTGTGAATGGGGAAAGTGCCCTCTATCTAAGATAAAATAGAGAGTACTTACCCTAATTTTTTATGAAAATTTTATATTTGAGATGCTTATTCAAGTGTTAATTATTTCCTAAAAAAAATTTACACTTTGATTCTATGTATAAGCCCTCCAAAAGTATTGAAAACCTAAGTGGATTATGAGAGAAGACACTGTGCAAACATTTCCTAGTTTGATTGTATGTTACTTGGTTTGAACCATAATTTGAATTTTTTACATGATATGGTGAAATTTCAAGGTCATTTATGTCATGAATAATTTTTTTTTTTTTTTAATTTACTCCACATCTTCACATACTCCTTCCCATAACTTGAATTCTTAAGCATGTGTTCCATCATGACTATGTTTCTTGTATTAAAAGGCTCCTACCTATAGGTAAAATCATGGTTTAATCCTCAAACATAGTGTTCAAAACATAATTTATAACATATTAATATTTATTTATTCCTTTTGGACTCACTTATCTCAATTCTTTGCATATCTCACACTCAAAATACTATCTATTTGCTCATTGTCACTCATGCTGACTATGTGGGAGTATTTTGGGTTTTATAGGTGAAACTTTCCTTGAATTTGGATTTATATGTGTACCTAATACCATTAATAAATTTATTATATCATTTTATATGTATTTACCTTTCACTTATGCTTTAATAATACCAATTAATAAGAGATCTATCTTTCTAGCTCACTACCTGTTAATTGAGACATCATACTATTTAACCCTATTGTAGGTGTAATTTGATTTATTATAGTTTATAAATGATGTTAAAATACTATCCTTTAATTCTTATGGTAATATGATATATGTTTTAGCTATCAATCACCTTTGAGAACCTTAAAACACCATTTTGGCATCAAAACTAGGGTCACTGTCCTGACTGAGACACTCTCCCCTTAATACCCTACCTATGTGTCTTTAGATGTTTGGCATTGAATTTAGGTTTGAGAAAATATTTAAAATCAGCTAGGGATTTTTTATACTTTATTACATCTACTTGTTTCACTCTTGTGTTATTTCCATATCAAGTATTACCACTGCCATGTTTACTATCCACCATAGTCAACTATGGTTGACCTTCTAAGGTAAAGGATTTGTAGGCAACCTTCATCCTTTATAACATATGGAAAGTATATTTTGTAAGCCTTTGAGACCATTAATAGTTACCTTCCATCAATAAACACTGATATTTATGCTAGGAAATCATTTCATGACTAGGTCAAAAATAAATAAACCTATTGTAGGTGGGTGCTTCAGGGTTAAACCACACTTGTATGTGTGTATGAGATTTACCATCCTATTTTTAATCCTCTATTGGCACATATTCTAGATAAAAATTCCTTTCCAATCACTTGAAACCATACACACATGTTGGCAAGTCCTAATTTGCAATTTTGAGAGGTAAGTCCATTTTGAGTTCTTTCCTATAGATCTCACTATTTTAATTTAATGTATAAAATGTGATTTTGGGCTCCCCAAAACTTATCCTCCTTTAATCCTCTACCCATTATAATTTTACAAGATATTTTAATTTTTATAATTTATAAAATAATGTCATGAGATGTATCAAAAGTCACTTGAAACCCTATTGTAGAGCTTCCACAAAACTCTTAGGTCCTCTATTTTGCTCTTTTAGGGACTAGATCCCTAAATATAGTCCTTGTGCCTTAGAAGGTAGTTCCTTACTACCCTTTGTCAATATATCTATCCACATGAGTCTGATATGATTAGCATAACATGTTAGGACTACAAGGTGAACCTCTCAAGTGATTCAACACTTCAAAACAATCACTTTGCTTTCTATTAAGTGACCTATAGGTGACTATTCTAGTATGCATGAGAAAAATGCAATCATGGATAGAGGGTATTGGTTTTAACCCTCATTTCAATTGTAAATTCATCTTCATATCTTCAAATGCATCATTCACATTTAAAAAAACTTGTATAAAGTGTCAATAATTCATTTGCAACATGAACACCTCTTTCATGGCACCCTACTAACTATGTATAACAATAATAGGTAGATTGATTAAAAGTACTTTGTGAATGCAACCTATTTAACATATGATTATAAAATGAGATTGGAGAGTCAATATAAATCAATAAAACATTTATAACATGTAAATAGACCTATCACAACCCCTTAGATCCATAAAAAATCACAAAGTTTTTGAAAATAGTGAAAACTACTTGTTGCACTCAAAAGAGACTAGTCTACAAATTGGAGGTTATAGGCTCATCCAAACACCAAAAAACATGAAAAAAAGCATGTTATACATGAGGCATCATATTCATGATCATATAGAACCAATATCATCAAGTATCTTATACAGATATTCTCAAACTAAGGTAAAACCTACAGGGCTCACAAATTAACAGGTAGATTTGCATAGTCAACGTGTTAGCAATGGTTCAAAAATCACATTTGATAAATATTCAAAATAATTATATTAAAATTAAGGTATATAATTTTATTACAACCTCCCAAATTATTTTGAGCTAAAACCTCTTGAGCTATCTGTACCAAGTGAAAACCTATAAGTTGCTTTTGTTTGCCAAGAAGGGTGAAAAGAGAGATGAATGGTTTTGAGAAATAAATGAAACTTAAAAATAAAACAAAGAATGGAAAAATATTTGGGAAGATGAATATTCATATTTAAAACTTTTATAAGTGGCACACTTCCCAAAGAGGTCATACAAGTGCCATTTTCTTCTCCTTTCACAAGAAAAATATCTTTTATTTTTCATAACCTACCATATTTTTATTTGGTAAATTAATTAATACTTATAGGGACACATGGGTCATGAAATCACCTATTTTTACCTTCAAATTACCCATGTAACCCGTATAACTTCATTAAATACACCTTTTTGACCCCTAAAGTGACTCAAAATGATAAATATACATAAAAACTAATTGGCCAAAGCTAATATAACATTAATTGGCACAAAATGACATATAAAACACCTCATGACATGATATTAAATCCCATAAAACACCTAAAAGTTAAGAATTTACCTAAGGGTTCCCCAATTTGACTTAAAAGTTAAATTTGGTCAACAAATTAGTGACTCATAGGGGTAACATGCCTACTATACTAACTAGACCAGGAGCCTCATCAGTCAATCAAGATTATGAAGTCATCTAAGGATTGAGAGAAATAATAAATCCTTTGACTATTGAACACAAACCTTTGATCAAGATAAGACATTACTGACTACCTATATCACACAAATCAAGAACACACACACACACACACACACACACACACACACACACACACACACACACACACACACACACACACACACACACACACACACACACACACACACACACACACACACACACACACACACACACACATGCTCAAAGAACTTAGGGAAAATAGAGGAAAAACTATTATTTACAACTAACAACCAAATATACTTCCCTTTCTATGATCAAATGGAAATTTTCTTGAATCTCCTTTTGCATGAGATGGATGAGAGTGCTAATCATGTTGTTCTTTAAATTGAACATTTGATGGACTAGACCTATTCCTTAGCAATTCATTTGACTTTTTATCAAGTAGAAAATCTTCAAATAGTTTTCTAATGTAGACATGTTCCTCTTGACCTTGTACACATACTTCAAATTGCTACCCACTTTCTTTCTCATGGTTAACTTTCATCCTCCTTGTAGGCATGGTCTCAAAAGGAATGATTTCTTATTCCTTAAACGATGAAGGCCAATAGAGATTTGTCTTCACCTCCAAAGGCTATTATGGATTTTTTATTTCTCACTTATGACATATTGGACAATTTCATCTTGCTTATCTATGACATCTTGGACAACATCATCTTTCTTACCATCACTTATAACCATTTATAAAGGAGTTGTAGACCCCTTGAGAGATTCAAACTCTTTACAAGTGTCCTCAAATATCTACCACAAGTCATCATATTCACTTTGATAAAAATAATGAAGAGGAACAAAAAGAGACACTTATTCGACTTATTTATATTCCAAAATAACCTCTTCCAATATTTCTTCTTCAACACAAGGAATGTATGCTTCATCATCAACCAACAAGGAGATTCAACACAAGAAATCATATCTTATTCATCACTTAGGACCTCTTGAATTTTTTCAAATTATACCTCAACTATCATAATCTTATCTTATTTTTCAAGGGCTACAGCATTTTCAAACTCTTTCCTAGTGATGTCAAAACTAGGCATATTGAAATCTAGTGACCTGGCCTAATAAGGATGCCAAGGAGTTACACTTTATTCAAGTAAGAATTTTGAATTTTCCTCAAAAAAATTCTCTTCTTGAGGTTCCCACACCATAGGTCCATAAAGGCAAAGGGTGATGGGATGAGGACAAAAAGAACTAGTTGGTGGAGATAGAACATAGGGTTCAAAATTAGATTGAACATGCAAAGTAATAGTTTCTTTTGGGAGCTCTTGAGGACAAATTAAGAGTTTCTTTTGGGTTCTCTTAAAGAATGGGAGGTAGAAATTGGGTTAAAACCACTTTATTTTCTTCCTTCCACTTGACCAACACCTCATTCACATCTTATTTTGTTTTGAGGACTCTCTTGAGTAAGGTTCAATGGAGTGTGTTTAGGTGGATTTTATTTTTGATCTAAACCTTCTATCTCTCCTTGACTTAGAAATATCATCTTTTCCTCAAACTCTTCAATTTGCTTAGCTAGGTTCTCTTGGAGAATTATTTCTTGAAGATCATATGAATAATAATGAGCATGAGGGATACATGAGGGCTGACATGGAACACAAGAAGCTTCTTAAGGAAGGGTGGGAGGGAATTTCAAAGGATCAACTCCATCCTCTACTTCACACTCTTTGAAAATGCTTCCATATTATTCATTTCCCTATGACTCCACTATGTTACTCCAACTTAGGAAATTAGGATTAGAAGCCTTTTATTAAGGAATATTATGAGGGGTTTGTATAGGATCAAGAGTCTTCTCAACATAATACTCCTTATCAAGACTTTTTTTCCTCTTCTTTCTCCATGACTCCACTATTTTGTTCAAAGGTAAAGGGTGATGGGATGAGGACAAAAGGAACTAGTTGGTGGAGATAGAACATAGGGTTCAAAATTAGATTGAACATGCAAAGTAATAGTTTCTTTTGGGAGCTCTTGAGGAAGGGAAGGTAGACCTTGGGTTAAAACCACTTCATTTTATTCTTTTCACTTGACCAAAACCACATTCACATCTAATTTTATTTAAGTACTCTCTTTAGGAAGGTTAGATAGAGTGTGTTTAGGCATAGGATTTTATTTTGGATCTAAACCTTCCATCTCACTTTGACTTATCAATCTCATATTTGCCTCTAACTCTCCAATTTACTTGGCTAGGTTATCTTTTAAAAGTCTTTCTTGAAGATCATAGGAAACATCATGAGTATTAGGGATACATCAGGCCTAACATGTAACACAAGAAGCTTCTTGAGGAAGGGTGGGAGGGACATTCAAAGGATCAACTCTATCCTCCACTTCACACTCTTTGACAATGCTTCCATCTTCTTTCTTTCCCCATAACTATGTTATCTTAATATAGCTTAATATGTTAGTATTAGAAACCTTTTTTTGAGTAATGGTAGGATGAGTTTATATAGGATCAAGAGTCTTCTCAGCTTCACACTCTTTATCAAGACTTTTCTCCTCTTTCTTTCCCCATGACTCCACTATTTTGTTCTATCTTAAGACATTAAAATTATGAGTCTCTTTTTGAGGTGGTGGGGATGAAATATCAGAGGGAAAGGAGGGATTTAAATCCACTTATTTGGATTATAAAATAGACTAATGTAAATGTATATTAGCCAACTCAATTTACCTATCAAGATTAGCTTCAAAAACAAGATTTTTCCTCTCAACTCTCTCCTCCAACTGATTTGGAAGAGGATGAATTTGATATATTTGATTTGGCTCATGAGTATGGGTCATATATGAATAATAATAAACTTTTAAAATTAAATATGAAGGATGGTAAGTTTGGTGAGCTTGCCTTTAATGAACCCCTAGCCTATCTTTTATGGAAGAAACTAGGCCACGTATCTCACTTGTGAGCCTTTGCCAATTTGCTCTCTCAATAGGTACCCACTCTCTTTTAACCAAATCTAATGCTTCTCTCACATTATGAATGACATGGTTAGTAATCTCTATAACACATCCTCTTTGTGTGTCAAGATCCAACATGTATCTCTCATAACCTAAAAGTGTCTTCTTGAAAGTGGAAATGGGTTGGCTTGAGAAGTGGTTAGGTTGACTAGAAGGAGAAAAACATTGAGGAAGCTTGTTATAGGATTGATATACTTCATGCATGGGCTAATAAAGATAATATTGGGGATGGTAAAATTCATATGAGGCTGGTAATAATCATGACAATATTGATTAAGGACTTATTCATATTGATAGGGAATGGCACAAGCTAGAAATGTCTCACCAACTTGTGTAAACAAGAAATCAACACCAAAGTCTACCATAGATCTTCATTGAAATCAAGAAAATAAAGAAAACATGTTATCAAAAATCTTAAAAGGATAACCTAGGCTACTTGACTAGTTTATATATCTTTGGATTTGCCATTGATGCTTAAATAGATGCCTTCAAAGGCTCATTATTGAGAGACAACACCAAAAATCTCTCAACTTCTTGGACCAAGAATCCCATTGGGCATGCCAAAAACTGTTGTCACTTGGATATACTCCATTTTTATAGATTCAAATCTCTCCTCATCCAAGTGGTAAAATGGAATCACCTCTAGGCTTGTGGGCAGCCTAAGGAACGAGGTGAGTCTCTAGATAGGGCTAGCTCCCTTGATGTACCCCTTAGGATTAAAACTATTAATAACTTTGTGGGGTAAAAATGGAGAGAGATAACTGAAATAAAAATAACCTAAGGTATATTATACACCAAATATATTTATGAAATCCAACCATACACATATTACACTTGAAATCAAAGGACAAACTAAACATATACTCTTTAATCTATGTCTTCTTGCATCAATGTTACATTGTGGAGTTATGGATGAATGTGAAAAGATAGGAGGACTATATAAGAGGAATTAATTGTAAATAATGAATATAATAACTCACTTAAACTTTTAAATTTCTTGTAACACATCACATGCCTTATAAGAAGAAGTTGTAAATAGGTAAGAGAATATGATAACTAGCTAGGGAATCCATAGTCTTCACTAAGGAAATTCAACATTGAAGTAAAGCACACTATGAACAGTCATGGAAGAGGTAAAAATTAGTAATTTTATTGATAAAAAGGTATAAAATTGATCATTATTTCACCATACTCAGGTGGAACATGCAATATAATGCCAAAATGGTTAGTTCTTATAGAACTTGTGAGAGAGAAAAGAAGACAGACATCCAAGGGTCATAGGGACATTTTTCAAGATGATCTAAGGAGTTAATTGTGAATTTTTAGAGGGTATGGGATGAATCATGAAAATTTAAGGGATAAAAATGTCAATTTAAGTCATAAACTTCATGTAAAGTGGTAAGAAAACCCCTCAATTGGTTTAGAAAAATTACCTTCATGATTGGTGATTTTTGAACATCCCATAACTAAAGAAGAGAAGTAAAAAATATTTCAATTAATTTTAATGTAATCATACATGAATCTCCATTAATTATTTTTAATATTGGTAATTTGGAGTCACCTAAAGAGGAGCAATCATCATCTGTTATCCAAAAAATTGCTCTTCCATGTACCCTTCACACTTGACTTCCAAAAAGAGATTAGGTGATCATAAAAATCCATAATATGTCATTAATTACATGTTTAAATACCCTCCATGTCCATATAAACATCAAGGTCACCTTAAAATTCCATTCACTTGATTTTTTCACATTTCTCCCTTGTTTGCCCATTAGGCTAGTTTTGACTAGCTAAGTTGAAGCTATCTTTTTATGCATGTAGGAATTTATTTTTAGTATTAAATTTACATGAGGGGTTATCCAAAGTCTATATATTACTCTAATATTTGGTTTCATGCTCAGACTCCTTATATAACCTATAAAACACAAAAAATAGTTAAAAATACCCTATTTTTACCCCCATCCATATAAGTCCATATAGCTAGTTGGCATGTGATGGATATTTAGTGAATCCTCTACAATTTCAAATAGATTTAATGGTCAAAATATGCAATTTTATTTCATCTCCAACTCCATTTTCTCCATCAGGTCCTAGCTAAGGGTTTAGTAGGGTTTTAGGTTTGTTTTCCTTCTTAAGGTTTGTTCACGAAATTTGGACATCCAGGTTGCCAACCAATTTCACTAGTTTTATGTTTAAGGACCTTAGTAACCTCCCATAAGTCCATTTTCTACCATGCATATCCTCTAAAAAAATATGAGTGTTGAAACACCTCTTATCGAGTTCCTCTTTCTCATTTTGCATAAGTCTGAATGTGTTTAAAGTCAAAAATGGATTATTTTGATTTTATCTATACTCTTGAAGTTAAAAAACCAATTTATATAGCCCAAAAACATGTCATACAATTTTAAAATACATATATAAGGTTAAAAGTGTTACAGACCTCTTCTTTGGACACTAGGCCTAGCCATGCCCAACTAGATATGACTGTAACTTTTGTGCTCTAGGCATTTTGATGGTTTTCCTTGCCTATTTTTAGATAAAACACATCTATATACACCCAAAAAACATATTCCAATACAATATAAATCTCACTTAGGTCCAAAAGTGGAAATGGTCTCACATCTGGTCACTAGGCCTAATCCCTTTTTTTATGCTTGCCAACAACCTTTGCAGTTTAGACATATCTATTAGATCTATTCCTTGTTTTAAGTGATTTTAATATTTGTATTAATGTTTTACAACTATCCAAATATATTTATGGTGTCCAACCAACCTTTATTTCACTCTTTTGCTTCTAAACTTCAAAACTGTAGGGCTTGTGAATGGGGAAAGTACCCTCTATCTGAGATAAAATAAAGGGTACTTCCCCTATTTTTTGAGGAAATTTTGATATTATATAGGATTATTCAAGTTTTCATGAAGATATAAAAAACATTTTATCCTTTTATTCTATGTATAATCCCTCCAAAAGTATTGAAAACCAAAGTGGACTGTGAGAGAAGACACTTTGCAGACATTTCCCAATTTGAATGTATGTTGGTTTAGACATTCATTTGCTTTTTTTCCATGATATGGTGAAATTTTAAGGTCATTTTTTCATTAATAATGTGTCTTTGGTTTTTTTTTTACTTCACATATTCACATAATCCTTCCCATAACTTGAATTCTTAAGCCTATGTTCCATCATGACTATGTTTCCAATATTGACAAGCTCTTGCCTATAGTTAAAATCATGGTTTAATCCTAAAAAATAGTGTTCACAACGAAATTTTTACCCTATTAATATTTATTTGACTTTTGACTCACTTATCTCACTTTTATGCATTTCTCACACTCAAAACACTATCTATTTGCTCACTATCACTCATGTTGACTGTGTGTGAGTCTTTTGGGTTCTATAGGTGAAAACTACCTTGAATTTGGATGTGTATGTTTAACTAAGACCCTTAATACTTTATTATATCATTTTATATGTTTATACCTTTCCACTCATGCTTGGAGAGTACCAATCAACAAGAGATCTCTCTTTATAGCTCATTACCTGTTGACTAAGACATCATACTATTTGACCCTATTTTAGGTGCCATTTGCCTTCTTGTAGTTTTTCAATGATTTTAAAATTCTATCCTTGAATTTTTATGTTCATATTATATATATTTTTAACTATAAATCACCTTGGAAAACCTAAAAACACCATTTTGGCATCAAAATTGGGGTCACTATCCTGACTGAGACACTCTCCCCTTAATACCCTACATGTGTGTGTCTTTGGATGTTTGGAATTGAATTTAGGTTTGAGAAAATATTTAAAACATTATTTTTTACCCTATGGATTTTTTATTCTTGTATCTACTTGTTTCACTCTTGTGTTATTTCCATATCATGTGTTACCACTACCCTATTTACTACCCACCATAATCAACTATGGTTAACCTTCTAAGGTAAGGGCCCTGTAGGCAACCTTCATCATTTATAACATATGGAAAGTATATTTTGTAAGCCTTTGAGACCCTTAATATTTACCTTCCATCAATCAACATTGATATTCATGCTTGGAAATCATGTCATGACTAGTTCAAAAACAAATAAACCTATTACACGTGGGTGCTTTAGGGTTAAAACACACTTGTAAGTGTGTATGATATTTACCATCCTATTTTTAACCATCTATTATCACATATTATACATAAAAACTTATATCCAATCACTTTAAACCATAAAAACATGTGGGCAATTCCTAATTTTCAATTTTGAGCTCTTTCCTATAGATACCACTATTTTAATTTAGTACATAAATTATGATTTTGGGCTCCCCAAAACTTATCCTACTCTAATTATCTACCTCTTGTACTTTTCCCAGATATTTTACTTATTATAGGTTACAAAACAATGTCATGAGATGTATCAAAAGTTACTTGAAACCCTATTGTAGAGCTTCCACAAAACTCTTAAGTCCTCTATTTTACACTTTTAGGGACTATATCCCTGAATGTAGTCATTGTGCCTTAGAAGGTATTTCATTACTACCATTTATCAACATATCACTCCACATGAGTCTGATACGATCAAAATAACATGTTAGGACTACAAGGTGAACCTCTCCAAGTGACTCAACACTTCAAAACAATCCCTTAGCTTTTTGTTAAGCCACTTATAGGTGATTATTCTAGTATGCAAGCAAAAAATGCAATCATGGGCAGTGTGCATTGGTTTTAACCCTTATTTTAGTTATAAATTAATCTTCATACCTTAAAATTCATCATTAACATTAAAAAACACCTCACTAAAGTGTCAACACTTCATTTTCAACATGAACACCTCTTTCATGGCACCCTGCTAACTATGTATAATAGTCATAGGTAGATTGACTGAAAGTACTTTAGGAATGAAAATTATAGAAAATATGATTATAAAATGATATTTGAGAGTTATTATAAATCAATAAAACATTTATAACATGTAAATAGACCTATCACAACCCTTGGATCCATGAAAAATCACAAAGTTTTTGAAAATAGTGAAAACTGCTTATTACACTCAAAAGAGACTAGTCTACAAATTTGGGGTTATTGGCTCATCCAAACACCACAAAACATGAAACCATTCATGGGATACATGAGGTTACGTATCCAATATCATCTTGAACCAATGTTAGTAAGTGTATTGTATGGATCTTCTCAAACTAAGGTAAAGCCTATAGGGTTCACAGATTAATAGGTAGATTTGTATAGTCAATGTGTTAGCAATGGTTCATAAAGCATGATTAATCAATATTTAAAATAATTATATTAAAATTAAGGTATCCAATTTTAATACAACCTCCCTAATGAGTTTGAACTGAAACCTCCTGAGCTATTTGTACCAAGTGAAAACCTACAAGTCACTTTTGCTTACCAAGAAGGGTGAAAAGAGAGATGAATGGTTTTAAGAAATAAATGACACTTTAAAATAAAAAAAAGAATGGAACTAAGATTTTAGGATATTAAGACTCATATTTCAACCTTTTATAAGTGGCACACTTCGTTAGGAGGTTGTACAAGTGCCATTTTCTTCTCCTTTCACTAGAAAACTTCCTTTTCTTTTGCATAACCTACCATATTTAAATTTGGTAAGTTAATTAAGACTTATAAATACACATTGGGCATGAAATTACCTATTTGGACCTTCACATTTCCTAATGAACCCATACAACTTCATTAAATGTACCTTTATGACCCCTAAAATGACTCAAAATGATAAATGGACATAAAAAATAATTGGCCAAAGCTAATATAACATTAAATGGAACCAAATCACCTATAAAACACCTCATTACATTATATTAGACCCCATAAAACACATATGGTTAAATTATTTACCTATGGGTGCCCCAATTTGAACTAAAAGTCAAATTTGGTCAATAAATTAGTGACTCATAGGGTTAGTATGCCTGTTATACTAACTAGACTAGTAGCATCATCAGTCCATTGGGATTATCAAGTCATTTAAGGATTGATACAAATAATAAATCCTTTAACCATTGGAAACAAACATTTGATCAAGACAGGACAGTACTAACTAGATCTACCACATAAAATAAGAATATAAATAAAACAAAGCAACAAACTAACAAGATACACACAAATGTGCTCAAAGAACTTAGGCAAAATAGAGAAAAAACTATTATGTATAATTAAAAACCAAAAATACATCCATTTATAGGATCAAGTGGAAAGTTTCTTGAATCTCCTTTTGCATGAGATGGATGAGAGTGCCAAGCATGTTGCTCTTTAGATTAAACATTTGATAAACCAAACCTATTCCTTGGCACTTCATTTGACGTATTCTTAAGTATACCATATTCAAATAGGCCTCCAATGTATACATATTCCTTTTGAATTTGTACACATACTTCAAATTATTGCCCACTTTCTTTCTAATGGTCAATTTTCATCCTCTTTGTAGGCATGGTCTCAAAAGGAATGATTTCTTGTTCCTTAAAATATGGCGGCTAATAGAGGTTTGTCTTGACCTCCATAGGTTTTTTTGTTTTTTTTTAATTTTTCACATATGACATTTTGGAAATTTTCATCTTGATCATCTATTACATCTTGGATAATGCCATCTTTCTTATCATCACTTGTAACTAGTTCTAAAGAAGTTATAGACCCCTTCAAAGATTCAAACTCTTTACAAGTGTCCTCAAATGTCTGCCAAAATTTATCATCTTCACTTTGATCATAATCATGAAGAGGAAAAATAAGAGAGACTCCTTAAACTTCTTATTTAGATTCCAAAATAACCTCTTCCAAAATTTCTTCTTCAACACAAGGAGTGTATGCTTCATCATCAACCAAACAAGGAGATTCAAAACAATAACTCACCTATTCTTTATCACTTAGGACCTCCTAAAAGTTTTCAAATTTTACCTTATATGTTTGAATCTGATCTTGATTTTCAAGGGTTGCAACATCTTCAAACCCCTTCCTAGTGATGCCAAGACTAGGCATCTTGAAATCTAGTGACCTAACCCAATAAGGGTTCCAGGGAGTTATGCTTTATTCAAGTAAGAGTTATAAATTTTCCTCAACCAATTTCTCTTCTTGATATTCCCACACCATAGGTCCATCAAGGCAAAGGGTGATGTGATGAGGACAAAATGAATTGTTTGGTGGAGATAGAACATAGGGTTCAAAATTAGATTGAAAATATAAAGTAAGAGTTTCTTTTGAGATCTCTTGAGGAAGGGGAGGTATAACTTGGGTTAAAACCACTTTATTTTGTTCCTTCCACTTTACCAATACCTCATTCACATCTTATTTTGTTTTTATGACTCTCTTGAGTAAGGTTCGATGGAGTTTGTTTAGGTGGATTTTATTTTTGATCTAAACCTTCCATCTCACCTTGACTTAGCAATCTCATCTTTGCCTCAAACTCTTCAATTTTCTTAGCTAGGCTCTTGGAGAAGTATTTTTTGAAGATCATATGAATAATAATTAGCATGAGGGATACATGAGGGTTGACATGGAACACAAGAAGATTCTTAAGAGTGGGAGGGACTTTCAAAGTATCAACTCCATCCTCTACTTCACACTCTTTGATAATGCTTCCATATTATTCATTTCCCCATGACTCCACTATGTTACTCCAACTTAGGAAATTAGGATTAGAAGCCTTTTATTAAGGAATATTAGGATGAATTTGTATAATATCAAGAGTATTCTCAACATCATACTCTTTATCAAGACTTTTTTCCTCTTTCTTTCTCCATGACTCCACTATTTTGTTCAAAGGCAAATGGTGATGGGATGAGGGCAAAAGGAACTAGTTGGTGGAGATAGAACATAGGGTTCAAAATCAGATTGAACATGCAAAGTAATAGGTTCTTTTGGGATTTCTTGAGGAAGGGGAGGTAGACCTTTGGTTAAAACCACTTGATTTTATTCCTTCCACTTGACCAAAACCTCATTCACATATAATTTTATTTGAGTACTCTCTTGAGTAAGGTTAGATGGAGTGTGTTTAGGCATATGATTTTCTTTTGGATATAAACCTTCCATCTCACCTTGACTTAGCAATCTCATCTTTGCCTCTAACTCTTCAATTTACTTGGATAGGTTCTCTTGGAAAAGTATTTCTTGAAGATCATAGGAATAATCATGAGTATGAGGGATACATGAGGGTTGACATGGAACACAAGAATCTTTTTGAGGAAGGGTAGGAGGGACATGCAAAGGATCAACTCCATCCTCCACTTCACATCTTTGACAATGTTTCCATATTATTTCTTTCCCCATAAATATGCTATATTAATATAGATTAATATGTTAGGATTAGAAAAAATTTCTTGAGTAATGGTAGGATGAGTTTATATAGGATCAAGAGTCTTCTCAGCTTCACACTCTTTATCAAGAGTTTTCTCCTCTTTCTTTCTCCATGACTCCACTATTTTCTCCAGGTTAAGATATTAGAATTATGAGTCTCTTTTTGAGGTGGTGGGGATGAAATATTAAAGGTAAATGAGAAATTAAAATCCACTTCTTTGGATTCTAACATGGACTGATTTAAATACATATTAGCCAACTCAATTTGCCTATCAAAATTGGTGTCAAACAAGATATTTTTCCTCTCAAATCTCTCCTATAATTGATTGGGAAGAGGATGACTTTGATATTTTTGATTTGGATCATGATTAAGGGCCATATATGACTGAGAAGAAACTTAAGAAAGTGGATATGAAGGCTGGTAAGTTTGGTGAGCTTTCCTTTGATGAACCCTTAGCCTATCCTCTAAGGAATAAACTAGGCCATGCATCTCACTTGTGAGCCTTTGCTAATTTTCTCTCTCAATAGGTACCCACTATATTTTGACCAACTCTAATCATTCTCTCACCTTATGAATTACATGGTTAGGAATATCTATAACACATCCTCTTTATGTGTCAAGATCCAACATGTACCTCTCATAACCCAAAAGTGTCTTCTTGAAAGTTGAAATGGGTTGGCTTAAGAAGTGGTTAGGTTGACTAGGAGGAGCAAAACATTAAGGAAGATAGTATAGGACTGATATAATTCATGTATGAGCTGACAAGGATCATATTGGGGTTGATTAAATTTAATATTAGGGATAGTAAATATTGTGAAAATATTAACAAAATACTTGATCATATTGATAGGGAATGGCACAAGCTTGAATGTCTCACTAACTTGTGTAAACAATAAATCAACATCAAAGTCAGTCATAAATCTTCATTGAAAGTAAGAACATAAATAAATCTTATTATAAAAAATATTCAAAGGATAACTTGGGCTTATTTACCATCTGATATATCTTTGGAGTCGTCATTGATGTTTGAATAGATGCCTCCAAATGTTGATTATTGATAGACAACACCAAAAATCTCTCAAATTTTTGGACCAAGAATCCCACTAGGCATGCCAAAAACTATTGTCACTTGGATATGCACCATTTTAGGATATTAAAATATCTCCTCATGTAAGTGGCATAATGGAATCACCTCTAGTCTTATGGGTAGCCTAAGGAATGAGGTGAGTCTCTAGATAGGGCTAGCTCCCTTGATGTACCACTTAGGATTGCAGCTACTACTAACTTTGAAGGGTGAAAAGGGAGAGATATAACTTAAATAAAACTCACATGATGGAGGTTATACACCAAATATATTTATTATATCCAAACATATGTATATTACACTTGAAATCAAAGGATAAACTAAACATACACTCTCCAATCTATGTCTTCTTGCATCAATGTTACATTGTGGGGTTATAGATGAATGTGTAAAGCTAGGAGGACTATAAAATAGGAATTTAATGACACTAATAAAGATATTAAATCACTTTAAATTTTAAATTTCCTAGAACACATCACATGCCCTATAAGAAGAAGCTGTAAATAGGTGAGAGAATGTGACAACTTGTTAGGGAATCCATAGTCTTCACTAAGAAAATATAACATTCAAGTAAAGAACACTATGAAAAGTAAAGGAAGAGGTAACACTTATTCATTATATTTATCAAAATGTATAAAAATTATTAGGGCTTCACCATCCTTAGCTGGAGCATTCAATACAATGCCAAAATGGCTAGTTCTTATAGAACTTGTGAGAGAGAGAAGAAGAAAGAAGTATAAGGGTCACAAATACATTTTTTAGGCTGATAAAAAGATTTATTTATGAATTTTATAGGTAATTGGACTAACCATGCAACTTTAAGAGATAAAAGTGTCAATTTAAGTCATAAACTTTATGAAAAGTGGCAAGAAAACCCCTCAATTGGCTAAGAAAAATTGCCTTCATGATTGGAGATTTTTGAACGTCCTATAACTAATGAGGAGTATTAAAAAAAATTAAATTAATTTTAAGGGAATAATAAATTCCTCTACGTGCATTATTTTAAGGCCTGGTCATCTAGAATCACCTAGAGAGAAGCAATCATCATCTGTTGTCTATAAAACTACTCTTCCATGCACCCTTCACACTTGGCTTCCAAAAATAGATCATTTTCTCATGTAAATCCATAATAGATAATTAATTACATGATTAAAGACCTTATATGTCCCTAGAAACATTAGGGGCACCTTAAAAGGCCATTCACTTGAAGTTTCAACACTTCTCCCTAGCTTGTCCATTAAGCTAGTTTTGACTAGTTGAGTTGAAGTTATTTATTGAGGAAATTATAAGTTTATATGTAGTATTAAATTAAAATTAGGGGTTATTAAAATTCTATATATTCCTCCAAAATTTGGTTTCATGCTTATAATCTTTATATAACTTGAAAAATACAAAAAATAGTCAAAAATACCCTATTTTTACCCCCATCCGTACAAGTCCATACAGATAGTTAGCATATGAGGGAGATTAAGTGAGTATTATAAAAACTAAAATATGTTTCATGGTCCAAATATTCCATTTTATTTCATCTCCAACTCCATTTTCTCCATCAAGTCCTAGTTGAGGGTTTAGTAGGGTTTTAGGTTTGTTTTGCTTCTTAAGGTTTGTTTATGAAATTTGGGCATCCAAGTTCCCAACCAATTTCACTATTTTTATGTTCAAGGACCTCAATAACCTCCCATAAGTCCTTTTTCTCCCATGCATATCCTCCAAAAATATATGAGTGTTGAAACTTCTCCTATTGAGTTCCTCTTTCTCATTTTACACAAGTTTGAATGTGTTTTAAGTCAAAAAATGGATTATTTAATTTTTATTTGCACTATTAATGTTAAAAAAACTCTGTATATTCCCAAAAAAAATATTCAACAAGTTTAAAAGACATTTTCAAGGTTAAAAGTGTTAAAGACCTCTTCTTTGGACACTAGGTCTAGCTATACCCAACTAGGTCTGACTGTAACTTTTGTGCTCTAGTTTTTTTTATGGTTTTCCTTGCCTAATATCAGATAAAACACATCTATATACACCAAAAAAACATATTCCAATCCAATATAAATCTCATTTAGGTCTAAAAGTGGAAATTGTCTCACATCTGGTCACTAGGCCTAATCCCTCTTTTTATGCTTGTCTGTAACCTTTGCATTTTAGACCTCTCTACTGGATCTCTTCCTTATGTGAAGTGTTTTTCATATTGGTATGGATGTTTTCCAAATATTCAAATCTATTTATGGTGTCCAAACATCCTTTTATTCACTCTTTTTCTTCCAAACTTCAAAACTACAGGGCTTATATATGGGGAAAGTACCCTCTATCTAAGATAAAATAGAGGGTACTTCCCCTATTTTTTGAGGAAAATTTGATATTTAAGAGGCTTATTAAAGTGGTAATGATTCACTAAAAACCATTTTATCCTTTTATTCTATGTATGATCCCTCCAAAAGTATTGAAAACCACATTAGACTATGAGAGAAGACACTGTGCAGACATTTCCCAATTTGATTGTATGTTACTTATTTTGGACCTTCATTTGCTTACTTTACATGACATGGTGAAATTTTAAGTTCATTTATGTCATGAATAATTTGTCTTTGGTTTTCTATTTACTCCACATCTTCACCTACTCCTTCCCATAACTTGAATTATTAAGCTTGTGTTCCATCGTGACTGTGTTTCCTATATTAAAAGACTCCTACCTATAGGTAAAAGAATGGTTTAACCCTCAAAAATAGTGTTCAAAACCTCAATATTACCATATTAATATTTATTTATTCCTTATAGACTCACTTATCTCACATTTATGCATTTATCACACTTAAAAAACTATCTATTTGCTCATTGTCACTCATGCTGACTATGTGGGAGTCTTTCAAGCTCTGTAGGTGAAAATTGCCTTTCATTTGGCTTTTTATGTGTACCTAAGACCCTTAAAAAATTTCTTAGATCATTTTATATTTCTATACCTTTTCACTCATGTTTGGATAGTACCAATCAATAAGATATATCTCTTTCTAGCTCATTGCATGTTGACTGAGACATCATACTATTTGACCTTGTTGTAGGTGCCATTTGCCTTCTTATAGTTTTTAAATGATGTTAAAAGACTCTCCTTTAATTTTTATGGTCATATGATATATTTTTTAACTATAAATCACCTTTTATAACCTTAAAACACCATTTTGGCATCAAAATTGGGATCATTATCTTGACTAAGACACTCTCCATATATTATCCTGCCTATGTGTGTCTTTAGATGTTTGACATTAATTTAGGTCTAAGATAATATTTACAACTTATATATTCCCCTATTTAGGTTTGATACTTTCTTGCATCTACTTTTTTCACTCTTGTTCCATTTCCATTTCAAGTGTTACCACTACCTTTTTCACTACCCACCACAGTCAACTACAATTGACCTTCTGAGGTAAGAGACCTATAGGCAATCTTCATCTTTTATAACATATGGAGAGTATATTTTGTAATCCTTTAAGACCCTTAATAGTTACCTTCTATCAATCAACATTTATATTCATTCTTGGAAATCATTTCATGACAGGGTCAAAAACAAAAAAACCTATTATAGGTGGGTACTTTGGGGTTAAAACACACCTATAAGTGTGTTTGAGATTTACCATCCTATCTATAACCCTCTATTGGCACATATTCTAGATCAAAAGTCCTATCCTATTACTTGAAACAATACACACATGTTCTCAAGTCTTGATTTGAAATTTTTAGAGGTAAGTCCATTTTGACCTCTTTCCTATAGATCTCACTAATTTAATTTAGTGAATAAAATGTGATTTTAGGCTCCCCAAAACTTATCCTCCTCTAATACTCTACCACTTAGAATTTTCCAAGCTATTTTAATTTATATAAGTTATAAAAAATGTCATGATATGCATCAAAATTCACTTGTAACCCTATTGTAGACCTTCCACAAAACTCTTAGGTCCTTTATTTTGCTCTTTTAGGGACTATATCACTAAATACAATCATTGTGCTTTAGAAGGTAGTTCCTTACTACCCTTTATCAATATATAGCTCCACATGAGTCTTATATGATTAACATAACATGTTATTAATACAAGGTGAACCTCTCCAAGTGCTTCAACACTTCAAAACAATCACTTAGTTTTTTGTTAAGCTACCTATAAGTGACTATTCTAGTATGCAGGTAGAAAATGTAATAATGGATAGTGGGCATTGGTTTTGACCCTCATTTTAGTTTTAAATTCATCTTCATACCATAAAATGCATCATTCATATTCAAAAACACTTTAATAAAGTTTCAACACTTAATTTTCAACATGAACACCTCTTTCATGGTAGCCTGCTAACTGTGTATAACAATCATAGGTAGATTGACTGAAATTACTTTATGAATACAACCTATAGAAAATCTGATTGTAAAATGAGGTTGGAGTGTTAGGATAAATCAATAAAAAATTTATAACATGTAAATATACCTATTACAACCCCCTAGATCCATGAAAAAGCACAAAGTTTCCAAAAATAGTGAAAACTGCTTATTATACTCAAAAGAGACTAATTTGCAAATTTGGGATTATTAGATCATCAAAACACCCCAAAACATGGAACCAAACATGGGAGAAATAAGGGGACATATCCATGATCATATGGAACCAACATCAGTAAGTGTACTGTATATAGATGCTCAAACCAAGGTAAAACATGTAGGGTTCATAGATTAGTAGGCATATTTACATAGTGAACCTATTAGTAATGGTTCATAAAGCACGATTAATAAATATTAAAAATCCTTACATGAAAATTAATGTATAAAATTTTACTCCAACCTCCCCATATAGTTTTATTTGAAACTTCCTAAGCTATCTGTACCAAGGGAAAACCTGCAAGTTACTTTTGCTTGCCAAAAAGGGTGAAAAGAGAGATGAATGGTTTAGAGAAATAAATGACACTTAAAAAATTTAAAAAGAATGAAACTAAGCTTGGGATATCTGAAGATTAATATTTTAACCTTTTCCAAGTGGCACACTTGACAAGGAGGTCGTACAAGTTCCATTTTCTTCTCCTTTCACTAGAAAATTGCCTTTTCTTTTGTATAACCTACCATATATCAGTTTGGTCAGTTAAATAAGACTTATAGGGACACATGGTGCATAAAATTACCTATTTAGACCTTAAAATTTCCAAAATAACCTATATAACTTCATTAAATGCACCTTTTTAACCCTTAAAATGACTCAAAATGATAAATGGACATACATACTAATTGGTCAAAGCTAATATAACATTGAATGGCACAAATGACCTATAAAACACCTCATAACCTGATATTAGACCCCCTAAAACACCTAAAGGTCAAGTATTTACCTAGAGGTACCCCAATTTGACCTAAAAGTCAAATTTGGTCAACAATAGATTCAAAGGAGTGGTTTAAGGAGAGTCAACATGAGACACTGCATTCAACTTGAGCTCTATCCACCATTTTATCACATAGCATAATACATCAAATCAAATGCAGAAAGAGATTCAAGAATGTAGGGATACATGAAGGGAACTCTCTAACATGATTGTAGAATGTGAAATAAGCCACCCATACTCTTTTGGTCCTAATGAAGATCATATTTTGGAGATATTCAAGAGTTTTGATGCATATATTGAGAAGACATAGGTGAAAAAGGATAAAGAGTATTTTGAAGTGATGGTTGTAGATTA
The DNA here is from genome assembly GCA_037957365.1 of Torreya grandis. Classification (NCBI taxonomy): domain Eukaryota; kingdom Viridiplantae; phylum Streptophyta; class Pinopsida; order Cupressales; family Taxaceae; genus Torreya; species Torreya grandis. The sequence goes on from JARHVA010002666.1 coordinate 1,180,246, forward strand.
ATTATTTCTATCAAAAACATTTTGTATATTGTATTTCCTTATGTTAAAAATATTATAAAGTTACATATTATAAATTACAACTATCATTTTGATAGCTCTTTTTGAGAAAGATTTGTTGATGATTAAAATTGCACTGTTTCCAACACCAACAATGGAAAGTTTCAGGAATGTGGGACCTGCAACCTTAAATGACCTCCAAATTTTAAAATAAGCTAGCTCTTCTTTATCTCAAGTGTATTATGAGGAAAGGGATAGGAATTAAATAGAAACACAAATGCAATGAAATAAAATCTAACTATGGCGATGCACCTAAATTTAATTTGACCCTTAATTCTAAGCACAGTGAAGCTATCTTTAAAATTCAATTACATTAAAGAGCAAACAAGGCATGATCAATGTAAAAGATAAGAACATATAGGATCAAAGGCTCATAGTTTAGATGATTTTGCAATAACACAAAAAATATCAACAAAGGCACAGAACTCAGTCTTCTTATTTATTTTCCAATTTCATAAAAGGCACAGAAACATGCAAAGTTACTCAAACTTTCTAACTCAAGAAAATGGAACAAAGGCAAATGACAGCACTAGTTATAGTAAGAAAGTCTAAAACTTCTTGATAATAATCTCTCACAAAAAATTCTCTCTATCCTCTCCTCCCTCTTGGTGATCTTTGCACCCATATTTATAGCATCAGACTAGCTCTGGATTGCCCGCACATTCCCAATCCAATGGTCTAACTAAACTCTAACTAAACTAGAAGTGTCTAACAAAAGATATTTCTTGGATCTAAAACCTTCCATCTCCCTACATGTCATTAGCTAAAATAGATACAGAGGACACTTCCCACTGTGAAAAGGCTGAGGACACTTGGTAGTATCCACTTACTCTTCTTGAAAACCTTCTTATTATATAAGAGGCATTAGAAAATGACACTTGGCAGCTTCCACGCACTCATAGAATACACATAACACTTTCCATGTAACTTATATTCTTTACTGTGTCTTTACTCAGGAGTGTTTTGTCTTTGACATCTGTCACAGTCCACTTCTTTGAAACTTTAACCACTTATAAAAAATGGGATCCATAGCACTTCTCACTTGAACAACTTTATAAAAGAAAAGGGGAAAGGTGTCACTTTCCATGTATTTTTAACAAATGACACGTGGTAGCTTCCATTTTCTTCAGCTAGGGACACATGGCAGCTTTCATCAACCTTTAGCTAGACTATTAAAACATTTGGGACTCATTTTGGATTCATATGGATGGTGACACTTGGCAGATTTTGCTAACTTTAGAAACAAAACTTGGGTCCCACCACAGTCTTTACTTCTTGATGAAACAAAGTAAAGATATTTTAGATGTTGACATGTGACGGCTTCCACTTTCTTTAGCTATGAATACATGGCATCTTTCATTGCTTTTAGAAAAACATATTGAAACCTTCCATAATTTCCACTTGGCACCTTTCGCTTGATCCTAAGAAAATCTTATTAAAAGAAGATTTCAAAACTCAAAATAAATTTGAAATGTGGATGTCAACACTTGTCACGCTCCGCTGAGTTACCATGGGACACATGGTATGTTAAAAACAACTTGCAAAAATTATAAAATGTGTCTCAACCGCTGAAACTTGGTAACTTCCACTCGACTTTGATACTTAGACAAAATTTAGGCAAAATAAACTCATGCCTGTGTTGTGTTTCAAAACTTCAACTACCTCAAAAATGAAATACACAGGGACAAAACTTGAAGTGCACAACTGAAACTCAAAAAAATAAAAATGTAGAGTTTTTTTACTCTACAGTTCTTAGCGACCCCAAGGACTTTTCAGCCTGCTCAAAAAGAAGAATCCACAATCTCTCGCATGATCAAATGTGATAAAAATCGCAACTTCAATAAGGTTGTCTGATAAGTAGACCACTCATCATCAGATATTCTCTACTTATTTTGTAATTCATGGAAGGCTAAATCAAGGTTAATGATATCCTTATGTGAAAAATTTTGCAAAATATGAACTACAACCTTCAATTGAAATTCAAGCTGGGATATGGGCATCAAGATAGCTTCCACTTCAGGCACTGATGAATCATCTGTTAAACCCTAGAAAACTAACTGATCACTTTGCCTGGCTAACAATAAAGGTTTAATCTAATCAATCATCAACATTGTATTGCTATCCAAAAAAGGGGAAGGAAGACCCAATTGCACTAGATCTTCAATGTATTGTTTCATGTCTTTTATTCCTTCTTTCACCACATCTAGAATCTCTTTGCATTTAACTATTACAGAGTTAAAACTGAGAACTTCATTCACTCTTTTAGCAGTGATCATTCTATCACTAATCCTTGCTACTGATAACATTCTATCAGTTGCATCGTATAGCTTTTGCAGCAACACATGAGAGTCAAACACTCTCAAAGAGACAGTGGACAGAGTGGCTTCAACTAAAGTCTCCACCATTTTACACTATTTTTGTACATTGAGCAGAAAGGTTAGAGAAGGTCTGAGATGAGTAATCTCTTCAGAGATTCTTTTCCATATTGATACATAAAGCTCCTTAACCATATTCAAAACCCCTATCTTATTTGGCCTATTAGCCAACTCAAGTGTCAATTATTTTGTCATTTGTCTCTCAGCTTAGAGTTGGGTCTATATAGCAGCGGTATTGTTCTACTCATTCAACAGCTTTTGTTGAAGTTGAGCGACTTATAACAGGCTTTCCTCACATTTTTCCTATAATGTTGCCTTTTCCCGCCTTAAGGCTTTCACTATATATTTCACTTGCATTAGCCCTGCTTTCAAAGAATCATTTTGGGCCTGAATAGCCTGGTGAGTCTAAAAAGAAATAGTATCTTGCAACTTTTTATTGAGACTCTCTATTTTGTTATTCTTGGTATTGATTTATGTAGCCAAAATGCTATAATTTGCCTTCTCTTGGGCTAGATTAGCCTCCATATTTTGTAGCTTCTTTGATATTTTCAATTAATCATTAGCTACTACAGAAGTGGATTCATTTAGTAGATCAACCCTATCTTGTGGTCTAAAAAGGGACATGTCTATAGCCACTACATTCATTATATAATCTTCAGGCTACATTTGCTCATTTGGCTTGACTATATTAGGTGACAAATGGGTCACCATTAGTTGCTATTGGATTGGGTCAAATTGTGACCTCATATGTGGTATAGCCAGAGCTTTATTATCTTTGATCTTCTTTTTCTCCATTCGAGCTTCCCTTGCCTTCTTAGCAGCATCTACTTGAGTTTGGAAGGTAGAAGGAGAGGCAATGTGCCCACCTAAAAAATGATAACCTTGTGGCAAGCCATATGGAATATCCAAATGTTAGCTAGGGGGTGGTAGGGGATATTATTTGGCCATATGGAATCATCACCCTTATAGGAGAAGAAAGAGATTGAGAAGAAAAAGGAGAAACAACACTTACCTGAGGAGCAACCAAAGTACTCTATGGTTGGCGTTGTGAGGGTTCTACCCTCTCCTCTGAATCAAGTTGAAACCTTAGCCTCTTATGTTTCCTTGGTGTTTCTTCTTCTAGTTGTGCTCCCTTCTCTTCAACATTTACCACTACTGCAAGTGGTGATTGTGTAAAACTAAGAACCCCAAGGGCTGACACTGATGGATAAGCTTTTGGTGGTGAAGATACCACACTCTTTTATTTTTCAATGGCACTGAGAGATTGAGGCCAAATAGTTATAGCTACTGTAGTTGAGGTTTGCCCTGGGGTCTGTAATGTTTGACAAGATTCTACTCTAGCTTTTGGCTCTCCACCCTGTGTCTACAAATTTCTTGTATCAGGGATAGAGATAGGAGATAGATGACATTCATCCTAGAGTTCCTCCCATTTTTATCTGAATCCACATTTCCAAAAGAGTGAGTTGTCTCACAAATCTCTTGCCTATATCTCTAATAGGCTTTGATTTTCTTAGTGTTCCAGTCTTTGTTCTTTAATGCTCTTCTTAAACCAGAAGTCATTCTAATTTTAGGATCAAAATCCCTTTGCTTAACATAAAAATTTTCCCATGGTCTATCTTCTTGAAGGGGTAAATTCATCAATTCTACATAAAAATTAGGAATATCTTCCCTAGGATTTTTTTTTCCCAAAAGGGATGGCCCTCATGCATAATTTTGGAAGCAACCTTATTATTCTTGACCCATGAAGTTATGAAACCATTTGGATCATATCCCCATTTATCTTCAATTAGATAGAAACCTAGGAAGGCTAGCTTTCTCAGCAACATGATCTCAACATCTCTAACCTCTAGGGCCATGTTGTTTGTCACCCATGGAACATCATACATTTTCTTCTTTTTCTTCCTAGTGCCATATTCATTATCCACCATGGACACTTGCCTAGTGACCTCTAAGAAAGCTAACCTAAGGGTCAAAATCTTAGGTAGAAACACTGGTTCTCCACTAAAACCATGGACTCTAATAATAGTATGATGGGATCTAAAAAAGTAATCACAAGGAATAGTGTAATTGGTCATAAGGCCTGAGACACTTGGAGTCAATCTATTTACAATCGGCTCTAGGCTTAGATAAAAAAAGCAAGGGCAACAAAAAGTTCCCAAAATTCATATGGGTCACTAGTTTTAGACAAGATATGTGTCCATGCAAACACAAGAATGGTCCTATGTATATCGAAGCTTGGGTCATACATATTTAGATGCATGTGTTGGGAAAAGACTACAGAATTTTGATACAACATGAGATGAAACATATAAGAGGAATACCTAAAAACCCCTTTATATTTGAAATGGGTGAGCTGATCAACCATTGAATATGCAATCTACTTAGAGAAATCAAGATGATACTCCTGAGTCTTGTCAACAGTTTTCAATCTAAATAGAATGGTCATTTGCTCTTCATAAATAGTCATATCATCTTTCATTCTGAAAATGAAAGCCATCATGGAAAGTGCATCTTGACTAGCTTGTGCAAATTGTGCTATTGTTGTTGGCAGTGTCAACATAGTAGTATCATCATCGCCTAATTGCAATTCTAATTTTAGAAACCTTAATTGAGTATTGACATTTGCCCACATTTTTTGCATTTTGGTGATTGTGGGAAATGTGGCTGTCTTGTCATGATATAGGGCCAACATGTCTCTGATATCCTTTGGTGTAATTTGCATTGTGAATGGACCCTATTTTATGGTATTTAAGGGTGCATGAAATATTTAGAGCATATTTTAACTAAGTCAGGGCACGGATGTACACCTGGGACAATGAATTGTGCCACTGGGAAGTCCATATCCTCATTGCAAATGTTTCATATTATCCAACCTTGGCCCTTTGAATACACCTTTGATGTGCCCCTTCTCTTAGAGTCTTACTAGGCTTTTGAAGAATTGGGTCCATTATTCCATCTACAAAATCTTTCACCTTTGCTAGGTCATTTGCATAACCAACTTCAGGGACTCTAGTGCATGGATATGTCTTTAAGGGTTGTGTAGGGGCTGAAGCATATAATTTGCTTGTGAAAAACTTATCAATGGATTCATAAATCCTAGACCCTTGTTTCAAAGACTGTGCTCCCTCCATATCTATATCTATACTATGGTAATGGGTATGGAGCTTTGCAATAGGGAAGGTGCTTTCACTAAGCAAGCTTGTTATGCACTAAAAATACAGGTAATAGGGATTTTCTAGCAGATGCAAGAATGTTTGAGACACTTGTAAGCTTTAACTCTTGTTATGAGGTATTTAATGACCCATCAAGTCTTAAAAATGGCATTAAAACTAGATAACCATTAGCAAAACTTACTAAATCTTCATGGGACAGTCAGTTAGACACGTCATGAAAGTGGTTGCACAAGGTACCTTGGGGAATTTAAGGATTTGGGAGAGATTTAATATGTCAAGAGTTTTGAAATTTTTAAAAAAGACTCTAAGCCATGACCATGTGTTCAAAGAACACTTATTAAAAGAAAGAATGGGAAAGACAAATGAGAAAACAAAGCAACAAGGAAAAGGAAACTATCTAACTATAATACATGAACCAGGTATCTTTGCCTCCCTCCTAGATCAAAAGTAGAATTTTTGAAGTCTCCTTCATGGCGAGAAAACTTATGGTGCCAAACAAGTGGCTGAATGGGATGAAGCTCTGGTGACTTCCTCTTCTTGCATGCCACCTTGATTGGCCTGCATCTGAGTGGATCAGAGTCAAACATGCTTCCAACATATATATACTCTTCTTGTTCTTGAAAGCTTATCAAATGTTGGTTCTTCATACTGACATGTTTCATCAAGAGATTAATGACTATTGGCTCATTACCATAAGCCATTGATATATATCAGTGATTGGCTTATCTCCTTCTACCTCAAACTCAGGTTCTATTACATGATCATCCTCCTTAATGAATTTCAAAATATCATCTTCAAATTCACCAACCTCTTGAAGGGATAAGCCTTAAAGCTTGTAACAATTTTGCATATTTATTTGAATCTCAATGCTATCTTGTCCATTTACAACTAGCTCACAGCCTCTTCGAAGAATAGTATAACCTGCCCCAATGACTTTAAACAAGCCATTCAAATCATGATCAAGGAAGTGTCCATGTTCCTCCATATTGTCTTGCAAAGTGAGAAAAAAGTCAAAAATTATCTCTTCCTCATTAGGGATTAAGGCTTAAGCTTGTGACTTGTCCTCTTGTTCATCAAAGGGTTTTCCTATAGTGATTTCCTCCTCATCTGCACTCATGAAATCTCCTTGACCAGCCATGAATTGAGCACACTCCTCCATATCATCTTCAAGGTCCTAAGCTGGTTCATGATTTTCCCTCTTCCAACTCAGAATCTGGAATTCATGTTGAGAGACCTGAGGATTGGTAGAAGAGGTATCTTTTGGCATTTCTTCCCTTAAAACATTTGGGATTTTATGATCTCCATCAAATATGACATAAGTGTCTAGACCAGTGGAGTCATAATCTCCATATGGGTCACTTTGCATCATAGCTAACAAATGATTATTTTCCTCTTCTTAGTCATGTTCAGTCCAGTCACCTAACTCCTCAACAAAGACCCTTTCTTCCTTATTTAGCATAGCATGAGCTACCTCTAATTTTGAGGTTGGTTCATTGGTGATGTGATCCTTAGATAGTGGCTCAAATAATATCTTCATCTTTGAACCATATTTGGTTTTTAAGATGAGATGAGAGTAATCAAGTGACATATATCCTCCTATCTTGGCTATAAACTCTCTGGATAAACATAAACCAAATACAGGGGGTATATCTATGACTACCACATCTTGATTGACAATTATATTAGGACAAGTATATAATTGCAATGGAATTTGTTTAATTCTCCCTATTGTTTGCACTGATTTTCCATCTAGCTACATGACTCCTCTAGTAAGTGGATCATACTTTATTTTTAAAGCATCAGCTATTTGCTTAGGCATTACTGTAGTACTCGCCCCTGAGTCTATCATCACATTATGCAAGAGTTTCTTTCCAACTATCAGAGTCAAATAGAAGGGCTCTAGTTTGGATTTACTTACCTCTACTACATTGTTCAACAAGGCTATTACCTTTAGAGGAACTATGTCCTTGAGCTTTTCTTTATCAACAAGTCCTTCACTGCCAATATGTTTAGGCACTACTTGGCCCTATAGAGCTTCTTATAATAGTATGTTTTACTCAGGAATGGCTAATATGTCCCATATTGACACTTGTGTTGGAGTCATCTTTAGCTGATCCACCACATTCACTGGTCCTAATGTTTGGGTTCTTGGAAAATAAGGGTACCTTGCTTTTTCTTGAACTTGTCTAGGAACTACTTAGTTCTGCACTAGCTAAGGCACTTCTTGTCTAGTAGTTGTGTTTTGATGAATTTGAAATGGAGGATTCCCTATAACTTCATTATTTGTGACTTCAAGTTGTTCCATCATTCTTCTCTTTGATCTCGTATAGTAGTCTAATTGCACCACTGGTTTCTTGGAAGTAGAAGCTTCATTCAAGAATACTGACTCTTCATATTCAACCCATGAAACAAAGCATGTTTTAGGGCTATTTATTCTTCTTGTTGTAAGGACATCCCTTGCATCTAAGCCATCGGGACTAAATTTTTCATACCAAGGGACTAGTAGGCTTGAGTGTCAAACCTACTTGCAAATTGTCCATCCATTCTTCTTTGCTCTACTACCTTTTGTTATAGATTACCCATGGGACAATCTCTAGGTGTATGAGCATTATTACAAGGAAAACACCAGGCATTGGTGCCATTTTCATAATTATTCTTCCCTTTAACAATCTCTCTATTTGGATTGGGGGAATAGCCTATGAGGATGTATTGACTGTAACTAATTGGTTTCCTGACTGAGGGTTATTTTGCCTTTGATGACCCTGATACTGGTTTGGCTATGGTGGAAATCTATTTCCTTGGTAGCCTTGATATTAAGGTTTAGGATAAGTATGTTTCTATCTTTTTATGTTAATTAACTCATTTGAAAATGTTCTTAAGATGTTCTTGATATCATCCATCTCAGATGACTAGGCAGGGACAAGTTCTTTAGTAGGTTGTTAAGGATATATGTACATAGACATAGGTGGGGCTATGGAATTTTCTTGAGGAAAAGGTAAGGTAATTTTTGGAAACATGGGAATGGGAGGCCTTGGGGACAACTTTCTAGCATCTATTAAATTATTTTTAGCTCTGACTGCATAGTCATAAGCTTCTGCTAGAGTCTGACCTCCAAGTGACTGAATCATTACTGATATGTCTAAATTTAAAGCTTTAAGATAAAATACTATAGCCATACTTGGTAACGGTCTTGTTGTAGCAGGAATATTTTCCCAAGTCTTTTGAAATATTCAATTGAAGTTAATCATTACTTCTTGTGGTGCCCTTTTGATAGTAATCAATTATTGCAATAAAGAAGATTTATCACCCTTTTCTTCAAACCTTTCAAAGAAAAGATCTCCAAGTTGATCCCATGTAGATATTGTATTTGGAGTCAAGGATCTATACCATTCCAGAGCCTTCCCTATTAAAGAAGCTGCTAATAATCTTATAGCCACATTCTATTGTGTGACCACATGAATTGCACAGACATTAGACACATCCTATAGATGTTCTTCAGGTGTTTTAAAATCTTGCCCACTAAACTTAGGTAGAGATTTCAGGGCATTTACTGGAATAGGAACCCAAGTGGTCGGTGGTATTGGGAGGATCAAAGGATTGCCAGTGTTCCAACTTGCATAATTCTTTGGGGGTATTGGAGCTCCCATATTTACTCTTGGTATTGCTATAAACTGATTTACCCTTCTTCTTAGACTAGTTACCAATGGTGGGAAAAGAATACCTATATTTATAGTAGATTGAGATCTTTTTATTGGTCTACAGCTCTGACTCCTTATAGCTCTCTGGTTCATACTATCTTGAAAGAAACTTCAAGATGGTGTCCCATCAGGCATGCCAAAAACTATTGATGATTAAAATTGCATTGTTTCCAACACCAACTATGGGAAGTTTCAGGAATGTGGGACTTGCAACCTGAAATGACCTCTAGATTTTAAAGAAGCTGGCTCTTCTTTATCTCAAGTGTATTATTAGGAAAGGGATAGGAATTAAATAGAAACACAAATGCAATGAAATAAAATATAACTATGGTGATGCACCTAATTTTAATTCGACCCTTAATTCTAAGCACAGTGAAGTTATCTTTAAAATTCAATTACATTAAAGAGAAAACAAGGCATGATCAATGTAAAAGATAATAACAGATAGGATCAAAGGCTCAAGGTTTAGATGATTTTGCAATAACACAAAAAATATCAACAAAGGCACAAAACTCAATCTTATTTATTTTTTCAGTTTCATAAAAGGCACAAAAACATGCACAGTTACTCAAACTTTCTAACTCAAGAAAATAGAACAAAGGCAAATGACATCAATGGTTACAACAAGAAAGTCAAACTTTTTTATAATAATCTCTCATAGAAAATTATCTCTATCCTCTCCTCCCTCTTGGTGATCTATGCACCCATATTTATAGCATCAGACTAGCTCTAGATTGCCCACACATTCTCAATCCAATGGTCTAACTGAACTCTAACTGAAATTGAAGTGTCTAACAAAAGATATTTCTTGGATCTAAAACCTTCCATCTCCCTACAAGTTCTTTGGCTGAAATAGATACAGAGGACACTTGCTACTATGAAATGGGTGAGGACACTTGGCAGTATCAACTTACTCTTCTTGAAAACCTTCTCATTATATAAGAGGCATCAAAAAATGACACTTGGTAGCTTCCATGCACTCATAGAATACACACGGTACTTTCCATGTAACTTATATTCTTTATTGTGTCTTTACTCAGGAGTGTTCCATCTTTGACATCTATCACAGTCCGCTTCTTCAAAACTTTAACCACTTATAAAAAATGGGACCCATAGCACTTCTCACTCGAATAGCTTTAAAAAGGAGAACAAGATCAGATGTAACTTTCCACATATTTTTAACAAATGACACGTGGTAGCTTTCATTTTCTTTAGCTAGGGACACATGGCAGATTCTGTTGATCTTTAGCTAGACTGTAGAAACATTCAAGACTCATTTTGGACTCATATGGATGGTTACACTTGGTAGCTTCCACTGACTTTAGAAACAAAACCTGTGTCCCACTACAGTCTTTACTTCTTGATGAAACAAAGTGAAGATATTTTAGATGTTGACACGTGGCAGCTTCCACTTTCTTCAGCTATGGATACGTGGTGTCTTTTGTTGCTTTTTAAAAAACATATTGAAACCTTCCACAATTTCCACTTGGTGCCTTTTGCTTGATCTTGAGAAAAACTTATTGAAAGAAGCTTTCAAAACTCAAAAGAAATTTGAAACATGGATGCCAACACTTGTCATGCTCTACTGAGTTACCATGGGACATGTGGTACATTCTGAACAACTTACAAAAATTATAAAATGTGTCCTTGCTATTGACACTTGGCAGCTTCCGCTCTACTTTGATACTTAGACAAAATTTAGGCAAAAGAAACTCACGCCTGTGCTGTGTGTCAAAACTTCAACTGCCTCAAAACTGAAATGCACAGGGATAAAACTTGAAGCACACAACTGAAACTCAAAAAAATAAAAATGTAGAGTTTTTTTTACTCTACAAGATCCATTTGCACTTTCCATGTTCCTTTTTGATAGGTTGAAATTTGTAAAATCAAATTTGTAAATTACACTTTCCTTTTTGACAAGTCTAAGTTGATTAGATTACAAAAGCACATATTTTAAAATGCATTTCCAATTTTTTCAAAATTATGTGACTTGAACATTGTAAAAGTCCCAATTTAAAATTAAAAGTTAGTGTTTTGTAAAAATAGCTTAAATTTATCTAAAGTTATATATTGTTTTAAATTCAAGTTTCACTTTGGTGCCTCATTATATGAAGAATCCATTGTAGAGATAAATTGAAGAAGACAAAGGCATTTCATGAAGATTCCCAAGCTTCCCTCATGATTCTAGTAGTTTGGATCATGCTCAGCACTTGCATGTTCTTTTTCCACTTGTTTACCTTGTAAAATACACCATTACATTGAATATCACACCCCCTTTACTTGGAGTTTGTATATTTTGCATGCTCTTTAACTAGGCATGGATTTATTTACTAACTACATCTCTTTCATGAGATTTTTTGTATAACTATGGGTATTATGGCATAGCCCATTTATCTTTTTATTACTATAAATATTATTATGCATTTTTAATAACTTATCTATATGTTATAACTTGGAGAATGAGAATATATTGAATATTTACCTTTATTGTCTGTGTGACCTTTGTGTATGTAAGGTTATTTAAATATTTGTCAATGTTTTATTCTTATTTTAGTCACAAAATTTCATTTGTGGTATTTTATTTCCCTTTTAAAATATTGTTTGATTAATATTATATATATATATATATATATATATATATATATATAATCCCTTGTATGAGAAAATACCCAATATTACCTTTGGTTTCACATTTACATGAGTTTGTGCTCCAATAATTTTCAATATATTTATTGTTTTTTTGTGTTCATTAAATTAAGCATTAAAATCAAATATAAAAAATTTAGTGCAATCACCATTTCCATTTTTTGTTCAATTTCACTTTCAAAACTCTGTTCTCACAGTCAAAATGCTAGTTTAGAGGTAAGACCATTAAGAAGTAAAATTTCCATATGAGCTTTTAGTTTATTAGTTGAACCAAATTTAGTGAAAGGATGTTATCATTTCTAGAGGTTAATCTCAATTCATCAAGGTCTTATATCTTTGAGGTGATCCCATTGTATCATTATATTTTCACATATCGAGCTACAACATCAAAATGGGTGGAAAATCTATGTGATAATAGATCATATATGAAATTGTCATAAACTAATATGTTTTCAATGTTTTGAGCATAAAATAGGGTAAAAATCTTGTTAATGAGTTTCCAACCATTATATTGGGTATTTTTGGACTTTTTATACCCTCTCATATCATAAATTTCTCACACTCCTTGGAAGTGCCTCTGGAAGTCCACATCAAATAGCTAGTCTGCATATGATAAAAATAAATGGCCTAATCAACTAGGAAGGGGAAAGTTTTAGGAGTGTAGTAATTAGAAGTCTTAAGTCATGATGTTCAAAAAAAATTTAAGCCTATAATATGATTTTTTTATCTATTTTTATGGTTCTCTTCAATATTATATGGTCATCTAAGCATAAACAACCAAGTCACTAGGCCTAGTGGCCTTCTAGGCCTACTTGGATCACAAGGAGAGATGTAGAATGGCATAGAGGGGATGATAGAAGGTCAATTTAGGGTCACATTTCACCCTGTAAATGATATATTGAAATGGTAAAATCCACATTCCATGGTCTTTATGAAGGAAAAAGTAGTTTCATGTCTAGTCAACATGCATGAGAGATGGTGGGTTGCTCAATGCCTCATGAAGGCCTAATTACACCTCATTTTCACCTTTTAACTACCATAGGATGAGTGCTTGATAATTTTGGGCATGTCCATACCGTGAATATGACAACTACATCCTCCACCATTCCACTTAAATGCCTAAGGGCCCATTGAAGACTAGCAATCAAAAGACCAATGCATGAAGGGGGTATGAGAGGATATTGTAACTCCTTGTAACTGATGATGGAGTGGAGTATGGTCAATTATGAACTTTATCTACAAATCCACACCATTTTACCTCTCTCTCTTTTGATTATTCTATATATTTGGGCCTCATGGCCTTTGTTTATATCCCTCACCTGAGTGTGAGGAGACTCTACCTAGATTTGTACTTGGTAGACCTCTTGAACTAATACAATGACTTATTTAGCTTATTCCATATTGATTTAGTGTTTTTATGTTGGTTTTACTTACATAATTACCATATTTAGCTTCCTTTTGTAGGTCCTAGCCTCACCTATATATTAATACATGTTTTATGCAAGTTAAATAACATGTAAGAAGTGTTAATGATTGATTTTAAAGTGGAAGTTTGATTGTAAGTGCCTTGAACCAGGCCTTCCCTTCATTACCCTATTTATTTGGTCATCTATCATAGCCCCTATGTGAAATACTATTTCCTAGACACTCTTGGAAGTAGTAGCTCGGTTACTTGTTTGGTTCACTAGTGTTGTTCAAGGTGAATAGAGTGAATAGTCTATATCAGTGCATCACCACCATTAGAGTAGGTTTATTTTATTCACTCTCTATCCCTTTTCACCCAAAAGTCAATAGGTATTAGTTATTTTAAGGCCAAATAGATGCACCAGGGGAGATATCCCCATAAACTAGAGGTTTGGTCTTACTATAGGTCACCCACAACATTTAAACTAGTCCCATATTAGTTTAGCCTTGAAGGTAGGCTTGAATAACCTCCTTATAGGGTATAGGTTGGAGAGTTAATAACAAGCCCACTGTGATTCCCCCATTTTGATATGAGAGATTTAGCTTTAAAGTCACTCATCTCAAAACAAGAGTTATTTGTATCATATGTTAAAGATGTAATCATGTATTATTATGTCAACATGTAGAAATTATCTCATTATAATAATGTAATTTTCAATAAATCATATATGTAACATATTGAATGTGAGGCATATATATATATATATATATATATATATATATATATATATATATATATATATATATATATATATATATATATATATATGCCTCACATTCAATATATATATATATATATATGAGGCATAAATTAAAGTAAATATCTCTAATCTAGACTACAAAGCAATAATACATGATATGTATTATGACACCATTAATTAATCTTAACAAATGTAATAATCACAGCACATAGTTTCACATAATGATACACATATGATGAAGGGATACATACAAGGGACATGTTCAAATGTTATACATAACATAAAACATTACACACATAAGGCTAGAATTAATTTGGACATGTTAAAATTATGTACAATAAAATATTTCACACATAGTACCAAGGGTCGCAAATAATGGACATTTTCAAATATCACCTTTATCAATCAATATTGCACACATAAGGCCAAAGGCCACAAAAAATGGAAATTTTTAAATGTTTCACATACCAATAAAATATTTCAAACATATGGCAAAGGGCAAAAATAATGGATATGTTTAAATGTCACATAAGCAACACGTCATTAGAAATCAATGTCTAGCCTATCATGCAAGAAAGTAAAAAACATTGAAGGAGCACAAAAAAAATGAAAACTAGTCTACACTATCCATATGTATCAATTTCATATCATATAAAAGTATCATATTCGTGTATAACAATTTCAAATATGAGTACTTATAAAAACACTTGAAAGATATGTATCTTGACATGGCATTTGAGGTCATTGATAGATATAACCTTTTAGAATGTAACTTTTAGAAATTATATGCCTTTAGCATAGGCATGGCCACAAGTTATAATGGAATTCAACATATAAAAATCCATGTATAGTATGTATATACCACTTCATACTCATATACCTCATGAATTTCATGTGTGTTTGAAAAATAATATGTTATCTACCAAAATATGTGTAAATAACATATGTAAAGTAAATTTGCAACTCACATCATGCCCAAGTCCATTTTTTTTAATTTTGAAATTATTTTTAATGTTTTTTGTATTTTTTACATTTTTTATTTTTTATTTTTGATGTATTTAAATGTTTTTTTATTTTTGATATATTTAAAAAAAAATGTGTTTTTGAAAATTTTATAAAATAAACTAGCATATGCCAATCAATGGGAGGACCATAGTGTGTGCTTGGATCATAAAGGTGTAATATGACTTTCCATGGATGGAGACTACTACATGTTTATGAATTTGAATTTAAAAAGGCTTCAGGTATTGTAACAAAATTGTATTAAGCATTACTCATAGTATCATTTGTAGGATGTATAACTTGAGAGGGTGCAAGACTTGGGGGAATCTATGATATAATAGGAAAAGGTCTCATTTCATGTGTTCATTATGGAACATTCTAAATATATGTGTTATTTTAAAAAGTATGCATTGTATAATATTTATGTTTATTTGCATTTTAACTAACTCTTTGATATTAAGTTTTTTTATTAGGAAGGTGTACTGCTTGCTTCTAAACTAATGATATAGAAAGATTTTATATAAGTGTAATAATTGATTCTAAACTATGAATATGAATAGGTAAAATTATATTTTTAATATTCTCTTGAATATGTGTGATGAATATATTTTTATTATGCCCTTGAATATGTGCCACTACCAATTACAATGGTGGTGGGTGAGGAGGATGAGTTACCACTAACTATAGAGGGTATTCATATCAAATTCCTATAGCTTTAACAACTTGATTACAAAGTATATACTTGATACATTGATGTATTATTTATGTTACTACACAAATATTTTGTATCTAAAGGAAACCTAATAACATATCAAATACCCTTGTGTTTATTATGACTAGAAATAGAGTATCCATTGTTGTTGAACCAACTTTGAGAGGTAGCACTATATGCCCAATATTATTCTGTGTGTGTTCATTTAATGTTTTGATTATCCTTGACATAGATTTTAATTTTTTTATCCAATAATATGAATAAGTTATCATTTTACATGTGTTTTCACTTGAACCTTTTTAATCAGGACATAGTGTATGGGTTTTTTTATTAATATAAGCTCAAATAAAGAGTATGTGGTTATCTGAATCATCATCAAAAATATAAATATCAAAAAATGTAATCATAGGACATGATGTAAATTTGCATATAAATGTACCAATAATACCATTTATTTGATGCCCATATGTTGAAAGAGGAGGATGTGCATTATACGCATGATGTGCCTCTAAATTATCTATATTTTCTTTTGTATCATGGTTTGGATATGGATTAATGGATATTTTTAGATTTTCATTGTCATTTTTTGTGGTCTAGATTCCTTTGTGTGTGTGCTTATCTCAATATTATTATCATCAATAATATCTTATATCTTATGCCTTAGACTAAAACACTTGTTTTTAGAATGTCCAATACAACTTTACTAGTCACAATGTGTTACTATCTAATCCCTTGTGTTGAGGCTTGTTCATATCAACCTCTAATGTTGGAGGGAGAGATATGATATTGAAATCAAGTAATTTTTGTAACATGGAATGAGGAGGTTATGGTAACCTTTTAAATTACCTCCTTGTTGGAGTTGTCAATTGAATCTTTGTTTTTGGTTGTGATATTGCATTGACTATTTATATTTGACCTTACAGTTTGATTTGTTTTGAAACTTAATATTTGAAGTAGATAGAGAATTTGGTGCATATTTTTTTTTTCAAAGTTTATATGATATAATTTGTATTTACATGATAACCTAATATTATCTTGAAAAATATCACTCAGGGCTTCACCCTTCAATTCATGCCCTTCCCACTGATGAAGGTCTCATGACTCACCATCTCATTGTGCCTAAATGCTTATATTATAATATAAAACTAATATTTTGATTACCTAGATCACCTATGGCCCAAATTATTCTTAAATATGATATACATCCTTTAGTTTCAATTAATAAATTTAATATGTATATATTATTTAGAATGTTATTATTCAAACTAAGACACTAGCATCAACACTAGTGATTAATTAGGCCTCCATTATATTTATTGCAAAATGTTTGGTATAAATAAAAAACAAATCCCACACATAATTCATCTAGTAATTTACCAAGCAATCACCTATAAATCCCACTAAATCATTTGCACAATTGAGTTATACTACCTTATTCTTACCTATTTACATATTAGTCATATGATAAGTGTTATTACATGTCTAAATTTTTCAAATAAAAACCTATGAGAAATATTTTTCAAGTTGCAAGCTAGACCACTACATACACTTTGTATATAGTGTTTTCCATTATTATTCATAAAGAAACCCACATAAGGGGGAGAAATACATCAGTCTAAGGCCTTATTTAGAGTATATAGATATGTATGTATAACTTGGTAATATAAGGGTATTTTAGGTCATCATGAATTCACTTAAGCCCACTAGCCTCTATTTTTTCATGGTGTCATACCTTAATTTGGAGGATATAGGGTTTTGATTTGAAAGCTGATATATGTAATCTATGTGCATGATCCTAGTAGATAATCATTAAGGTGAAAAATAACCATAAAATGTGTAGGTGAAATTTACATTAAAGGATGTGCACTTTACTATATATAGAAGATTTGGTTTCAAGATAGAAGCATCAATGATTGTGTCTTATTTTGATGGTAGTGTCCATGTTGATAAAGACTTCATTTTTAGAATCTAACAAATCATCATTGAGTATCAACCTAACTATTTCCACATATACACTTCTCAAATTTTCTTACACATTAGTAAACAAGCTAAGTATTATCTCTTCTTCATGTTTAAGCATGCAAATTATTGTTTGGCATTGTACTTTCTATATTTATAAAATATACATGATTCAACATTGCATTAGAATATATTATTAATTTAAATTATTTAATTTTCCTAATTTTTAGAGTAGCTTACTCCTTAATTGATTAGGATACTCTTTCATGTTAATCCTTATTTCTAAAAAGCATTAAACATTTATTTAATGTAACCTCTAAGTCTTATTATGCAACCCTAGCTTGCCCTAAAATTTTATCCCTCTAGAATTTCAAATTGTTGCATTTATTTTCCAAATCTAATTTTTGCATGGGCATAATATAGGTGATTATTATTATTATCCTTATTTCTCTATCATTCATGCTCTTTCTCTTATATCTTTTCAATGATTTTGTTTCTACAATTACACTTTATCTTATTTTTATCATCATGGATGATATATATATATTTTTATTATGATGCAATAACTATCAAACACTCTAAACAAGCTTCATTAATTCATAATTTTTCCTAACTAGGTAGGACATGGTAACAAGATCAATCATATCTTCAATATTATATAATACATCATCCCAACCCTCAAGAGGATGATGGATATTTTCCCTCTAATGACATCCATGCTCTCACTACTTCAAGGATTAAGGTTTCTCATCCTATAGTTATAAAACAAGGTAACCTATACCCTTATTCAAACCCACCCACCTCCTACATCTCCCCTAGATGTTGTATGTATGCATATTAAATTTAAAATACCTAGGGTTTATGCTTATGAATCCCTGAAAGATCAAATCATCATTATGAAAAGGTCAATAGAAGAGTTTCAAAATAAAAATCATTATTTGGTTTCAAATATCACATCATGGGAAAAAAATATCACATGTACAAAGAATCTAAAAAAAAGCTAGTGTTAATCATGTGTTTGCATTTTAACATATAAATTGTGTGCCTAATAATCATTCACATCAATATTGGAGGCTAAAATATAATTCATCTACAACTAATGCTTGAAAAAATTAACAAATAACTACTAAAACCTCAAGTGAAATTCTAAGAGAAATGTTTTGAAACAAAGTGATCAATTACCTCTTATACATCCTCTTATAATGTCAAAATAATATTGTACATATCATATAATGCATGGGCATCATATATATTATTATTTTACCTTTAAGATAAAAAATACAAAAAATAATTGATAGTGGTTATCCTATAATTGATACATCAATCAATAAGCCCACTCATATTATGAGTGCATCTCTTAAAGCCCAAGTGAAAAAATAATAAGTATGGGTACCAAAGGATAATTTCGAGCAAAAATACGTATAAATGAACAAATTAAAGAAATAAAATATTCAAAATGAAAATCTAGAGAAAGAAATGTTACACAAATATCAAGAAGGTAAAGCACATATTACATCTTTTCCTAGTGTTCAAGCAAAGATACATGACTCTTATCTAGCCCATAATGATATGCAACATTTTGACAATGATGAACATGTTTAATAAAATAAACTTTCAAGAAGGAAACACCAATACATGGTTCAATTGGTTTTTCATACAGAGATGCTCAACATGGTATATCAAAAATTTCAAGAACAACCTAAGAAGTTAGTTAATTCTTATGATAATTATGGTTATGTATAAGATTATTAGAATGACATGGTTAATATGCAATATGAATATAGAAATATAATTGAGGGTTATAACACACATGATATAATTCCTTCACAAATGCCTCCCATTTTTTATCTTATTATCTTATCTTATAACTCTTCCCTTGTCCTTATCTCTTTTTCTAATCAATTTCAAATATGCAAAAATTCAAAAAAAATAAAAAAAATAAAGAAAGAAAAAATACCAAAAATATTAGAATTTTATATGTTTAATGGATTTTGAATATTTTGTTTAATTTATGTTAGTATATATCATATAATTTATATATAAACATATATTTCATGGGTAATTTAATGTGATTCAATTATACACTAGATCCATGATATATGTACATGTAGATTTTGGACCTTTCCTCTACCCGCATGACATACTACATTAGGGGAATCTTGATTTTCTTGTTCATGATTGATAAAAATTATATTAATTTATTATCACTTTACATTATCATGTTGATATTATATACTAACACTTACACATGCCTACACTCATGCTTATATTATATATAGTATATTTATTGTGTTATTCTATAAGACATTTTTATAACACATTTATGCATGGACTAGTATGGTATGTTTATGCTAGTTTTTTATATTTAATTTATTCATATTATTTCATGCCTTACTTGAGATCAATTTATTGTTTTCTATCTTGTCTATACTATGGAACATTCAAATATGTTCCTTATTTGTTGGCCCTCATGCCCTAAGTGTTGATTGTTTCTTTGGTGTGTGGACATTTAAACATGTCCTCTCCTTTTAAGTGTGCAAAATTTTAACATTACCATTATTTATGGTATATTTATACCTCTATTTACATGTCATTGAGTGTTCTTGTGTGTGAACTTGATTACATAAGATTTTTACTTCTATATGTTTCCATGATTCATATCATGCATCTTATGGTTCATTATGTTTATATATGGTAATATTCACTAATACATATACTTATAAAATATACCACTATATTATTATTTAATACATTATTGATATAGATATATCATATCTATCTTATGTTTTTGAGATAAGGTGACTATCAGTTAGCATTCCCCTCACCTCAAAATGGGGGGAATATCAATGGGGGTATGTCATAGATACATGAGGCCACATACACAAATTTGGTAGAATTGGAATGATTTAATATAGTTTACATGATTTAGATATACACTTAAGTTATAATATTATGTATTTGGTACTGATTTTCATAGATTTAGGATAGAGTTTTTTAGATCTGTGATAGATATTATACATAATTTATAGATCAGAGGTTACATTTTGATAGATTATTTATCTTGAGACACATTAAAGGTGAATATGCCATTAAAATGTACCAAATTATATATACATATTAAATTATATAAATATTCATACATTGACCTTACCAAGAAGCACTAATTGATCTTTATATGTTACATTAGTTGGTTCCTTTAAGTGGTATAATTGAGATTGTGCACCCTTGATGGCCTTGGAATTAATTATATTCTTTAAGGTTGATATGGTTACACCATTTAAATCAAGGGAGATTGGATGGATTTGGTATTTTATGTATACACTTGAGATGTGAAATGAAGATTCAATGTCTCAATGACTTAGCACAACTCACCCTTACATTAGATTGGGGCCATGATCACCCTCTAATTTTCTTCATCACATCTTCAAGGTTTAGTTGTGAACCTCTTTCAAATGCTTTAGCTAGTAAGCATCATTACCAAATTAAAATATCAAGGGGAAATAGGGATGCATCAACACATAAGTGTGTTCCTTCCTTGCTCTCTTTTATTTCAAGTAATTTTAATTATTCATTTTTTTAGATTATATGTAATAATTGCATATATAGCATGCTCTTGGTTTTAGTTTTATATACATAAAATAAATTCAAACATGGCTCAAATCAAATAAAGGTGTGTTTTACACATTAGAGTACACATTTATTTCTTTTAACCTAGTTATTTCATCTATATGCATTACTAGATTAAAAGAAGGGGAAATGTATATACTGAAATCTAGATTTATATGATAAAATAGTCTTGCACACTTGATATATATCACTTAAAGCTTTACCCTTAAATTCATTCCCTTACCACTATCAAAAGTCTCATGGTTCACCATTTCATTATGCCTAAATGTTTATCTTATGGTCTAACCCTGATATTATGATTACCCAAATCACATATATCCCACAATATACCTAAAACTTGATATATATATCCTTCACTATCATTTATATAGATTTAGTAATTATGTATTCTTTGGGACATTACCATTCAGACCAAGACACTAGCATTTATTTTAGTATATTAGATTTTATGCTAATTTTTTTTTACCATAAAAAGTATCAAATTAACCCTCATGAGATTTTTTGTAAAATGTGCGGTATAAATTTAAAGCAAATCCCACTTATTACTCATCTATAACTTCACCAAGAAAGAACCTATAAAGCTCACTAAATCATTCACACAATTGATTTATGTTTCCCTATTAGTCATAGGAATAATATTATTATAGATCTAAATCATTCAAATAACAATCCATGAGTAGTATTTTTCAAGCTCAAACTTATATCACTACATGCACTTGCATATAGAATATTATACAAATGTCCACACATAAGCTAACATAATGGGGATAACTACATCAATCTGAGATCCTATTCAGATTATATGGATATGTAGGAAGTTATCACTAACATATTGGTCTTTAAGGTCAGCTTGACTTCACTTGATCCCACTAACCCTCATTTTTTCAAGGTGGAATTTCCAAATTTGAAGATCTAAAGTTTTGATATAAAAATGATATTTGGAACTTGTGTGAACAATCCCAAAAGACAATATGAAAGGTGATAGAGATACTTAATATGCATAAGTGTAATTTCAATAAAATTACTTATACTTCACTATAGATAGAATCATTGGTTTTAGGATAAAAGCATCGATGTTGATGTCCCTATTTTAATGACGTTGTCCATACTAACAGAGAACTCATTTACAAAATTTTATAGATTAGAGTTTAGCATCATGCTAACTTTTTCCACATTTACACTTCTCAGATATTCCTGTGCATTAGTAAATAAGCTAATTATTATCTCTTATTCATGTTTAAGCATGCAAATTATTGTTTGGCATTACACTTTTTATATTTACCAAATTTACATAATTTAGCACTCTATTAAAATATATTATGAATATGAATTATTTAATTGACCTAATTTTTAGAGTTTATTACTCCTTTATTGATTAACCTAATATTTCATGTTAATCCTTATTTCTAAGAAAGGTTGAATGTAAATTTATAAGCTTGAATTTTCTTTCTTTGACTGTATGGCATAACTCTCAAAATACTTGAATTTTTCAAACATGATAGACTCGTGGATCAATGATATCAAATTTTGTGTGAAGATATATTATAATTCATTATAATTTTACATATTATCTATCATAGTTTTATATCAAAGAACATATTCAATAATTTGTTCTTGTTATTTATTATATGGGGTAAAATATATTGGTTTTATAGGGCTCCAACAACCATAAGTTTAACAAAGTAAGACCCACAATCAAAAAACAAATCCCTATGGGTTGTAAAAAAAGACCCTCATATAATATAATTGAAACTATCTAAAAGACAAAAACTAAGATAAAATAAATATATCAAATAAAACATTAAACAAAAACTTACTTCTCCTGTGAAGTAGTTTGTTTTGTCTCCTTAATCTTATCCAATAGTAATTATTGATTAATTCTTACTCATGTGTATTTGCAGGGATCTTCTAGGGGATATTTTTGGAATTCTTATGATAGATTATAATGGTCCTCTTAAATTTTAGAGTAGGCTATGTGTCTTCAGTATCCTTCTATTTTGGCTCAGCATTGATGTCTTTCTCCATCAAAATGGCTTTCTTTTCCTTACCATTATCCAATTACTTATTGAACTTAATACTTTTGGCTTTTAGTTCATTTTAATCCTTGATGAGGGAGGCCATATTTCTCTCTATACTCTCTAATTTTTCTATGAAATTTTTGAGTTTCTTACTATGGTCCCTATCCATGTCTATCAGGCTGTAAGTTTCCATGCTCCTAGATCCATCATCCTTTTCCAAGATATGGAAATTATTCTAGACTTTTTTATTATAGATGCAAGGGAAAAGGTATTCAATAATTTGAAGGGATACTTATCAAATATGGAAATGGGGGAAGATGGGAATGGGGCACCCAAAACCAAATTTTTCCTCAAAAGGCTCTTTAGCTAGGGCATCTTTAGCATAGGGGATAGGCTTATCACGAATGGATTTATAATGATGGTAAAGTAGAAGAATAATCCCATGGTGGATGATCTCATTATTATAACTAATATGATAGGTCATGGCCATGCATTATAAGGATTTTAAGAGATAAAATGGTAGACTAATCTTATAACCACAAAAGTGACCAAGAAGTAATAAATGGTGGGAAAAATCAAGGTGTAATTACCTTCAAAGGTCAAATATTTCATTATCTATAGTCATATATCTATCTAACATCAAGGGAGTTCTTACCATTGAAATCCCTTATTCTTGGTCTTCAACACCGCATCCATTCGAAATAACTTTTGCATCAACTCAGGTTTTTTTCCCTTATCCTTGAAGGATTTAACCCCATTACAGGGTATTCTAGTCACTTATATGATCCTTTCTTAAAATATCATGATATTTAAAACCCTGATATATACAATTTGTTTATTCCATATAAGCACAATTTTCTTTGAAAGTTCTTTGTCATGGCCCTTGATCCTCTGCATAAATTCTTTGGGTCCACCTTTGTAAAGTTTCTTCCAAACTTTTGGTTCCCTTGGAAATCATCACATGAAATAGGTTCTAAGCGGTCTCTATCACCACCCATTTATTTTTGGATTATATTTTTCCTTTTCTAATTAGTTTTAATAGGAATTTTGATCTCTACCTTCAACTGTCAAGAATGTTCAAGATATTTTTTCTTATTAGAAGATTGCAACTTTGGTAAGCCAATGATTTTATTGTAGGGGGAGGAGCTTTGCACACCCAAGATTAATGTTCCAACATGTGATCATCTCATGGAATAATTATGACTCATTTATGCAATAATTTTTTATAATGTTTAAACTTTGAGCTTGTTTCATTTGGCCTTACTTGATTTTTATAATTTGTGCACAAGATAGTTTTTCACAAATGTTAGTAAAGAAGTGTGCTGGAAACTAATCTACCAAAGGGTTGAATTATTTAAATAATTATGGTAAGATATAATATAGTTATAAGAAATTATAGTCTTTTAGGCTTATTGTAAATATATTGGTTATTAATTTTTCATTGTAATCATAATCCAACAATGTTGCATGAAATTATCAAAGATGTTCAAGATCACCTTAACCTTCATAGAGTGGTACTTTAGGAGATAAAAATTCCATTAGTAATGGGTAATATGTTATTTTGGGTGCCAAATTATTATGAATAAAATTGTTAGAATCCATTGAATGACTAATTATAGAGACACCTTACTCTAATTACAACACTTTATCATGCAAGGTTATAATGGTTTGCTCAAGAGAGTATACATTAGGGAAGGTTGGTGGTGGACCATGTGTAGTGATCAAAGGAGGTGTGTATTATGATTGTGTATAAATAGGCATATGAATATGTTATAAACTATGTGATGCCCCCATACCTAGATATTATGTCACATATGTAATTAGAGGTGTTGATGTAGGAATAGAAGTAATAGTATAAACTCCAACACTTGAATTGGAAGTGGAAGCTTGAGTTTATTTTATTAACTCATATCTTGAAATGTATATTAATGAGTCAATATTATGTGGGTTTTAATTTATATATTTATTGAATTATTTTTCAATAACCTCATCCACTTGTTATATATTATTCTCAATAGTCATGACAATTTCATCAATAGGGTGTGTAATATACCTTGTAAGATTTGAAATGTATAATTGTTCTTGTTCCCAAGTTATACTTGAATTTTTTTTTAAATTACTTAATGGTGCTTGAATTTTAGGATCATTAGTGAAAAAATGTGATTTTTTTAAGGCTTGGGATTGTATATTATTCATTTTAGCTTTTTTATAATATATTTTGAATTTGTTGGCCCAAAATAAATCATTATAAGAGAAAAGGAAATCCAAAGGATGAACACCATTAGGGGATGCATATTTAGAATCCATTTTATATTTTTTAACCCAAAATAAATTAAATGTGACAATCACCACACCTATTGTTAATACACAATTGATCATATCAAGAAAGGAAGGATATCAATGGGTGTGACTAGGCAAGGTGTGTTTAATTTATAGGCTCTCAAATTTATTGATCCTAGGCATAAATAGTGAACATAGACCAAAGGGAACTATTGACTAATTTGAATCTAATTCAAATTAGGTTAACCCCCTTACAATTTCCAACTTCCATAGGGTCTCCTAGGCTATAAAATATTCACCATGGTCTTAAATGAGGTCACATAGTATGTTTTATCTTAGTCACACTTGTTCATTTATCTTGGTGTCATTTTTATGTCCTTTTGGGTCACTTTAATGAAGTTGTATTATTTTACAATAAGGAAAAGTGTGTAAAAGTGTAACTAAATGTGTCTCATTTTAGGTAATGTTAGGGAATAGTTTTGTAACTAAAAAATTGTAGGTTCAATGTTCAAATAAGGTCACCTACAAAAAAGAGAGATTTAGTTATTGTACAATCTCTAGGATAGTTATAACATATGTGAAGACTTCAAGAGTGTCTCTTCAAATCCCTGTAGCTCATCTAAAATCTTAGGTGACTTTGATAGCTCTAAAAATGGTGAAAACTAATCCCTCTATCTCTCATCGCTCTCTTTGGTAGGTCAAAGAAATCAACTAGTTTGCACCTAGTATAGATAAGAGAGGTAGAGTTAAGGTGAATACACTTGGGGGTTGAAATTAATCTCTGTGTACTCCAATTTCATGTTCATATTTTTAATAATGGTGTTTATTACTCTATGAATAATATTTAATATTTTTAACATCTCAAAACTACCTTCGTAACCCCAATGCCTTGGTTTTATTTTTTATTTATATTGATGTGATGTTTCCAAATGATGTAGGTATTATTGTAGAGAATTATCATTCTCTTCACATTATTTTTAAACTAATTTGTCACAAGTGGATATGAAGATGCAAGTAGGATCATTCTCCTTATGTTGGAAGTGCAAACACAATGGTCTTTAGATAAATGTTTGTCAATTGCAATGTTCTATTCTCTGTCAGTGGCTTCTAATTAATGATAATAAACTTGAGTTCTCCTCTTAAATAATGGAATTTAGTTTCTCCATGAAATATGTGCATTGAAGGACATTAAGGTTTATTAAGATGGGAATCCAAGGAAATGAGTAAAATACTGATCAGAGCTCTAATATACACAGTCACCTATAGGTATGTAAAAGTATGGAAGAATTATTCAAAACATAAGACACAAGTAGTATTAAATTTCATGACTTGAATGATTTTATCAAGTCATAAAAGGTTCATAGTGTTGATCCTATATCATTTTAAGTAACATAGAGAGGTGCAGAGTTAGAAAAGATGCAAAGTGGGAACATTTATCTTAGTTTCTCCAAAATAGGTCTTTGATTAATAAATAATATTATTGAATGGTCTAAACTTAGTAAATTTTATATTGATGATATTTAGTGAATTACAATGCTTTTGAACCCAAATGAACCTATAGCCTTCAAGTGACCTATGGTCTATTCATGGTAATGGTGTGAGAACATGATGTCAAGGAATGAGATGGGTTTAACCACATATGGAATGTCCTAATAAACTCAATGAAAAAAGTATGTAATGTCATTAAAGCATATGATCACTTACATTAATCTCATGACTCTCCAAATGAGCCTAGAACTTGGGATAATAGTGACCTATAATGAGAGATGAGAGCCTAGTCTGTAAGCATAAGATGAGTTAATTAAAGTATGAGATTGAATTATTCACCTTAGAGGAAGTCATAAGAGATAGGTATGGTTCTCAAGTAAATATCTTCACCTATAGGAGTCCATTGAATTATTCTTAATTGCCACCTATAGGTGACAGTCAATACTTACTACAAACTTGCCTAATCAATGGAGAATGCAAGTTGGAATGATAGGCAGCGGTATAAGATGAAATTATGACATAATAAACCATTATCATAATGATAATAAAATATTTCTAAGAGATTATTAGAGGCAAGGAGATAGATAAGGTTTATCAAACTAAGTCTTTAAACCTCAAACTCAATCAACTAAAACCCTACCTATAGTCACAGCTTCTAAAAGCTAGTCTTAAAGGTTTGTGGTGTATAGAGATATAGGGAGATGATAAAACCATTAAAATTGTTATATAAAATAACCATGACCTAAACTAGGCTTCTATGATCTCCTTCAAGTCATATGAATAGGGGAGATGCTCGTTGTTCTTTATCAGATAGAGGGCACGCTAGTATCAAGCCAACCTATAGACATGGTACATGGATGAGAAAATAATGATATAGAGAAACTTGAATGATTATATAATTATGTTTAAGGTTTTATTAGGAATTAAAATATATGTAAAAGACCCTATGATCAATACCAACCTTTAGTGGTGGTCATATGCATAATAATAGAGTATAGGCCTATTAGGCTACTACGGCCCTAACCTATAGCATGTATTAAGATAGGAATAGCCAACTTGTGGCTTAATTATCCCTCTTTGATATTATTTAATATTTCTCTATGAATTCATTTGGTTAGTAGGTCGGCCTATGCAGTAACCATGGCCTAGATAGACTATATATAGGAGGTAGTGGATAACTATTTATCATCATATTGTGAATTCTACTCTTATTGAAGCTTGTGGAGGTTTCCCCCTCGAAGTGGCTTATCTATTATCATATATTTGGATATATTTTAGTCATAATTGGATCTAATTCTTCTATTCTACTTTATTTTTGGAGTAATTTCATTACAAGTGGTATCAAAGCTACGATTTGGGCAATCTTGTGGGTGAAACCTTGATTTTTTTAAATTTGGCTATATCTATAAAATGGTTGAGAAATTATCTAAAAATTTTTTACTGAAGGTGAGAAATAATTAATTTAAGATTCCATTAAAATTTTAGAACATTTGTATTTGTTTTATAAAATTTATCTCCATTTTAGGTTTTTTTTTAAAATTGCTCTATAGTGCGCAATTTAAAGAATTTTTTTGAGTTATTTATATTTTTGGAAATCTTAAAAAAATTGACTAGGGTTTTTTCTTTGTATGTTTTTATTTGAGGCCAAAAAAATTCCAAAATATCATGGTCAAAGTTGGGTCAAAAGTGCCAATCAGGGTCGACATCGTAAAGCCCTTTTATGGCAGGTCCACAAACTCGAGGCCGAGGAAAGGGTGTTGAAAATCTAGGTAAAACTCCTAAAAGGAATATATGGAGTTATAAGGGAGATGTACTTGACCCTTTGTACTAGGGTTCTCTAACATAGATCATAAAGTGAGCCAGCTTGACTATAGTGTGCAAGGCATTTAGAGTGAGGTGCAAGGCAACAATCTAATATGAAATCCATACAAGATAGTTTGGTAGATATCATAATAGATTTGAAAAATAATCAGTCAAATCATCTAGCTAATACTATTTCACAACCCCACCTAGGTGGTTCTCCCAACCAATCTACTTCAAATCTAACTACAGTGCCACAGAGGAACCTGTTACCAAAGGTGGATATGTGCAAATTTGATGGAATAAATCCACTCAATTGGATCAACCAAATGGAGAATTTTTTTGATCTACATCAGATCCCAAGTGGATAGAAGTTTACCATGGCATCCTTTTATCTTGAACCTAATCGATTCATTTGGTATCAATGGTTGTGTGCTCAAAAGAAAAAAATGACTCTATGGCAATAGTGTGATAGAGAATTACTTTAGCCGACTGGAAAAATTGTGATAGACTGGCTCTATAAAGGATTATATTCATCATTTTTAGAACCTATCCCTAAATTTGGAGACAATTTTTGAGAACTTGAATGACCTATTTTTGGGTGGACTCAAGGACCACATTTAACATGAGGTACGCATGTTTAATCCACTTAAGATTTTTGATTCTATTATCATGGCATGTAGAGCTAAGGAAAAATTCATAGACAATAATAAGTAGTCATTCACTCACTTCAAATATCATAGCATGTTGACACCAACATTTATTCCACCTACTAGATTAACCCCACAACAAATTGAAGAGAAGCATGTAAAATGATTATGTTTTAGCTGTGACAGCAAGTGGAGCAAAGAACATAGATGTGTTGAGAAGAAGCTATTTTACATTGAGGGATCTAATGAAGATGAAGAAGAAGATGATGCCTCCAATGATGATGAGGAGAAGATAGAGGAGGTACCTAAAAATTCCCAACCTATAATCTCTTGTCATGCACTTGCAAGTATTATCACTCCACAAACTCTTAAGGTGGTGGGGTTCCTTAAGAAATTGAAGGTGATAATGTTGATTGTTTCAAGGAACACACCTAACTTCATCAAGCATAAGTTGGCCACTTGATTGAATTATTTCATCTACCTAGCACCAGAATTTCAAGTCATGATTATAGATGGTGGCATAATTAATTGTTTAGGCAAATGCCATAGTATTAAGCTTGCAATGAGTGAGTACAATCTCGATTCTCCTATGTTTTATATTCCCATGGGTAACACAGACATTATTTTTGGAGTCTAATGGCTCATAACCTTAGTTACCATTGAGATGAACTTCTAGGAACTATTCATGCACTTTCATTCTGAAGGTAGGAAAATTGAACTACATGGATTACAGGCAAAATCTCCATAATTAGTTAGTTCACATCAGATGACCAAGATACTAAAAAAGAGGGTAGAGGGAATTATTGCACAATTATGTTCCATAAAAGTTCAACCCACACAAGCATCTACACATCCTGATCTATAGATGATTCTTGATGAGCACCCATCTATTTTTGGGGCCATGCCAAAAGGACTACCACCAAAAAGATAACATGATCATGCCATTCAACTACTTCCAAGGAGTCAACCACCAAATATCAGACCATATAGATATCCATATGCACAAAAGAGTGAAATCAAAAAAATGGTCCATGAGATGCTGGAGGTAGGGATCATCAAGCATAGCCAAAGTGCATATTCATCACCAGTGGTCATGGTGTGAAAGAAGGATGACACATGGAGGATGTGCCCAGATTATAGGGAACTCAACAAGTACACCATCAAAGATAAGTTTCCTATTCCTATAATTGATGATTTACTTGATGAGTTGCATGGTGCTAATTATTTCACAAAATTTGACCTTCGCTCAGGGTACCATCATATTAGAATCAAGGATGAAGATGTTCATAAAACTACTTTTAGAATGCATGAGGGCCATTATGAGTTTTTGGTAATGCCCTTTAGTCTTACAAATGCACCATCTACTTTTTAGAGCTTGATGAACACTATTTTTAGGCCTTTTTTAAGGAAGTTTGTGTTGGTATTCTTTGATGACATATTGATTTATAGTCAGACATGGGAAGCACATTTACAACATATGAAATAGGTGTTGATAGTTTTAGATAAGCATCAGATTTATGTGAAGCCATCCAAATGTGCTTTTGGAGTATAAGAGGTAGAGTACCTAGGTCACATTGTTTCCCATGAAGGTTTCAAAGTTGATCCCCAGAAGATCAAAGCTATGATGGAATGGCCCATGCCAAAAACTCTCAAAAACCTCAAAGGGTTCGTAGGACTAACAGGTTACTACCAAAGATTTGTGAAAGGTTATGGTAGCATAGTGGCTCCACTCACTACATTGTTAAATAAGGATGTCTTCCATTAGAATGATGCTCCCACCAAAGCATTTGAGAAGCTAAAATTAGCTATGTGCACCACTCCAATTTTGGCTACTCCAAACTTCTCAAAGACATTCATTGTTTAATGTGATGCTTCTAGATCTGGGTTGAGAGTGGTACTAATGTAGGAAAGAAGACCCATTGCATTTAAGAGTCATCAATTCAAAGGTAAGAATCTACACAAAAAAAATTATGATGATGGCTATTCTTCATGTAGTTAAACAATGGAGGCCCTATCTGATGGGTAGACACTTTAAGTTGAAAACCGATCATGATAGTCTCAAATAATTTTTGGAACAAAGATTATCATCTGAGGAACAAAAAAAGTGGGTACCCAAAATGTTGGGTTATGATTTTGAAATCATCTATAAGAAGGGTAAAGATAATGTAGTAGAAGATGCACTATCCAGATGGGATACATCCGCAGAAGCATTACTTTGTGCAATATCCATATTGCAAGTAGATTGGGTGGATGAAGCTAGATTAGAATGGGAGCAAGACAAGGATACATAGGTTTTGATTCAAAATCTATAGCAAGGTACTTTATCCTCTAAAAAATTTTAATGGAAAGGTAAGGTCCTATGGTATAAGGGTAGGTTATACTTGTGCAAAAATTTAGAGCTTAAGCATAAGATTCTTGCAGAGTTGCATGCATCTTCAATTTGGGGATACTCAGGGTTCTTGAAAACATATCATAGGATTAAGAAAGAATTATTTTGGGAAGGACTCAAGGGAGATGTAAAAAATTTTATGGCAACATGCTTGATATGCCAATAGAATAAAGGTGAGATAGTTAAGACCCTAGGTCTGTTACAACCATTATCAATTCCTAGTCAAAGGTGGGAGGAGGTTTCCATGGATTTCATCACGGGGTTGCCTTGTTCTAAAGGTAAGAATGTTATCTTGGTCATTGTGGATAGGCTT
Organism: Torreya grandis; assembly: GCA_037957365.1. Lineage (NCBI taxonomy): Eukaryota > Viridiplantae > Streptophyta > Pinopsida > Cupressales > Taxaceae > Torreya > Torreya grandis. Next base: position 1,212,598 of record JARHVA010002666.1, read on the forward strand.
AAAAAATATGCCCATTTTTGTGCTCTCTCACACCCATTTTTAGCAAGTAAAGTAGCATCTTTTTTTTGACGTAGTTTTAAAATTACATGGAACCCCAAAAATAATTATAAGTGATCATGATCCTGTTTTCACTAGTAATTTTTGGACTAAACTATTTTCCTATTTGGGTACTTAGCTAGCTCATAGCTCATCTTACCACCCCCAATCTGATGGACAAATAGAAGTGGTTAACAAATGTTTAGAGGTGTATCTCTATTGTTTTATATTAGATAAATAGGAACATTGGTTTAAATGGATACCACTTGTAGAATGGTGGTCTAATACATCTTTTCATACCTCTTCTAAAATGTCTCCATTTTTAGCACTACATGGTTACCATCCACCTTCCATCACTAATTCATTAAAGGTGCAAACCAAGGTTTGAAATGTGGAGGAGCACATTCAACATAAACAAGAGGTTTTGGCTAGTTTGAGAGAGAATTTGGCCTTGACACAAAATAGGATGAAGCAACAAGCAGATCAACACCGTAGTGAGAGAAATTTTGAGGTGGGTGACTGGGTATTTGTATATTTGCAGCCTTATAAGTAGATGTCCTTAAAGCAACATATAAAGGACAACAAACTTGCTCCTAAGTATTATGGCCCTTATTTGGTTCTACAGAAAATTGGAAGTGTGGCTTATAAGCTCGAGTTACATCATTCATCTTGCATACACCTAGTATTTCATGTTTTATGTTTGAATAAGGTCATTAGATAAACAGTTTCATCCCAAATAGAACTCCCATAACTAGATGAAGAAGGATGAGTCATTTTGGAACTAGAGAAGACCATCTAAACATGTGATAGGAGGTTGAGAACCAAAGAGATTAGGGAATATCTAATCAAGTGGAAGATCCTGAGTAGTGAAGATGCAACTTGGGAAGGTGAAGACTTTCTGCAACAACATCCATAGTTGTTCAACATTGAGGACAACATTGGTTTGAAGGGGAAGGTCATGATATATCCCTAACCTATCACATGTATTAGGATAGGAATAGCTGACTTATGGCTTACTTATCCCTCTTTGATGTTATTTCATATTTCTTTATGCATTCATTTGGTTAGTAGGTCAGCCTATGGAGTAACCATGGCCTAGATAGACTATATATAGGAGGTAGTGGGTAACTATTTATCATCATATTGTGAATTCTACTCTTATTGAATTTTGTGGAGGTTTCCCCCTCGAAGTGGCTTATCTATTATCATATATTTGGATATATTTCAGTCATATTTGGATCTACTTCTGATATTCTACTTTATTGTTGAAGTGATTTCATAACATAGGCCTAAAACCTTATGGCCTCTAGCTTGATTTAGATGACCATATGACCTTTTAAAATAGTTTTATAACCTTAATGGGAGAGTATAAGTCTGTTATAAACCATTTTTTTGTAAATAACATCACAAGAATGGCCATTTTAGCCTAACCTTCTCTTAGGGGTACTTAAAATTCATTAAAGGAGATTGAGAGCCCATTTCATTCACTAATATTTATATGGAGGTTGTGTATGAGACCTAAATAAGCTAGGGATATTTGATGGGGGTCTTATACTCTAACTTTGTGGAATTGGTTTAGGATTTAAACATCCAACTTTTATGAATCATTGTTAATGACTTAAGTGTCTTAAAACCCTCTCAAAACCCTTATGTGAACTCAATGGGAAATAAATGGTGGGAAATGATTTAATAAGGATTCAATTAGTATTTAAACTATTTTTATTTTTATATCACTCTCTCAATGTCTTTTAAATCTAATTGATATGTACTATCACTTTTATGCACATGCCTAATTTAGTGTTTTCTACAATTTTTGAAATGGTTAACAGGTGTAGAATGGAATGAGAAAATGAAATTAATTTAGGGAGGTGTGTAGTAGATTATTAAAAATATTAATACTCAATTATAATCACAATGATGCATGAAATTACCTATGTTAATCTATTTGAAATAGGCATTTTTAGATAGATAGTGAGAAGACAAAGTGACTACCTAGGTGTGATGGTGAGAAAAGTGTCATTGAATCTTTTGAGGTATATTTGATAGACTAGAGGAAAAATAGGTATTAAAAAGGTGTGTAACACCTATTCCATATATTTTTTTGAGAAAATACAAGTCATTTAAGTGATAAGTGTGAAGGTCTAGGCTTAGAAGATTAATAAGTGATTGTTAGAGAGTGAACAACAAATGTCCATGAGGAGTTCAATAGTTGAGGGGTATCTGATGACTGTGACAATCAGGATCCTAACTTCTTAGGATAGAAAACATGTTTAAAATACTCCTAAGTTATTTTAAGAAAATTAAATGAACTCATCACCAACAAGGTAGTTTCAATAAGGATAGTGAAGAGTCTCTATGCCAACTTGAGTGAAAATGATGCATTTCAAATTAAAACTTGTCCATGACATTTTTTGGACCTATTTTTAAATTTAATATCTTACTTGATAACTATTTTTCAAGTCTTGAAACTTGGCCTTGTGACCCTCCAACTTCTCTTCTTTTCTATCCTCTCTTATGATCTATATATACAAGCCAATTTGGCTTTTGTATCTAGTACACACCTAGTATGGTGAATCCCTACTAGTTTAGCACCTTGTTTTGCATTTGAATAAAGTTATAAAGTTGATATTATATTTTTAATCTCTTTCCTAAGTGTGACAAGTAGTATACTTACATGTTAAGTAATTAATGTCTTCTCCTTGCTTCCATTCTACTCTTGTATTTTTTGTGTAAGTGATATATCTTCTAATAGGTCTCATAAAGTGTATGTGTTTGTTAACTATGTTTTGAAGTGTGAGAGAGATGAGTAGTGTTTAGTATCAGACATCATTTTCACCCACCTCTAAATATGCATATCAATCTACCTCTATGATAAACACTTATTATGCTAGATGGACTTAGAGTTAGGGTCAATTTTAGGAGTCTTCTTTCTTAGTACAAATGTAAGTGTGTTTTGTGGACTTATCTTTGGTGTCTCACCTCATTAGTTTAGGTTAATTTCAGTTTCTTTCTTCACTTTTCACCCCCAATAGTGATTGGTCTAGTGTAGTGTGTGAACCTAAAAGATAAATCAATGGAGCTAGCACTTTAACCTATAGTTTTACCTCTACTATAGGAAACCCACATGCCTAGATGTAATCCCATATTAGCTAAATTTGGAGAGGGATGAACAACCTCTCATAGGGTAAAAAATTTAGATATAATAGGAACTACCTATAGAAGATTACACCATTCTCAATCCACATTATATTGCATTTAGGGTACATTAAGAATAAATTTATGGGAATAACGACTTATCGATGCATTACAAGAACAAATGTTTGAAGGCTTATTATAGCTAAAATAAACACCATAGGATATTTTGATACATCATGAGGTACGTAGAAAATAAAATACATATATAGTGATATCTAATGTCTTGAATATTGGGGCAATACCTATCACACCATGGTTCAGGGAAAATTTAAAACAATTTTGTCCAAAATGATATCTCCTATGAGTTTTGAAAAATGTTGAAACACAATTTCTAGGTAAGCATAGAAAAAAATTGAAATTGAGATTGAAACCAAATAGAAAAAAAATATGTATAGAAACATAAAATCAATATAAAACACTAGGGTAAATTTAAAAAATCAATTCTAAAAAATGTACAAGTTTAACAATATGTTTTGCGTTGTTTTTATTTAAAAATTAATATGTTGCACTAATTTATGTAAAACTTGATAGATATCAAAATTTTAATTATGTATAATAATTAACAATTCTATTTTTAAAAATTGATAAATATTAAAATGTGTTATTTTAATAAAAACACTAGGAAGAAATGTAATTATCTCAAATCAATAATTATGTTGAGTGTTTTAGATATCTGAAAGTAGAAATTAGCAAAGTATTGAAATGTGTATGCTCATATTAGGAAAAAAATCTAAATTTATTTTTGTATTGGTTTATGCCTCTTAGATAGTAGTGTATTGTGATCATGTTTGTTGACTATGAACTTATCAAATTGACTATGAATGATGACTAAATCAAAAAATAGAGATATGAAAGCATATGTTCAAGAACAAAATATGAAAATATTCCTAGATAGGACCACTCTCATTAGACAAAAATGTAAGCTAATTGTGTCTATTGACCATGGACTTGCATGTCTTGAATATGGAAAAAATATAATTATTTCACCCTTTACACTTGTGTATATTGATTAGGATGAGATGTCATGATTTTTTTTATGTTGTATGGAATTATTATTATTTTTTGTCTTTGATACCCTAAGGGTACCTTGAAATCTTGAGAATTGAACAAAAATATAGGGGGAGTGTAATGGGCTAAGCTGACTGAACCACCCCTTGATGATTGAACATTGCCTATGTATCCAAATACTTCAAAGAGGGAAATCAAGCCACACATAGTTCCCCCACCTATATATGCATTAGACTTGGACCATGGCTGCTCCTTATGAATGATCTTTAATTTTATAATAATAGGGTATATTTTCTCAACAATGGTGTGAAATTACTCAATAGATTATGAAAATCTAGGAACTAAGTGTTAATAATGAATGACCTTTAATATGTATTTACATGCAAAAATTTTAATATTTTCCTTTATTCAACCTTATGAAATGTGTATGAAGACCCAAAATAATGTTTATAGTTTTTTAAACTAACCACTAGTTGGCACAACAAATGACCAATCTGGTGGACATGTCCCCAATAGCAAATATGTTCCAAAAAATCAAAGTCAATTGTCTTTAGCTAGAGATAGTATGAGGGTAAGATAAAATAGTTTGAGCATTTGAATTGGTATGTGTAATAGTGAAGGAAACCAAATGGTCAATCCCACATATAGATAAATAGATTAGAGGAATGATGAATAAGATTTGTGTATTTAGGCATAAGTCATGTTTTTTAGGATGTATCAAGAATTAAAATTATCAAGTATTTATGACCAAATTTAGGTATCTACATATATCTTCAAACAATGTTTGATAGCACCACTACATGAGTCTATTATAATTAATAGATTCAAATCATTTGACAAATTATTTTATAAAATGAGGGATAGATAAGTTAAGTTAATTACTTTGAAAAAAATAAAGTATATATCAATTAATATGACTAATTCAACAATGAAGTTTAAAATCAAACCAAGTTATCAGGTCAAACCAAGTGATAAAAATAATGAGGTGAAGATTACAGTCAATGTAATGTTGAAACTTACAAATTAGTTAATATTTACAACTCTACCAAAGAGGAAGCTTTCATGATTACAATCACCTCATTATGTGCTACTAAATAAATTTCTCAACTATAGCCTTATTACACACCTTACATGACAATATCTTGATCCAACCAATCTTGGACTAAGGAACTATGATGTGAATGCATTTTTTGACTATAATCAAATTCTGGGACATTATACTAATATATGTTTCAAACTAAGACATAAAATACATCTTATCAATGACAACATTATTGACTCTGACAACCATATTGAGGAAGATAGACCACATTATAATGGAAATAAAAATTTGAATATATTTAGCGATAAATTTCCTAAACATGACACAAAATAGCCTAAGGATAATTCAAAGTCACATTATACATACCACATACATCCCCCACCTATAAATTATAATCATCTAATTGAATCTCTCATTAGAAAACATATTGATACTTTACCATAGTGGTCTATGATCACATTTGATGGCATGAGATAGTTGATGATGATTTAGATTTTCATGCATTATTCATACGATCCTATATCAATGAATAACCCATACAATATCATGATTGAAAATGGTTCAAGTGAGAACATTTTCATATGACACTTCTCCACTACCTTAGCTACATGTGACAATATTTGTAAGATACAATGAAATAAATTAAAGGATTCTATAAATAAAAACATAGTATCTTGAGACACAGTATTACCTCTTCATGTGGACCCAAAAATAAAATTCACACCATTCCTATAACTAAGAATAAATATGATCTTTAACATGTTGTTAAGATTCCCTTTGATGCATAGATCATGAATATTACCATCTATAGTGCATCGATGCCTAAATTGCATGCACTAAAAAAAATTAGTCACAGTTCTAAGTATATGGTATGAATGTCCTATGCAGCTAATGATATATACTCCTCCACCCTCACCACCATGATTATTGGGTGATACACATATTTAGGATAATTATACATACATTGGGTATGCATCTATTTAATATCATTATACATATATGGTTGATGTAGCTATTTAGGATCATCATAAAGAGATGATTGAAGAACCTATCCATGATCCTTATACAAATATGGTCAATACATATATTTAAGATCAATATTCATAAATGGTTGATATAATTATTTAGGATCATTATATAGAGTCAATTGTCACACATATATAAGATCTATTTATATAGTTAATTTATAAGAATGTAATTTGGCCCAGTTACCAAACACCTATTTGGTGTCTATCACATTAGAGAGATACTCAAGGCTCACATAGGTTACCATATCCTATATTAAACACTCATTTCACACCACAGATAGTTTAGTGTGTTCCAAAAATGACACATGTAGGGAAACATCCACCTAGTATATAGTAAACCCCATATATTCCTTGGCCATATAGAGTTCCCAATTCTACACTAATTTTTATGAGTAGTGATTATGAAAAAAATGGTATGCCACATGACTACTTATTATATCTCAATCCACCCACAGTTCATACCTCCCATCCATATTAAGAAACCCCTCTACTATTCAATATAATCACTCCCTATGATACTCATATTGGGTGGATCATAGATTAGATTTTTTTAAATACTAAAATCTAGTCTTTAGTACTTAAAAATGATAATCTTAGCACACATTTACCACACATAACTTGATCACTCAAACAAGGTCTTGATTTATCATCCTCTCACACTTGCATGTTATCTTAGGATTCAAACCTTCTGATCTACTATTAAAAAACTAAAGGAACCTCATTATTTGTTTCAAATATACTAAATATCCTATAAAAAAAATATCCAAACTCTCAATTTAGTCTTCCTATATGTAGATCAATTCTTACAATTACGATCATTATCACCAGTTGATAACACCCTATGTTTTTCAAAACCAATATGCTCTTAGAAATGGATATTATCTAAAATCAAACCCATCGTTAGGTTCATCCAACAATCCTAGTGTATTTATGATGTGATTAATTATTTAATTGTATCCATATATATAAATCAAACTCTTATTCAAAATGAACTTGGCATTTATCTGATATACATTTATAAATTATTCCACACTAAAAATATATGCATTATTCTTCCCAATTTGCACCTATCACTAGGATCAATCATAATAAAG